>OZ023333.1:5020160-5415160 GCA_964007535.1 Brachyptera risi
TATATATATATATATATATATATATATATATATATATATATATATATATATATATATATATATATATATATATATATACTCGGAAGTTTTTCCTTTTTTTTGTATAATTTGAGAGTTGTGAAAATAGAAATAGTATGATAGGCTCATGTTGTTGTATTTCAAGTAGGCTCAGTCTCAATTCTCAAGACTGTGAAAAATTATTTCTCATTGTTTCATGATACAAACCCTATTTTCGTCCAAGCTATCAATTTCATTTCTCATCCCACAGATGAGCCTTTCTGGCTTTGTGGAAGAGCGTGTCATTCAATCTCGTATGTACGTATATCAGAGGAATCTGTCAAAAAAACAATTAAATATCATTTATACACTGGTGGACACTAATTATAAATGAACCAAAAATTTTTCAATTGAAGACGAAAATATTTCGATTTTTTTTGCGATTTTGAGTTCTCTATTATGAAATCAGAATTACAAACCAGCATGTTTCGAACGACCCCACCATCATCTACGTTATCAGGGGGTTTGAAACTATTATAATAATTATTATATAGCTCGAACAACTTTGCAATTTCTCAAGCCAGGTAGCTCATTAAAATCAGAAATTGATTCCTCGTTGGGCGTGGGTTCGAGTCCCGCCCTATGCATGAGTTTTTGTAAACGCTATTTCAGTTATTTTGAATTTTTTACTGCGAGTCGCGCCAAATGAGCGCTACGTCACACAGGCTAGGGGGTAGCTAAGGGTACGTAGCTGGGTGTCGGCCGCCCGCTATAGTAGTCAAAGAAGGACGGTTAGTTCATTAACACTTGTGGTTGTTAGATGAGCCTAGCGAAGTCTCCATCCCACTCTTATAGGGCTTTGTCTGTGTTTTTTTTTTTGTAAGCACTCCACAGGTCGCAAGGGTCGACTGATCAACATGAAACTTTTTTTGCACACGCAAACTCATCCAACTTAGAACTGTATAGTTTTTGGAATGAATCGGTCGTACCGATTTTGAGAAAAATCATCTTGAAGTTTCTAAAAACCTCATAAGATTTGGCTGGGCGGAAAATGTTGAAAAATAAAATCTCTCCAAATGGGATGAAATTTTCTCTGAATGTGTACACATAGATTTTACACATTATCACCATTCTGTATGCAATCTAACCAGCCGTTTTGAATAAAAAAATTAAAACAACTGGTTTTTTTCATCAACTCTATGACTATCAATAACGTAACGGGATAATGGCGATAACATGGCGCTTCCCTTTCGCACCATGCGTATATGAAAGGGATGCCGCCTCACAAATGTTATGATGATTTGCTGGTATTGTTGTATGTTGATCTATACAAGTAATAGATGTAATGCAATCTGTGAATCCAGCTCTTTCCAACTGCATTTAGCAATACTGGAATAGATTTCATTTGGATTGGCCAATCTAAATTTAAAATACGTCTGTAAAAGCATTTAGTCCCCTAGTCAAGAGCCCTACTGCTATATTTACCATTTGATAACTGGATAATTACTCATCATCTACGAGAAAGATTAAAATCAATAAAGGTACAACTATGTACCATATATTGAAATACGAGCCTAATACGTACGATTTGATTTGAAATTGCGAATCTCACAATTGTACACGAAAGCGCACTGATTCCAACATGGTGAAAACGGTCTAATGTCAAAAGGATAGGACTTATGCCGTGTTGCTTATCCCGTTACGTTATTGATAGTCATAGATCAAATGAATGAATATTAGAGTTTTAAGGCGCATCGACAGCGAGGTCATTTAGCGCTTGTCGAAATAAGTTGCAGCAAAAGGTGAAAAGTGTGATATAAAGGTGGAAGTGAAATTTAGATGAGGACACCTCAATACATTAAACTAAGACTAAGACTAAACTATGTCTACAGTGTCTAAAGACGTTATACACTAATTTGTTAAAACCGAACATGTGTGTGCTGTAAAGGGTCACACCCATGGGACTAGGATGAGAACGTTTTATTACTTGTTCTCAGTTCAAACTCCCCCTCAAATAGGAGTGGAGGAACGACAACCCATAATCGATATATGTTGGAATATGGTTTGATTTAAAATATTCCTGATGTCTGTCCCAAGAGATCGGCATCAAGAATAAGTATCAAATGTCAAAAAGCAGTACACTGGTGAAGGATGATTGCACAAACAACGTCATCTTGAACGGATATGGAAATGTCCTAATTCGGGCAATTTAAAAATGATACTGGTAACAAGACGACTTTATCGTCTAACGCAGATCCACGAGCATGTCAAATGAGATCCAATAGGTTCGATAATCTTAGAAAGCTGAATATGGTATCTATCGATTTTGAATTATTCCCTAAAATCTTTGACATTGTGTCTTCCATACGAAGCTGTCTCCTCAGAGCAGTATATTTCTGACACTCGAGTAATATGTGTCGAACAGTTAAAATCTCGTTACAAATCTCACATCTGGGGACGATTTTATCGGGGGTGAAGAGATAGGAATGGGTTAAAAGTGTGTGTCCCACTCGCAGACGAGTGAGAACCACTTCCTCCCTCCGTGAACCTCGGATTGAAGATTCACAAGCACTTACAGTTGGCTTAATTTCTTTCAGCTTGTTGTTGGTCTCCCTGTCCCACTCTTTTTGGAAACGAGATTTGAAAAGTAGTTTGAAATACGCCTTGAAATCATTGAAAGGTACTCTCGGGTTATCAATATCTTCTTTCTCCGTCGCTTCTTTGGCAGCCCTGTCCGCTGACTCATTACCACCAATCCCCACGTGTCCAGGTATCCAGCAGAACACTACACTGACATCCTGCGAGGCAAGGGTGGTCAGGAGTGTCTGTACTTTCTGGACTAGATGGTGAGTTGGGAAGATCTGAGTCATGGCTTGGAGTGCACTCAAAGAATCGGAACAGATCAGGAAGCACTTCTCAGGCCGTTGTTGAATGTGCTGTAGAGAGGTGACAATTGCAAACAACTCGGCTGTATATACGCTACTCATCGAACCTAATCTAAAACTAACAGTGGAGGATTCGCTAACGAATGCGCAGCCAACTTTGCCGTTCAGTTTTGATCCGTCCGTGTAGTATTTAATATATCCGGGGTAGTGTGTGCAGAGCTCTAGGTATTTTTGCTTATACTCTTCTGCACTCGTGCTTGCCTTCGTACTTGATGACAAGTTCATCAAGCACTCCGGACGTGGAGCCAACCAAGGGGCGGTATCACTAAATTGAATTGGATAGACTCGAGGGTATACAAATGACTCTTCGACCAAAATATGATTCAAACGAATTCCAGTTGGTATGGTGGCGAATGGTTTCGATTCATAGAGAGCATGAAATCTAGGATTGATAACTGATTGGTAGGTAGGATGATGCTTACTGCAGAATGACTTCGAAGCGTATGAGCAAAGGAGATATGCACGTCGACTCTTCAACGAGGGCTCACCAGCCTCACAATACAGGCTCTCCACCCGACTGGTACGGAGTGCTCCTATGGCCAGTCGGATGCCTGCGTTGTGAACTGTATTGAGTGGCTTCACGTAGCTCTCTCGTGCCGAGTCGTACACAACACTACCATAATCCAATTTGGAACGTATTAATGCTCGGTAAGGCCGCAGCATCGTGGTGCGATCCGCTCCCCATTTGGTACCACTAAGATAACGGAGAAGGTTGAGTGACTTGAAGCACTTGAGTCTGAGTTGCGAAATGTGAGATTTCCAGTTCAACTTCACGTCAAACGTCAGCCCTAGGAACTTTGTCGATTCTGCGAATGGGAGAAGTTCTCTACGAAGATATATATCTGGGTCAGGGTGCAGGCCTCTCAGACCAGAGAAACGCATGCACTTTGATTTTGATGTGGAAAACCTGAACCCAGTTTCATCTTCCCATGCTTCCAGTTTCCTAATTGCAAGTTGGATTTGGCGAGAGGCCGTTGCACTTCTCGCTGACTTACTGAATATAGCCAAGTCGTCAATAAATAAGGAACAAGTGATAGAAGATGGAACGCTTCGAACAATACCATTTATAGCGATGGCGAACAGAGTAACACTGAGGACAAAACCCTGTGGTACACCATTCTCTTGTATGAAATCATCCGACAACACATTACCAACTCGTACCTTGAAACGTCGGTTGGTCATGAAATTACCGACAAAATTAGGAAGATGGCCTCTGAAACCCCATTGTGATAAGGTTTTCAATATGTTGAAGCGCCAGGTGGTATCGAATGCCTTCTCAAGGTCGAAAAATACAGCTATCACTTCCTGCTTCGTAAGAAAAGCTTCTTGTATGAAGCTTTCCATACGAATAAGATGATCCGAGGTATTTCTATTTTTTCTGAATCCAGACTGTACTGTGCAAAGGAGGTTTCTCCGTTCCAACCACCAAACGAGGCGGTTGTTCAACATCCTTTCCATCACTTTACACAGACAGCTGGTCAGTGATTTAGGTCTATAGCTTGATGGTGAATGCTTATCCTTGGATGGTTTCAAGATCGGTACCTGGATAGCTTGTCTCCAAGAATCAGGGAAAGTATTGGTTGAATAGATATGGTTGAACAGGTTGAAAGGTCATTTGAAGCGTCAGATGGCATGTGTTTTAGGAACTGATTGTGTATTTCATCAATCCCCGGTGCTGTGTCTCGTGCGCACGTTATCGCGTTCTCCAACTCCCATACACTAAACGGCACGTTATACACCTCGTGGTTCGCAGAAGAGAAATATAATCTTCTACATTCTGCAGCACGTTTGTGTATCTGGAACGATGCCGAGTATTGGTGAGAGCTAGAGGCGTCCGAGAAATGGGACCCGATAGCATTAGCTATTTCCTGTGACTCGGTAATTAGACTACCATTCTTGTTCAACCCAGATATACAAGATGATTTAAATTTGCCGTCCATCTTCCTCACTCTATTCCACACCTTGGTGAGGGGTGTGTGAACATTAATGGATGAGATATAAGAATTATTCCATGAGGCTTTTTTCGAAGTCTTGATGATGAAACGAGCCCCTGCTCGGAGTTTCCGGAATGCCATAAGGTTGATATTGGTTGGGTATTTCCGGAAAATTCGAAGGGCTCGTTTCCTCTTACGGATCGCTACAATACATTCCTCGTTCCACCAGGGAACGGGTATGTGGCGTTGGTTGGTTGACGTAAGAGGAATGCTGTCTTTCGCGGCGGCAATAATCACCTCTGTCACATGCTCAGTCCTACTATCAGTATCATGTATGTTATTGGAGTTCTTCAAATCAACACGCTTTGTGAAAAGGCTCCAGTTCGCGCGGCGCAAGTTCCACTGCGCACAACGCAAGGGCCGTTGATGAGAATCTACTCTCAAGATGAGTGGGTAGTGGTCGCTACCACACAGATCTGAGTGAACGGAGAAATTGAAAAGAGGTGCGACAGATGGGGTGCAGACACAAAGATCGATCGCTGAAAACATACCGTTGAAAGCATTAAACCTTGTTTTCTCTCCATTGTTGAGAATAATCAAGTCGTTGTCGTTGAAAAATTGCTCAAAAAGGCGTCCTCTGCCGTTACTATCCACCATTGTGTCACCCCACAAGTTATTGTGGGCATTTAGGTCACCTAGAATAACATAGGAACGTGGAAGCTGTGACACAAGGTTATCCAGATTTATTCTCGTCACTGGAGCCCATTCAGGTAAGTAAATATTACAGAAGGTAACAGGCTGAGGAAGAGCAACTCTGACTGCCACTGCCTGTAGTGGTGTTGTTAGCGGCAGTGGACTTACGTGACAGCTGTCGTGGACAGCTGTGGCTACACCCCCATGGGCTCTGTTACCTGTCAAGTCATCGAAACGATAGAAACTATAATTACGCATCAATGGAGAGTCACAAGGTTTGAAGTGCGTTTCTTGAAGAAAGAAACATATCGGTTTGAGGTTCGATGTTGAGAGCTTGATTTCTTCTTTGTGTCTGTTGAAACCATTGCAGTTCCATTGTATCAGAGCCATATTGTGAAGATGATGTTCTTGTTTACTTTTACTGTAGATAAGAGTTACCTAAGACCAGCTTAGGTAACTACAGATTTCAAGTTCTTTTCAGATAAAAGGATTTCCCCTCGGAAGATTTTGCGGGAATGCCGAGCTCTGCGGCTACATCCTTTTTTGCTCCTTGGGTACTTCCTCTGTTCCTTCGTTTTTGTTTGGGGGGTGTGAATCCCCGGGTGTCGGGCACAGCACCCGACGCCGGTGGCTCAGTGATGTCGGATGAAGCGCCCGACACAGGAGATTCATCTTCATCCTCACTTCCTGTCACCATTATTTCCTCTACGGTTTCAGCCTCAGCTTCCGGAGTGAATTTACCTTTCAGTAGTTTCACCAGATCATGTACCTCGTTCTGTAACTTGTCAATTTTGAGGTTTTGTGACGATACTAACTCTTCCATTCTCTTCTGCTGTTCGATCAGTTTCTTGTTTTCAGCCTTCAAAGTGATTATTTCTTGCGATTCCTGGGACGTTGTTTTATTAGCTGCGGCTTTGGCAAAAGAAGATGGAAGGGCAGAGATCGGAAAGAGATTTCTATATATCTGTCGAGCATCTTGATAAGTCATTTTATCGACAGTTTTGAACTCGCTGATCTTCCTCTCTTCTAACCACTTACTGCAGGCCTTTGAAGACGCCGCATGTCCACCGTTGCAATTGATGCAACGAGGGCCGGACACGCAAGGCGTTTCGTCGTGCTTCTCAAGGCCGCAGTTCGGGCAGATTGGTTTAGATTTTCAGAAAGCTTGGCCATGTCCAAAGCGTTGACAGATGAAACATCGAGTTGGATTTGGAATGTACGGTCTAACAAGTATACTGTTGTAGCCAGCTACCAATTTTGTTGGAACGGTACCGGTAGAAAAAGTCAAAATAAGTGTGGCTGTGGGTACATCCTTTCCATCAACTCGTCGGGTAATACGGTAAACATCCGTAACATTTTGATCAGCGAGTTCAGATTTAATCTCTTCAACGTCACAGCATAAGAGGTCATTGCAAGTAATCACTCCCTTATAAGAATTAAGGAAGGGATGAGGACTGACTAGGATGGGGAATAAATTTGCAAAGCTGGTGGTCTTCAAAAGCAGTTGTGATTGAATATCGCTGTCTGTTTCTACAAGCAGGAGAGTTCTATTCCTAACTTTCGTGACTTTGCGAACAGTACCAGCAAGACCTCGAATAGCTTTCTCGATAGCAAAAGGTGACACGTCATGAAATGTTTTACCATCGGAACGTTCTATTTGCAAAAATCTAGGACCAGCTGGTTTGCTTGATTCTAGATTCTGAAGAACTTGTTCTTTCGTACATTTATAATCTCTAAGAGATCGAATTCTTTTTTCAGGGGGGGGGGGGGGGGGGGAATTGAGGGGAAATTAAGTGTATTCATATTTGGACCCACGAGTAGCTAGGGAAATAAATGTCGGCTCCCACAGAGCCCCGCTTGTGGGAGTAAGGCTAGAGTAAAACTGGAGTTCACCATGTGTCCAGAGTTTATCGTTTGGAACTACTTTATCTCGTAGTCATTCAGCCCTTTAGCACGATTAATTACACCATTGGCTTGGGTTCATATCCTTGTTCACAGCGAGATCGTCAATATTGTCGTGGGTGTGAGTGGTCACGAGGAGTCGCCACGAAGATAAGAATGAAGACAAGTCTAGGAAAGAGAGAACACAGAGTAGCAAAGATCATGGAAGAGGGTGATAATGATGAATGATTGCACGAGAACTCCTTATGACCGCTCTGGTCACCGAAATGAGCACCCACTCGACCGACGGTCCGAACTTAGTCTGGACCCTCACCCCAGACCTTATCGCCATGGGTGACCCTGCTGGAAGCAAATAAATTGCTTCCGACGATAGCTCTGGGGATCACGGGGCCACGCAAGCCCCCACACCACGTCAAGGTGTTCGGATCCTTTGAGGGGGTAGATCAAATATATAATAAAAATGATGACAGAATTAGGTTGCCGAGATTCACTGCCTTCTAGATTCAATATTTGCCCAACAATGAAGTATTTGTATATGCATCAAGGTGTGTAGAATACCAGAGTCAATGAAGTGACAAGGGTAGAACTACTTTAACGACTCTTATAGCTTATTCAGATATCAAGGTGTGTAGAATACCAGAGTCGATAAAGTAGCAAGGGTAGAACTACTTCAACGACTTTTATACCTTATTCGGATATCTCGCTCATCTTACAACGCATATTTCGCGTTTGACTTGTGGTTGAGTAAACTAGGAAAACGCCATATATGCGTTGTTAGACGAGCGGATAGTACAGCTGGACTCATAGTGAAGCGTCAAAGCGGTTTTACCGTCACGATTGGTCACGTGAACCAATCAGGAGCTTGCCGCTCATTGCCAGATCTACCGCGCGGCAGCGACCTTGAATCTTGGTTCATGTCAAACCTACCGCGTGTGACGTCGTGCATTTCACGGCTTGCTGAATGCTCGTATTGCATGTCAGGACACACACTTTGCGCGCCACTTTACTGGACCCATTTTGCTTGTTGTGTTTTCAGCATCCGTATTTTTTTCCATATCAAAAATTATTATGAACGATACTTCAATTACATTGGTGAGTGAACACCCCCAATTAAATAGGTTGACCAATATGTCCTACAAAGACAAAAGGCAGAGACCTTTAAAAGAAGGGACTTACGTAAATTATCGTCCATGTTGATTTTTTGGCGGTTCAACCTTTTGACAGCTCAAGCTTCGAGTATTGTGCACAGGAGGCGCTAGCGTAATTCCGTTTGACTATGAAAAGGCGAAAATAAAACCACTGATACCGCAGCGGCAAGTTTACCGCGTTGCTATGAATGAAGCTTAATAGAATGTCGACTTTTTTGCCATACTTTTGCCAACATTCAACAATTGGGTGACATTTAAATTATAAATGGGTATAAACTGCTTCGAGTGGTACCAATTTAGCACATTTAATGTTTTTTCTTCAAAATGACCGACCCGATCAAGCTGAGAATTTCCAGAAATGTGTATCAAGATGTAATTCAACTTCACGCAAAATTTCATTTATTTGAATGATATTAGAGTTTTGAGGCGCATCGACAGCGAGGTCATTTGGTTTTGGAAAATACATTTTTTCCCGCCGTGTTATTCTAATGAGTATTTTTGAAATTTCTAAAATTCATAAAAATAAAAGATATCACCCGATAATGCAACAAAACTATACAGATCTAAGTTAGATGAGGAACCATGATGAAGAAAAGTTTGAAGATGATATCTGTAGCCGTTTGACTTGTGGAGAACCGACAAAAAGACATAAAAAAACAACAACAAAAAAACATAAAAACGAACACCAATTTTTTTCAGTATGTTAAAATTGAATCCTTGCTTAAGCTCGTCTAACAAGTGAGAAGTGTGTTCAAATGTGCATCATTGATTATTGAATACGAAGATAAAGTACTCTTTACTCTTATTAAAAAAACTAGTAATAAACGTCTTGTACTATCGTAGAACTAGGAAAACGCTATATACGCGTTGTTAGACGAGCGGAAAGTGATAGTATGTCGACTTCATTGCCAAACTTTTGCCTACATTCGCCAATTGGGTAACATTTTTAGACGAGCTTCAGCAAGGATTCAATTTGACATACTGAAAAAAATTGGTGTTAGTTTTTATGTTTTTTTCTATGTTTTTTTTGTCGGTTCTCCACAAGTCAAACGGCTAAAAATAGTTTGAAGATGATAGCTGTAACAGCTATCATCTTCAAACTTTTTTTCATCATGGTTCCTCATCTAGCTTAGATCTGTATAGTTTTGTGGCATTATCGGGTGGTAACTTTTATTTTTATGAATTTCAGAAATTTCAAAAATACCCATTAGAATAACACGGCGAAAAAAAAAATTTTAATTTTCAAAAAATTGAAATTTTGTGTGAAGTTGAATAACATCTTGATACACATTTCTGGAAATTCTCAGCTTGATCGGGTCAGCCATTTTGAAGAAAAAACATGAAATGTGCTAAATTAGTACCACTCGAAGCCGTTTTTACCCATTTATAACTAAAATGTTACCCAATTGGCAAATTTAGGCAAAAGTTTGGCAATGAAGTCGACATACTATCACTTTCCGCTCGTCTAACAACGCGTATATAGTGTTTTCCTAGTAGTTATAAATGGGTAAAAACGGCTTCGAGTGGTACCAATTCAGCACATTTCATGTTTTTTATTCATAATGGCCGACCCGATCAAGCTGAGAATTTCCAGAAATGTGTATCAAGTTGTTATTCAACTTCACACAAAATTTCAATTTTTTTGAAAATAAAATGTTTTTAGTTTTTTCTCGGCGTGTTATTCTAATGAGTATTTTTGAAATTTCTAAAATTCATAAAAATAAAAGTTACCACCCGATAATGCCACAAAACTATACAGACCTAAGCCAGATGAGGAACAATATTTAAAAAAAAGTTTGAAGTTGATAGCTGTAGCCGTTTGACCTGTGGAGAACCGACAAAAAAACATGAAAAAAAAACATAAAAACGAACACCAATTTTTTCAAGTATGTCAAATTGAATCCTCGCTAAAGCTCGTCTAACGATGGGAGGAGTGCGTTGAGTCCAAGTATTGAACCATCACGAGCAACTCCGTTTTCGTTTTCGATGAAGTTTTCGTCTTGAAAACGTAGTTGATCTACATTTGGTAGTATTGAGCGCTAAACGAACCCTAAACACCGTTTTCAAATCACACGCGTTGTTCCCCACGAACAAATATCTCGTGGAATCATCAAAAACAACGTTTTCATGTCAGAATTCTAAAAATGGCGGACGGTATAAATAATCTGGAAATTATTGAGAGATGGAAGAGAGATTTTTGGAGATGGGAGATCGGTTCCATGTGAGAATTGATCCATTCAAAATGTATGAAATTATTTCGCCTTCATATGCTATTGGCGACAGAATTGATAGAAGAATTGTCCAAGTCCAATCCTCCCCGTAGCTCGGCAATTGACATAAGCTCCTATATTGTTTTCTGGTAGGCCAATATGGCCTCATCATTATACAATTTCATTCATCATACGATTTTTATACGTTGGGTTTGGCCATTGATTTTGTAAGGTCTGATCTATAAATTTTATTTCTTGGCCTAGGCATTGATGCATTCGCCATTTGATTGACGCATTGGCCTAGATGTTTTGGTTTGATTCTGGTCAGTTATAATACATCACTCAAATAGGCCTAGGCCTACTCAATCAAAGAATAAATAGGCTCTAGGCCTACTCGGGTTGGAGTATCTGCCAAACGTTCCTTACACAATAAGCCTATCCTGATTTGACTGATGTTACCGCAATAGGTTTCAACTTTTGGGAGTCATTTTACGAGTAAACGCAACGTGTTGTGATCCAGAAGATTCATACTCTTCTAGCTGACCTTAAGGCTTGTGATTCTAAGGTAGTCTTCTGCTGGATTCCTGGTCATGCAGGAATACTTGGCAACGAGAAGGCAGACCAGGCAGCGAAGGAAGCTACTCTTAGAACACGTATGGATTATAGAGATGTACCATCGAGTGACCTGAAAAATGATTTTAAAATACATATAAAGAATGGTTGGCAGAATCAATGGAACTCTGTCAATAATAATAAACTGAAAACGGTCAAATCAGTTGTCAATTCATGGACTTCTTCAAGCAGGGTGATCAGAAGGGAGGAAGTTGTTTTGACTCGCATACGTATCGGACACACCAATCTTACTCACAGCTATCTTCTCAGGCGCGAAGAGCCGCCTGAGTGTGAGGAGTGCCTAGAGCCACTCACTGTTCTTCACCTCCTGGTCGACTGTGACAGGTTCCGGGATCTGCGCCGGCGCCTGCGCATGCCGGAAGACCTGTCACAGATCCTTGGTGACAACCAGGCGGCTGTTGATCGCCTGATGGTGTATCTGAAAGAGTCAGGTGTTTTTAACTTGATATAAGTGTTATTTATTAGTGTTCTCACTCCACCTGTTCCGGTCTTTTACACCGGAGCAGGCTTTTAATTGTTGTTCACTTTTATTGTTACTTGTTCTTAGTTAGGTTTAAGCCATAGTTGTGAATATAAGTTCTAGTCAAATCGAAGTACAAATGAATAACTTGTTTTGAGTGTTATTTATTTGTGCTGTTTTTATCCATGTTTCGGCTCTTTACACCGCAGCATGTTTTAATTGTTTACTGTTATTGTTATTAATTCTTTAGTTGGGTTTATGTCATAGTTGTGAGATCTAGTCAAATCGGTATCGATTGTATATCACAGAATAAATGTAGTATCTTGTACTATCCATACTCCGGCCTTTTACACCGGAGATGAGATGACTGACATCTTGTACATTAGTGATTCCTAATAATCATAAGTAGTTTAATAGCGATTTCGAGTACCTTTCACAGTAATTCCTTAATTGAATCAACATTAGTTCCGCACTGGCGCAATATAACCCCGTCGTTGACGCGCCGTTAAAACCCAATATTCATTCATTCATTCAACGTGTTGTGAAAAGAGGTTATGTTGTTGCCTTCAGTTCCGTCTTCCTTCATGCCTCGATCTCAGCGCTGCGCGGCATAATCTTGGCTCGTGATTGGTTGGTGGTTTGAATTTCCACTGTCATCTAGAGTAACTCCGATAACTTCGAGAGAACTACCTCATAGGACTAACCGCAAAACCGATTTGAAAACGCCGAGGAAGCTAGTTTTCAATACTAGCGATTTGCACATAAGCGCTACCCACTCCGTTTTCAGCTCACCACACCGCTGAAAACGTAAATCTCAATGCTTGTTGTGTCAATATGTACAGTAAGTTGGCATTTCCCAGTAATTCATATTAACTCTCCCCCTCCCTTCCCTCTTCAAAAATACCCAAAACATTCTTCTGGCTTGTTTAGAAGAAATAGTTGAGCTGTCAGATGGGATAACGCGGGCTGGCAGTACAAGTGAACGCCTTTGTGACGTCACGCCGCATGCTAGTTGGGGTATACAGACCATTAGAAAAAAATAATCAAAATAAATACTGGAAGTTGGCATTTTTTCTTCTTTTCAACTTGTCGGCCTTGAATGGATCTAATACATAAGTTTTGTGTCTGTCTATCATTGTCAATTACTTCAAGCAACAATAATCATACAGTTGCACGATTTTTACGTCCAGAAAGTCGAGTGAACCATGCAAAGTTCGAAATTTTACGGATGGTTCACGTGATTTACCGTGACGGAAAAAACCGTGCAACCGCTTGACAGGTCAATGACCCAAACTACTCATTCAGATGCATTTGAAATATACTTTCTGATTTTACAGGTTTTAATGACATATATACGTGTATCCGATAGAAGAAGGCTCCGAGCGACCGTCTCTCCTAGCTCACAACACTAGTGCACGGGTGGTTCGAGCCTCATTGTTTCCTGCTAATGGAACCGTTGTATCGAGATCAAGTGGATGACAATTGCTATCTCGACACTCCTGACCGACAATGCTTCTGGGTATGAAAGACGGTCGATCGGTTAGACAAAATCTCGCAACACTAAAATACAATTTCAAATCAACCTATTTACATTAACTACAAACTTCAGTAATGTAAATTAAAATCGTGAAATGAGATTAAAGTGAAGCTATCGGCTATCTATTACATCATATCTGGACTATACTTGGTGGTGCATTATTGCATTGTTGCAACAATTATTGTAACGGAATAATATTGCTGCCTACAATGCAAGCCATGTTAGTGCCTAAAGCGTCTTGGTAATGCTTGCCTATAGCGGCACGGTATAGAAGTTAGATCCAGATAAATATAATAATATCCACAATTAATAAATGTGCCATTGTATCGTGCTTCACGGTAAATATTAAAACACTCACAATTATCTGTAATGACTGAGTTGAAAACCTTTTTACACACATGCAAAAAACGTTTTGAACACTTCCTTAAGAGTGCATTGGGAGTCGATTTATCAAAATATCAATTTTTTTCATAATAACTTTTGAACAGTATGTGGGATATCAAAGTTATAATGCTGGACAAACACAGATATTTTCATTATCTTCAAGAAGGCATGAATAGAAAGTAATTAAAAGTATATGGCATAGTAAAATCAAAGGTTCATCATTTTATTTCACATCTATTTGAAGGTATAGAAAAGATCTGTCTTCCTTCCGTATTAGTATTGCGATATCTCATATAGACCTACTATTTAAAAGTTATCATCAAAATACTAATATTTCGCTATAGCATCCTTTGTGCTCTTAAAAAACACTAATCACCATTTACCTTGTAGTCGTGTTCTACTAAATCTTGAATGTGACTAGCCATCTTCCCTCTGGCCTTCCTACTCCGACCAGAGCCTTCTCTATGATCTGACGAAACACTTTCAGTTTCCGACCTTGTCCGGGCGCGATATGGGAAACGCCAGCCTAAAACATCTTTCCAAACTTGTCGTCTATACATTTTATTTCACTTGGAAATCGGTGGGTGTAGGTCAGCATCAGAAAAACAACCTTTAATCTAGATTATAAATATTACGCTCGTTACAGGGCCACCTCCCTCTATATTTATATTATGGTAAAACTATAAACGAACACCATTCACTTTCAAATGGCCCACATTTGCAAATACGCGAACGTTGGATAATTTGAATTTAGAACGTCGTGGATGCAGTTGCTACGAACAGCTGATTGTGGCCGGGTCATTGTTGTCGGTTTGAAGAATATATTGGATTTGGCTGATTCAGTGTTTGTGTGATCTAGGTTGAACGTAAACAATGAAGATCACAATGGTTTTGTTGTTATCAGGTACGTTTCAATTTTTATTAATCATTTATTTATCGTTTCATTTATTTATTCATTCATTATTTATTGTTTCATATTCATCATTTTGTATTGATTTTTTAAGGATGATGTCAAAACTTGATATTGTACATAATAATGGATTGTTTCCACTATATTTGGATATGTAGTCTTGGAAAAACATTAATTACACACTGTTTTTATCATCACGATCATCTTGACAATCCTAATTATACTTTAGCAACTGAATAATAACTAAGTATAAGTATCATAAAAGTGAAGTAAAGTATAGTACATACGTATAATAATGGAGGCAATTGATGAAGCTCAAGATTAAATACCGTTCGGTAAAATGTGTTGACCCGGAGGCATAACCAAATAATCTCATTCTAATCCGCGGACTTAAATGGAACGAGGATTCAAATATTTGAGGAAAAATTGCAACTGGGAGAAATAAACAAGCAAGAGATCTTGAAGTTCGAGATTCTTTAACATTCTTTAACATATTCAACGTATCTTTAACCAATACCGATGTTTAGGACCTATCCCAAAAAACCGTGGAAAAACATACGCATTGGTTGAGAATATGATTCGTGTAATAACTTACAGTGTTCTTTTGAATTGCATTTTTTAATTTGGTCTGACATTTCATCATTCTTGAGAATATAAAAACAAAAATAGGCCTATGCAATCTATATTTTACAAAACTTGTTGCAATTAAATTCAACTCACAAAGTTTGTTCATATGCTAAAGACCTAAATAGCTTCATATATGTTTCGTTCCTAACCAACATCATGCATTCGTATGACATAAGATCAATTAAATTTTTAATCATTATTCATTTACGTAATAGAGAAGCAAAAGACACATTACATTGAAAAATATCATACACAAAATGTATTGAATATATTTTTTAAATTTATATTTGGTTTAACGACGCACTCTACTGATGACTACGATCTATTGGCGTCGGTGAATGATATGTGAGATGGTGAGTTGATTCGATGAAAGGCTATTTCAGAAGGTTTTATAGGATGGTGGAAAGGAGTCGGTTGTGGCCTGTTGATAAGGAACCATCCAGTTGACCTGAACGTCAGAGGGAAACCACGAAAAACCCCTGTCAGGATGGTCGACCACGGCGGGATCGAACCTCGGTCTCCTGAATGACGGTTCAGTGTGATAACCACTCGGCCATGTGTGGAAAAAAAAGAAAAAAATTATTCACCATATGAACAATCCACTTATAACTATTTTCATTTCAGCTTTGCATTTATAATTAAAATTTCAGGGACACAATATTTTCATGCGGTTAAAAAAATCGAATTCAATAAATATTTAATCTTTAATGAGTGGATACGCTATCTTGTAGCTGATTAAACCGCATGCATTTAGATTCTGGAAGTTTGCTATTGGCTGTTTTATGACGGTCACAATGGTCACCGAGTTGATCAACCAAACATTATGATTCACGGTCATCTAGATTGTTACTAGTTCTGTACGCATTCTGGTACCACAATTGGAAAGCTCAGTTTAAGAGATGTACTTATGGTGAGAGCCTATGGGCCTCTGTCAAGTGACGTCACTCATTGTTGCAAAAGGCAGACAACAATGTCCACCAGTTGGAATTGACCATACAGAATGCTTGGTAGTCCACCAGTTCGCTGTATTGCTATGGTAACTATTGTTTGTCATTAAAACTGACAGTGGGCTTGTGTCAAGTGACGTCACCCATTGTTGCAAGAGACAGACAACAATGTCCACCAGTTGGAATCGACCAATCAGAATGTTTGGTAGTCCACCAGTTCGCTGTATTGCTATGGTAACTATTGTTTGTCATTAAGACTGACAATGGGCTTCTGTCAAGTGACGTCACTCTTTGTTGCAAGAGACAGACAACAATGTCCACCAGTTGGAATTGACCATACAGAATGCTTGGTAGTCCACCAGTTCGCTGTATTGCTATGATAACTATTGTTTGTCATTAAAACTGACAGTGGCCTTCTGTCAAGTGATGTCACTCATTGTAGCAAGAGACAGACAACAATGTCCACCAGTTGGAATTGACCATACAGAATGCTTGGTAGTCCACCAGTTCGCTGTATTGCTATGATAACTATTGTTTGTCATTAAAACTGACAGTGGCCTTCTGTCAAGTGACGTCACTCATTGTAGCAAGAGACAGACAACAAAGTTCACCAGTTGGAATTGACCATACAGAATGCTTGGTAGTCCACCAGTTCGCTGTATTGCTATGGTAACTATTGTTTGTCATTAAAAATGACAATGGGCTTCTGTCAAGTGACGTCACTCTTTGTTGCAAGAGACAGACAACACAGTTCACCAGTTGGAATTGACCAATCAGAATGTTTGGTAGTCCACCAGTTCGCTGTATTGCTATGGTAACTATTGTTTGTCATTAAAACTGACAATGGGCTTCTGTCAAGTGACGTCACTCTTTGTTGCAAGAGACAGACAACCATGCCCACCGGTTGGAATTGACCATACAGAATGCTTGGTAGTCCACCAGTTCGCTGCGTGACTGTGGTAACTATTGTTTGTCATTAAAACTGACAATGGGCTTCTGTCAAGTGACGTCACTCATTGTTGCAAGAGACAGACAACAATGTCCACCAGTTGGAATAGACCATACAGAATGCTTGGTAGTCCACCAGTTCGCCGTATTACTATGGTAACTATTGTTTGTCATTAAAACTGACAATGGGCTTCGGTCAAGTGACGTCACACCTTGTTGCAAGAGACAGACAACAATGTCCACCAGTTGGAATTGACCATACAGAATGCTTGGTAGTCCACCAGTTCGCCGTATTGCTATGGTAACTGTAAATTGTTATTAAAACTGACAATGGGCCCCTGTCAAGTGACGTCACTCATTGTTGCAAGAGACAGACAACAATGTCCACCAGTTGGAATTGACCATACAGAATGCTTGGTAGTTCGTCAGTTCGCCGTATTGCTATTGTAACAATTGTTTTTCATTTGTTACTCGACATAAGCTTATACTGAAATAGAGCAGTCAAGAGAGGGGAAGGGGTAGAAGGACTCTGAAGAGCGTATACAGGAATAAGTGAAGACAACTAGGTCATGTGACTTGCCTCTGGGATACTTTTCAATGGAATGTGGTTAGGGTTCGGGTGAGTTTGGACACCCAAACCCATGTCACACAACCGAGTATGCTTCATTCCGGTATACGCTCTTCACGCATCCCATATATATTTTAATATATTTATATTTATATATATATATATATATATATATATATATGTATATATATATATATATATATATATATATATATATATACATATATATATATATTCATATATATATATATATATATATATATATATATATATATATATATATATATATATAAATATACATATATATATATATTTATATATATATATATATATATATATATATATATATATATATATATATATATATATATATATATATATATATATATATATATATATATATATACATATATATATATATATATATATATATATATATATATATATATATATATATATATATATATATATATATATATATATATATATATATATATAAATATATATATATATATATATATATATATATATATATATATATATATATATATATATATATATATATATATATATACATATATATATATATATGGGGTTAAGAGGGTTTAAGGGAGATTTTAGAGTTTAAGTTCAGAGGGTTAACGAGATGGTGGTATAGGGGTACTTAGGGAACTTGCCACCGCGCATTTATGTGCATTT
The DNA here is from genome assembly GCA_964007535.1 of Brachyptera risi. Taxonomy (NCBI): domain Eukaryota; kingdom Metazoa; phylum Arthropoda; class Insecta; order Plecoptera; family Taeniopterygidae; genus Brachyptera; species Brachyptera risi. The sequence goes on from OZ023333.1 coordinate 5,038,703, forward strand.
GCAAGAGTTAAATAATAATAATAATAAATATATATATATATATATATATATATATATATATATATATATATATATATATATATATATATATATATATATAGATATATGGATATATAGATATATATATATATATGTATATAAATATATATATATATATATATATATATATATATATATATATATATATATATATATATATTCATATATATAAATATATATTCATATACATATATATATATATATATATACATATATATATATATATATATATATATATATATATATATATATATATATATATAAATATATATATATATATATACATAAATATATATATATATATATATATATATATATATATATATATATATATATATATATATATATATATATATATATATATATATATATATTTATATATATATATGTATATATATATATATATATATATATATATATGTATGTATATATATATATATATATATATATATATATATATATATATATATATATATATATAAATATATTCATATATATATATATATATATATATATCTATATATATATATATATCTATATATATATATATATATATATATATATATATATATATATATATATATATATATATATATATATATATACATATATTTATATATATATATATATATATATATATATATATATATATATATTTATATATATATATATATATATATATATATATATATATATATATATATATATATATATATATTCATATATATTCATATATATATATTTATATATATATATATATATATATATATATATATATATATATATATATATATATATATATATTCATATATATATATATATATATATATATATATATATATACATATATATATATATATATTTATATATATATATATATATATATATATATGTTTGACTTTAGTCTTTCACAACTCATTATGTGCCATGAATTGAATATTTTTGGATGAAGTAGTGTAATGATGATAAAATAAAACAAACTCTTTCAATTTTATATTTGGAATAATCAGTTTTATTCTCGAAAGCTCAACGTTTCATGACCTTTATCGGTCACCTCTTCAGGAGCAATGACAAGAATTAAAAATATTAGATGAACAACAATTACAAAACAATCAAGAAAAACATTCATATAAACACAAGTGGCTGTGGTTTACTAAACACGGCTCCACAGATTGTATATTTTATCATTACCAGAGTTTATAGATTGACCTTTCTTCTGATTCTTGGGTTCAGCTACCGGTTCATTTTGTTTTACTTCTTTCTTCTTCATCAATGCAATAGCTGTTGCCCAAGAATCAGAAAAGCTGTATCCGCAATCGAGACCGTTAGTATTCAAAGGATGTGTGATAATTTCGAGACCCTCGCTGATTGCACCCTTCCAACGATGGCTTTCATGATTGATTATTTTGGCCTCGTCATATAAGATGTTATGGATTCTTCCACCTTCATCTACCAGTGTTGCATTGCAACAGCTTATAGATTAGGTGAACTCCTTTCATGTTCTTTAAGGCGTTGTATCAGTGGTTTCTTTGTTTGACCTATATAACACAAACCGCAGTCACAAGGTATCCTGTATACACCACAATTCTCCTGTGGAATAACGTCTTTAACGGGTGTGAAAAAGGAATTTAGGTTTCTTGTTGTTGTGAAGATAGTTTTTATATTATGCTTCTTCAGCATTCTTCCTATCTGATCCGTTGTTCCATTAATGTAAGTAAGAAGTAAAGTTGTGGGACTTTGCTCTTCTGTCTCTTTTGGTTTCTTTGCGTTGATCTTAAACGCTCCATCAACTTCTTTTTTCGAGTAACCATTCTGAGAAATAATTCTCCTCAGATAGTTCAATTCAGAAATTGAATGATCGTCATCAGAAAGAGCAGTAGATCGTTGAACTAGATTAGTCACCACGGATTTCTTCTGAGATGGATGGTGATATGAACTGCCTTGTAGGTACCGGTTTGCATGCGCTTTCTTTCTGTATACTGAATGACCCCATGAACCATCGTCGTTTCGCTCGATCAACAAATCTAAGAATGGCAGTTTGTTGTTCTCTTCCAATTCCATGGTGAACTGTATCTTGGGGTGTATCGAAAATAGATGTGCGAGAAAATTGTGAATTTCACCTTCACCATCTCCGAAGAGAACTTTACTTTAGCACATAACTTTAGCGATCAACCTATTACCTACAACATGGGATATGTTGGATAGAATATCGTCTAATAAAGCTGAAGTAGCTTACGAGGCAGCGGTTTTGACGCAAAAATCAAAATTCGATAAGTTTCATAGAAGACAGTTCCTAATAATGAAGTAGAAGAAAATGTTGAGGATTGAATTGCATTGTCAATTTGGCGGGAGTAAAACTTAGTGGTCCAGCAGTTTCAGCTCTGAAGAAAGGTTTTAATTTCGCGGTTGCACCGAGATCAATTCCGGTGGAAGATATAATTATAGGTGTAGAAGCTGTAATTCGAACTTTCCCGAAAAATCTAGCGGTTGAAATAAAACAAGATGTGTCAAAAATAGTCAGGGATAATTTCAAAAACTCAATTCCGAATAACCTCACGTTTGACGACCGTAACGCAATCCAAGAGCTACGCGAGAATGACGATATTAGAATATTGAAAGCAGACAAAGGAAATGCGACTTGTATTTTGAAAACTTCAGAATATAAGGAGAAGATGAACGAGTTGTTGAATGATAACGAAACCTATGTAAAAATCAACCGAAATTCAACAGTAACGCACGAGCGTAAACTGACAAATCTTATGAGAGAAGCGAATTTACCTAAAGAAGTAATACAAAAACTTACACCGCAAGATTCGAGAAAACCTAAGATTTATGGCCTCCCAAAATATCACAAACCAGGTATTCCCTTGAGACCGATTGTCAGTGCGATTGGTTCTCCTGCCCATGATATAGCAAGGTATGTAGCTAAGCAATGTAATGATCTAAACGAGTCTATACCCAGCTACGTACGAAACTCATCGGATTTTTTAGAGAAACTAAAAGGGTTAAAACATGAACCGGGTGATATTATGGTGAGTTTTGACGTTATTTCACTATTCACTAACGTGCCCGTTGACGAAGCGATAACTACACTGGAAGACAATCATACGTTTACACCAACGTACTGCAACTTGATTAAAGGATACCTAGACGCTAGCTATTTTTCGTATGAAGGGCAACTGTATAATCAGAGAGATGGTCTAGCTATGGGTAGCCTATTATCGCCCCTAATAGCGAACCTGTTCATGGAAATTGTCGAAAAGAAGGCCCTAGATACATCAATATATAAGCCAAAATGTTGGTTCCGTTACGTAGATGATTGTTTCATTCTCTTTGGAGATGGTGAAGGTGAAATTCACAATTTTCTCGCACGTCTAAATTCGATACACCCCAAGATACAGTTCACCATGGAATTGGAAGAGAACAACAAACTGCCATTCTTAGATTTGTTGATCGAGCGAAACGACGATGGTTCATGGGGTCATTCAGTATACAGAAAGAAAACGCATACTAACCGGTACCTACAAGGCAGTTCATATCACCATCCATCTAAGAAGAAATCCGTGTTGACTAATCTAGTTCAACGTTCTACTGCTCTTTCTGATGACGATCATTTAATTTCTGAATTGAACTATCTGAGAAGAATTATTTCTCAGAATGGTTACTCGGAAAAAGAAGTTGATGAAGCGTTTAAGATCGATGCAAAGAAGCCAAAAGAGACAGAAGAGCAAAGTCCCATAACTTTACTTCTTCCTTACATTAATGGAACAACGGATAAGATAGGAAGAATGCTGAAGAAGCATAATATAAAAACTATCTTCACAACAACAAGAAAACTAAATTCCTTTTTTACACCCGTTAAAGACGTTATTCCACAGGAGAATTGTGGTGTATACAGGATACCTTGTGACTGCCGTTTGTGTTATATAGGTCAAACAAAGAAACCACTGATACAACGCCTTAAAGAACATGAAAGGAGTTCACCTAATCTATCAGCTGTTGCAATGCAACACTGGTAGATGAAGGTGGAAGAATCCATAACATCTTATATGACAAGGCCAAAATAATCAATCATGAAAGCCATCGTTGGATGGGTGCAATCAGCGAGGGTCTCGAAATTATCACACATCCTTTGAATACTAACGGTCTCGATTGCGGATACAGCTTTTCTGATTCTTGGGCAACAGCTATTGCATTGATGAAGAAGAAAGAAGTAAAACAAAATGAACCGGTAGCTGAACCCAAGAATCAGAAGAGAGGTCAATCCATAAACTCTGGTTTTAATACAATATACAGTCTGAGAAGCCGTGTTCAGTAAACCACAGCCACTTGTGTTTATATGAATGTTTTTCTTGATTGTTTTGTAATTGTTGTTTTTCTAATATTTTTATTTCTTGTCATTGCTCCTGAAGAGGTGACCGATAGAGGTCATGAAACGTTGAGCTTTCGAGAATAAAACTAATTATTTTAAATATAAAATCAAAAGAGTTTGTTTTATTTTATCAATATTACACAACTTCATCCAAAAATATTCAATTTATAGCATATATATATATATATATATATATATATATATATATATATATATATATATATATATATATATATATATATATATATATATATATATTTATAAATATATATAAATATATATATATATATATATATATATATATATATATATATATATATATATATATATGTATATATATATATATATGTATATATAGATATATATACACATATATATATATATATATATATATATATATATATATATATATTTATATATATATATATATATATATATATATATATATATATATATATATATATATATATATATATATATATATATATATATATATATAGGCCTATATGGGATGCTACAGTCATGTCGAAAATGATACGCCTCGACCGGGACTCTAACCCATGAAAGAGGAAACGTAATAAAAACAAATAGGCAGCTATAATCATTATCTTGTGTAGCTGTATAGTATTTTAGGACATTCTGACTTTCCTGGATGCTATTTGTGATGTGAAACACAATCAACTATCTTTCAAAAGTCTCTAGTTCGCAGAGCTATCATTTTTAATAATATGTATTTACAATTATTCAGTTGGCATAGACGACCCTCTTTTTTCGTGAACACAAGTATAGTGATGATGAATATGGTTTGCTTAACGACCCCACCAACAGCTAGGCTATACGGGGGTACGAATGAGCTTAACGACCCCACCAACAGCTAGGCTATACGGGGGTACGAATGAGCTTAACGACCCCACGAATAGTTGGGTTATACGGGGGTACGAATGAGCAGGTGATTATGACACAATGAAGTGATGATAAGTGAAAGGACGCAGGCGTGCACCTGTGACTTAGCGGTGCCTGAACTGACCGAGCTGTTGTTGTTGCAGTGTCGATGGTGCTGGGCGGTCACTACTACAATGCTGACGGCACCCCTAACGACCCCTACCACGCGCTGCACCTCCCTCACGACCCCCCTCTATACCCCACCCTGCACGCCGTGCCCAGGACGGGGTTCCAGTGCAAGGGGAGGGAGTGGGGGCTGCATGCTGACACGGACGCCTACTGTCAGGTGGGTTCAAACTAGCCATTCACTTGTATTTATTCATTTATTTATTCACTAGGAAAACGCGTTATGTGTTTCCGCGTTGATGGATGAGCTAGCTAGAACATACCATCTTATCTTTGGATTGGTTATCATATATATCCACCTTGAGATCCAAATAATTATGTCACTGCCATCCCATGTCCCAATTGATTTCTATGATAATACAGAAGGCTTTGTTTTAATTGTTTCCAATTGATGAGTGACACCTGTTTCTTGGATTTAATTGGTATCTTGATAGCTTTGAGTGATTTAAAAACATTACATTATATATTTTTCACATCAAAACGGTTAATTCGATTTGAGTGAAAAATCGGAATAATATGTATCATGATCATATTGAAATTCCCTGAGAATTTCATCTCTCTCGAAGAAAGTATTTTTCCTGGATTTTTTCCTCCGGGTTATTCTTATGAGATTTTTGAAGATTTTGGAATGAGTTTTCTCAGAAGTGGTTCAACCGATTGCACCTCAAAACTATACAGTATCGAATTCGATGATGAAAGTTGTGTGTGCCAAGTTACAACTAATTTTGAAATATAGTTTGACCTGTGGAGCGCGAACAAAAAAAAACACAAAAAACAGGCACTTTTTTTCGAGTACGGTGAATTGTGTCCTCGCTTCGCTCATCCAATGAAGCTTGGATACAATTAGAAATAACTAAGCAAACGCGTAATGTGTTTCCGCGTTGATGGATGAGCTGGAACATATCAACTTATCTTTGGATTGGTTATTATATATATATACATCTTGAGATCCAAACAATTACATCACTGCAATCTTATTTTCCATTATTGATTTCTATGATAATAAAGAAGGCTTTGTTCCAATCGTTTACAATTAAGTGGTGTCACCTTCAGCTTGGATTTAATAGGTATCTTAATAGCTTTGAATGATTTGTACAAATAACATTATATATTTTTTTACATCAAAACGGCTGATCCGATTTGAGTGGAAGTTCGGAATAATGTGTATCATTGTCAGATTGAAATTCCCCGAGAATTTGAATTATCTCGGATGACATATTTTTTCTTAATTTTTTTTCTCCGGGTTATTCTTAGGAGATTTTTGAAAACTTTGAAATGAGTTTTCTCAGAAGTGGTTCAACCGATCGCGCCTCAAAACTATACAGTATCGAATTAGGTAATGATCTTTGTGTGTGCCAAGTTTCAACTAATTTTGAATTTTTGTCTGACCTGTGGAGCGTGAAAAAAAAGTGCTTTTTTTTCGCGTATGGTGAAATTGAGTCTTCGCTTCGCTCATCCAATAACTCCTCACAGTATCGCTCATCAGGTCTAGACTATTCTATATGTTGACACATTCAAGGTTGATGAGGAAAAAGCAATATAATTTGGTGAGATAATTTAAAGGGCAATAATAAGTAAATACAGGTTTAGTGTGCAAACAAGCTAATAATGATCTCCTGATAATATGCATCTTATAGGTAAGGGTGTGGGTTCTAAGTAACAGGAACGTGAGAAAAGAATACAGTTTGGTGGATGGGTCGGGCATTGCAGGGGCAAGAAGGAGTCACATTGGAAAAACAAAGGGGAAGGTCAGTATTAAGGAAGTGATTTCTAAGGATGAATTTGATTTTATTTTCACAACTTGCATTTTTTAACTAGGAAAACGCGGGATGCGCGTTGTGAGATGAGCTTAGAAGTGTGGAAATCTTTAATGCTAAGTGTTCTGTCAGCTCAATCTACATCCACGGACCTTGGAGTACCTTGGACCTTTAAGAACCTTATCTGCAACTTGTTGATATTTATTGTGCTGCAACCTGTCGCATATACGCTTGGCAAAACCAATTGATCCCAATTTCTAATAAAATGGATACTTTTTTGAGTTGTCTCTGTTATTTCCCATCCGATTGCTGCAAAAAGCTCTGAAAATATGTATGAGCTTTTTTACGGTGAGAATTTTGAAGCTTTTGAAGAATTTTCATTTTTCAAATATTTTTCTCCGGATTATTCTTATAGGGATTTTCCAAACTTTCCTATTTCTTTCCGGAAAAAACGTTCAACCGATTTTTTTGAAAACAATCCCAACTTATTCTGGTGTGACAATAATATCCAGAAGAAGTTCCAAGTCAGTTAGCTTTCTCCTGATCAGCATGCTGTGCACAAAATTACAAAAACAAAAATAAAGTCCAATTATTTTCGGTTTATGATATGGGAATCTTCGCTACGTCCATCCAATTATGATTGGGCCTCACGACGCTGAAACTGTATGTCCAAGTCTGTGATTGCTCGAACTAGAGCCCGGCACCTCCACTCGTGTTGTTCTCGGCTGGTTCACGAATCAAGCATACGACACATTTTCTCAGACATTTATATTTTGAAGTGAATATTCTCATTTTTGACAATAATTTTCAAAATTTCAAAATGTTCAAAATTCAGTAAGTTAAAATTTTATAATTCTGACATTTAAAATTTCATTTTTAAATGTGAATAATTTTTATGAATGTAAAAAAAAAATAAGAAGTATGACAAAATTTTGATTATGAAAATAGGTACAAAAAATAATCATCACTTTTTTGATAAAAAAAATCGAGCCATTCGAAATTTAACCATTTATATATTGTGTTATAAGGGACAAGCAACATTGCTTGATATAACCAATTCGAATTTTCATCTATTTATTCATTCATTCATCTATTCATTTTCATTCATTTATCACCTGATTTTAATTGAATGGTTCCTAGAGACCTCAACAACTAGCTAGGCACCAACGAAACTTTCAGAATGAAACGATGAAGATGCAAGGTGAAAGAACGTTTGCCATGCCTAAAGCGGGACTCAAGATTTTACCGCTTCGCTCATTAGATGAGCGTAGCGAAAATTCCATTCCACTCTTATAGGGCTTTGTCTGTATTTTTTTTTGTGGGCACTGCACAGGTCGCAGGGGTTGACTGATCGACATGGAACTTTTTTTGTACTCTCAAACTTATCCAACTTAGAACTGTATAGTTTTTGGAATGAATCGGTCGAACCGATTTTGAGATATAGTATCTCACAGTTTCTAAAAACCCCATAAGATTAGGCTGGGCAAGAAAATTCGGAAAATAAAATCTCTCCAAATGCAATGAATGTTTTCCTGAATATGTTTTCATGAATGATACACATTATCACAATTTTGTATGCAATTCAGATGCGCCGTTTTGAAGAAAATAATTAAATTACTGTTTTTATTCATCAAATATTATCATAGAAATTTAAGCAGATTCAGGTTGCTGAGATTCACTGCTTTTTAGATTCGGTATTTGCCCAACAATGAAGTATTTTCTTCATACCGCTACGTCAAGGTGTGTAGATCACCAGAATCGATAAAGTAGCAAGGGTAGAACTACTTTATCGACCATTATACCTCATTCAGATATCTCGCTCATCTTACAACGCTTATGTTGCGTTTGCCTAGTAATAATTAGATGAGCGTAGCGAAGCTTTCCATTTCACACCCTGAAAAAAAATGGGCTTCGTTTTTATGATTTTTTTTTTTTTTTTTTTTTTGTAATTATGTACGCGGCATACAGGTCAGAGAAATGAATCAATCAACTTGAAACTTTTTCTGAACGTTGGTGTCATACGAGAATAGGTTGGGATTGTTATTCAGAGGAATCGGTCGGAAGGTTTTTCCGGAAAATAATCGGAAAGTTTGGAAAATCCTCATAAGAATAACACGGAGGAAAAATACTTGAAAAACAAGAATTTTTCAAAAGCTCTCAAATTCTCACAGAATATTAAAAATATTATTATACACCTTTTCAGAGATTTTTAAAAGAAATAATGAAGAAAACGCAATAAACGTGTACATTTTATTGAATATTTGGACTAATTGGTTTTGCAAAGTGTTTATGCGACAGGTTGCAGGTTAATGGTTACTATAAATATCAACAAGTTGCAGGTGAGGTTTTTGAACGTTTGAAGTAAGTCAAGGTTTGTAGATGTAAATTGAGCTGACAAGTTATTTTTCATTCTAGATTGCCATACTCTAAGCTCATCTCACAACGCACATTCTGCGTTTTCCTAGTTAGATGAGCGTAGCGACGATACCATTCCACATACCAAAAACAATGGGCTTGGTTTTTATGTTTTTTTTTTTTCAATTTTGTGCGCGGCATACAGGTCAGAAAAAAATACCTATCGACTCGAAACTTTTTCTACATATTTCTGTCATACCAGAATAGGCTGGGATTGTTATTCAGAAAAATAGGTTGGAAGGTTTTACCGGAAAAAATTCGGAAAGTTTGAGAAATCCTCATAAGAATAACCCGGAGGGAAAATACTTGTAATGTGGAAAATTTTCAAAAACTACAAAATTTCGATTGAATGTGGAAAACATAATCATGCATATTTTCAGTGACTTTCACAACAATCGAATGACAAATACCAAAGAAAACGCAATGAAAGTATACATTTTATCGAATATTCGGATCAATTGGTTTTGCAAAGTGTTCATGCGACAGGTTACAGCTCTATAAATATCAACAAGTTGTAGGTAAGGTCTTTGAACGTTTGAAGTGATCCAAGGTCCGTAGATGTGGATTGATCTGACGAAATATTTTTTATTCCAGATTTCCATACTTCTAAGCTCATCTCACAACGCAAATCCCGCGTTTTCCTGTTTAATGAGGAACACCGCTGAAAATATGTCCATTTTCGGAATTTACCTTTGTTTTTTGTTATGATCAATTTATTTCATATCTCCTTTTCGGGCTACTGAAAAAATAATGTGAATTGATCTTCTGGTATATTCTATATTGAACTTTGAACCATCTAGTGTCGAACCAAATCAGCTTCAGAACGTAAAACATGTTTTCTCGTCATCTTCTTCCCCAAAGTATTTTGGGGTGAAGAAGTGAATGAAATCTATTCTAGGCCTACTGGATGGATTTGTACAACTTTTTTGGCACATTTTATGAACCAGATAAAAAAAATTATGCATCATCAACAGTATATTTTGAAATGGCGTGCATAAAATAATGTTTCAATAGGAAAATAATGGAAAACTTTTTTTAAAAAAGTGTGAAATAGATAAATTTGTCATTCCTACATTTTTTTTTTTTTTAGTAACACCAATACATGAATTTGTTGAATGCACTTTCGAGAGGACCACGACATATTTGTTTGAAACCACTCGTCTCCGGCCATTCTCTAGAAACAAGTGTTTTGTTGTTGATGTGAGATCACAATAAAATCAACTCGATCGGGTGTAAAATGTAGAGCTTGGGATGTTGAGTGTTGTCCCCCCTTAATATCTCATCAATATCAGGATGTTGAGTGTTGTCCCCCCTTAATATCTCATCAATATCAGGATGTTGAGTGTTGTCCCCCCTTAATATCTCATCAATATCAGGATGTTGAGTGTTGTCCCCCCTTAATATCTCATCAATATCAGGATGTTGAGTGTTGTCCCCCCTCAATATCTCATCAATATCAGGATGTTGAGTGTTGTCCCCCCTTAATATCTCATCAATATCAGGATGTTGAGAGTTGTCCCCCCTTAATATCTCATCAATATCAGGATGTTGAGTGTTGTCCCCCCTTAATATCTCATCAATATCAGGATGTTGAGAGTTGTCCCCCCTTAATATCTCATCAATATCAGGATGTTGAGTGTTGTCCCCCCTTAATATCTCATCAATATCAGGATGTTGAGTGTTGTCCCCCCTTAATATCTCATCAATATCAGGATGTTGAGTGTTGTCCCCCCTTAATATCTCATCAATATCAGGATGTTGAGTGTTGTCCCCCCTTAATATCTCATCAATATCAGGATGTTGAGTGTTGTCCCCCCTTAATATCTCATCAATATCAGGATGTTGAGTGTTGTCCCCCCTTAATATCTCATCAATATCAGGATGTTGAGTGTTGTCCCCCCTTAATATCTCATCAATATCAGGATGTTGAGTGTTGTCCCCCCTTAATATCTCATCAATATCAGGATGTTGAGTGTTGTCCCCCCTTAATATCTCATCAATATCAGGATGTTGAGTGTTGTCCCCCCTTAATATCTCATCAATATCAGGATGTTGAGAGTTGTCCCCCCTTAATATCTCATCAATATCAGGATGTTGAGTGTTGTCCCCCCTTAATATCTCATCAATATCAGGATGTTGAGTGTTGTCCCCCCTTAATATCTCATCAATATCAGGATGTTGAGAGTTGTCCCCCCTCAATATCTCATCAATATCAGGATGTTGAGTGTTGTCCCCTCTTAATATCTCATCAATATCAGGATGTTGAGAGTTGTCCCCCCTTAATATCTCATCAACATCAGGATGTTGAGTGTTGTCCCCCCTTAATATCTCATCAATATCAGGATGTTGAGAGTTGTCCCCCCTTAATATCTCATCAATATCAGGATGTTGAGAGTTGTCCCCCCTCAATATCTCATCAATATCAGGATGTTGAGTGTTGTCCCCTCTTAATATCTCATCAATATCAGGATGTTGAGAGTTGTCCCCCCTTAATATCTCATCAACATCAGGATGTTGAGTGTTGTCCCCCCTTAATATCTCATCAATATCAGGATGTTGAGAGTTGTCCCCCCTTAATATCTCATCAATATCAGGATGTTGAGAGTTGTCCCCCCTCAATATCTCATCAATATCAGGATGTTGAGAGGTGTCCCCCCTCAATATCTCATCAATATCAGGATGTTGAGAGTTGTCCCCCCTCAATATCTCATCAATATCAGGATGTTGAGTGTTGTCCCCTCTTAATATCTCATCAATATCAGGATGTTGAGAGTTGTCCCCCCTTAATATCTCATCAACATCAGGATGTTGAGTGTTGTCCCCCCTTAATATCTCATCAATATCAGGATGTTGAGAGTTGTCCCCCCTTAATATCTCATCAATATCAGGATGTTGAGAGTTGTCCCCCCTCAATATCTCATCAATATCAGGATGTTGAGAGGTGTCCCCCCTCAATATCTCATCAATATCAGGATGTTGAGAGTTGTCCCCCCTCAATATCTCATCAATATCAGGATGTTGAGAGTTGTCCCCCCTCAATATCTCATCAATATCAGGATGTTGAGAGTTGTCCCCCCTTAATATCTCATCAATATCAGGATGTTGAGAGTTGTCCCCCCTTAATATCTCATCAATATCAGGATGTTGAGTGTTGTCCCCCCTTAATATCTCATCAATATCAGGATGTTGAGTGTTGTCCCCCCTTAATATCTCATCAATATCAGGATGTTGAGTGTTGTCCCCCCTTAATATCTCATCAATATCAGGATGTTGAGTGTTGTCCCCCCTTAATATCTCATCAATATCAGGATGTTGAGTGTTGTCCCCCCTTAATATCTCATCAATATCAGGATGTTGAGTGTTGTCCCCCCTTAATATCTCATCAATATCAGGATGTTGAGTGTTGTCCCCCCTTAATATCTCATCAATATCAGGATGTTGAGTGTTGTCCCCCCTTAATATCTCATCAATATCAGGATGTTGAGAGTTGTCCCCCCTTAATATCTCATCAATATCAGGATGTTGAGTGTTGTCCCCCCTTAATATCTCATCAATATCAGGATGTTGAGTGTTGTCCCCCCTTAATATCTCATCAATATCAGGATGTTGAGAGTTGTCCCCCCTCAATATCTCATCAATATCAGGATGTTGAGTGTTGTCCCCTCTTAATATCTCATCAATATCAGGATGTTGAGAGTTGTCCCCCCTTAATATCTCATCAACATCAGGATGTTGAGTGTTGTCCCCCCTTAATATCTCATCAATATCAGGATGTTGAGAGTTGTCCCCCCTTAATATCTCATCAATATCAGGATGTTGAGAGTTGTCCCCCCTCAATATCTCATCAATATCAGGATGTTGAGTGTTGTCCCCTCTTAATATCTCATCAATATCAGGATGTTGAGAGTTGTCCCCCCTTAATATCTCATCAACATCAGGATGTTGAGTGTTGTCCCCCCTTAATATCTCATCAATATCAGGATGTTGAGAGTTGTCCCCCCTTAATATCTCATCAATATCAGGATGTTGAGAGTTGTCCCCCCTCAATATCTCATCAATATCAGGATGTTGAGAGGTGTCCCCCCTCAATATCTCATCAATATCAGGATGTTGAGAGTTGTCCCCCCTCAATATCTCATCAATATCAGGATGTTGAGTGTTGTCCCCTCTTAATATCTCATCAATATCAGGATGTTGAGAGTTGTCCCCCCTTAATATCTCATCAACATCAGGATGTTGAGTGTTGTCCCCCCTTAATATCTCATCAATATCAGGATGTTGAGAGTTGTCCCCCCTTAATATCTCATCAATATCAGGATGTTGAGAGTTGTCCCCCCTCAATATCTCATCAATATCAGGATGTTGAGAGGTGTCCCCCCTCAATATCTCATCAATATCAGGATGTTGAGAGTTGTCCCCCCTCAATATCTCATCAATATCAGGATGTTGAGTGTTGTCCCCTCTTAATATCTCATCAATATCAGGATGTTGAGAGTTGTCCCCCCTTAATATCTCATCAACATCAGGATGTTGAGTGTTGTCCCCCCTTAATATCTCATCAATATCAGGATGTTGAGAGTTGTCCCCCCTTAATATCTCATCAATATCAGGATGTTGAGAGTTGTCCCCCCTTAATATCTCATCAATATCAGGATGTTGAGAGTTGTCCCCCCTCAATATCTCATCAATATCAGGATGTTGAGAGTTGTCCCCCCTCAATATCTCATCAATATCAGGATGTTGAGAGTTGTCCCCCCTCAATATCTCATCAATATCAGGATGTTGAGAGTTGTCCCCCCTCAATATCTCATCAATATCAGGATGTTGAGAGTTGTCCCCCCTCAATATCTCATCAATATCAGGATGTTGAGAGCTAATAATTGAAGGTATTCCAGTATAGGTAGGCCTACCCTAAGCCCGAAGAAAAAGATGATCGACAGTTTTAAATTAGTGACATCATTATTAATTATTCTTTATTGTGGTGACATTGCCCTTTTGGTGCCCCGTCATAACTATCCTACCTTTCATCCTTAACCTTATTTGGGGAACAATGATTTTCTATCAAGTCTCATTATTAATACATTCACACTTCGCTATCTGATCTGATTTCTTGTTCCATTGTTGACAGATGGTTGAACAATCGCGCGTGATTTAGAAGGCCGTGCATTGAGAGAAGTGACTTGATTGTTGTCACCTGATACAAATCACACAGCCTTCGAATGATCAGAAGTAGGCTGTGAAATCAGGTCTAGATCTTGAGATGGCTGTGATCAGACGGAACAATTAAGAGAGCATTAGAGTCGAGTTAGTGGAATGTACAGTTTTTGTGTGATAATTATTCAACGGTATGAGATATCAACATTCTGCTACGAAACAAACACAGATATGTTTAATAGCTTCAAGAAGGTGTGAGATAAAATTATCGAGGTGGTCTAAGCGTGGTGTTTATACAAAATTATAGAGAAAATCACCTTCACTATCATTTTGTATATTCACGAACACGTGTCATTGAATGAAAAAGTATATCCTACAAGATGATTCTATGCTCTCCATGTAATATGATATTCTATTTGTGTGGATTTAGTCTGTTCGAGGATAATACGTCGCGATGAAATGCATTGCGGTATTATATCAAAACTGATTCAATTCACACAAATTTAATCACGTATTATTATATTGGAAGCATAAAATCATCTTGGATTTGGTAAAAAAAACTGGGCTTCGTTTTTTTATCAATTTTGTACGCGGCATACAGATCAGGAAAAAAATGAACTTGAAACTTTTTACACATATTGGTGTTACAGCGGAATAAGTTGGGATTATTTTTCCAAAAAATTGATTGAACGATTTTTCCGAAAAAAATCGGAAAGTTTGGAAAATCCCCATAAGAATAAACCGGATGGAAAATACTTGAATTATGAAATTGTTTTAAGGTCTTTGAAGTTTCCACTGAATATGAAAAACACCATAATGGATATTTCCAGTGATTTTCACAACAATCGAATGAGAAATAACAAAGAAAACGCAATAAAAGTGTACATTTTATTGAAAAATGGGATCATTTGGTTTTGCAAAGTGTTTATGCGACAGGTTGCCTCACTATAAATATCGACAAGTTGCAGGTGAGGTTTTTAAACGTTTGAAATAATCCAAGGTCCGTAGATGTGGATTGAGCTGACGGAATATTTTTTATTCTAGATTTCCATACTTCCAAGCTCATCTCGCAACGCGCATCCCGCGTTTTCCTAGTCTTATTCAATACCACTGGTTCGTTAACATGTACAATACTAGTGAAGATGAATGTTTCTATTTGTATGGGCACCGTGCACCCCTCACCTTGGATACTAAAACAGCTAGGTATATATGTGAACAACAAGGAACCGGAACGCACCTCCCTCCACTATCACTACCAAACTATGTACTAAAAATAATCAAGGAATTGATCAACTTGTTTTTAGAACGTACTTGAGATGATTCAATCGATCAAGTCGAGTTCTGAGACGAACAGGAAGATGGATTGTAATCTGAATTACGTCCCATACTGTCGATGACCGCTATTATTGATACAATGATCAGAATAAGAAAATATTTATTCGTCTGTAAAAATGATATTACATTTGAAAGTACCAGTAGAAATGAATCAAAATCCGCCTTCTCCTTGTTTTCTCATCATTTTAAAACCGGAACTTGCGCACCTGTGTCAAAAAAGGAATCGGAATGCCGTTCCGGTACAAATCAACCACTGCTTACCATCTCAGAGGTATTTAAAATATGTGTTTTCCCGTATCACAATTTTCATATATCTCACACCTTTCTAGAGTCATCACCAAAAAACTGTCATTTCGCTCAAACTCGGTCACATGCACTCTTAAGTTTGTCCAGCCATACTTTCAATGTATTCATTGCACAAGACTACTTTGATCTAGATTTCTGCCAAAATTAGTTTGAGTCTGATTTTATTGTGAGCCCAATAATTATTATTGTGATTCAGCACAGCCTTCTACACGTGTCTTACAACCAAGGCCGGTTTTACCGATCTTAGTTAGGATGCTAATCCACTAACTATTAATTAAAGGTACGAAAATAACACATGTAACCAATGGTGATAACAAGTTAATCCGCTAACTATTGCTCTATCTAGTTCGTAAAACCGGGCCAAACTGCACGTTTATTCATTCGTCTCATCACCAAACATTGTGCAATAACAAGCCAATGTTCCATCATTCAATTATACTTGTATGTTATACATAGACAATTCCAAGTTAATAATTAGATGAGCGTAAGCGAAGATTCCATCCAACTCTCATAGGGCTTCGTCTGTGTTTTTTTTTGTTTTTTTTGTTTGTGGGCACTGCACAGGTCGCAGGGGTTGACTGATCAACATAAAACTTTTTTTGTCTAGGCAGACTTATCCAACTTGGAACTGTATAGTTTTTGGAATGAATCGGTTAAACTGATTTTGAGAAATATCATCTCAAATTTCTAAAAACCTCATAAGATTAGGCTGGGCAAGAAAATTTAAAAAGTAAAATATCTCCAAATGGAATGAAATTTTCTGTTAATGTGAACACATGAATGATACACATTATCACCATTTTGTATGCAATTCGAACCAGCCGTTTCGAAGAAAATAATTAAATCAAGTGTTTTTAATAATCAAATATGATATGGAAATAAATAAAGATTTCGGTTGCCGCCGAGATTAGTCAAGATTCTAGATTCGATATTTGCCCAACATGAAGTCGTCTTTATATGCGTCAAGGTGCGTAGGATACCAGAGTAGATAAAGTAGCAAGGGTAGGACTACTATACCTGATCAGATATCTCGCTCATGTTGCGTTTGGCTAGTAATCTCATTACTGGATATGATCTCAACTTTACTTCTGTACCCAAGTAAGAAGATCGTCTACCAACTTGAGAAACTCAAACATCACCGTTATATTTGTCTGTTGAGGCGTCCCCAGTCTCTATAGGGCAAAAAGTTCCCTCTAGGGTGATTATTTGTGTGGCTAGTATGGATCGACAATATTCTGGAAGGTAAAGTGTGAAGCAGCATCACAACAGTGCGTTCATCTGGACAGCTACTACGATTATTTATGCTTCAATTGACACTGAAAATGTAGCTCGCGTTGCATACACGACTCGACCACTTCTTGGGATATTTGATCGTGTATGGTATCGATGTGTTCGTATAATTACTGTCCTTGGGCTGAACTGAGAAAAAAAGTTCAATCATATGCGCTTGGCATACAAGACCAGAGAAAGTCACGCCATCTTATTGTTTTAAATCAGGATGACAGAAACTATTGATTTGTATCAAATGATTATAGCCATGCTGATGAGATTTAATTGGTCTGACAGAGGAAGCCTGGTTTACTCAACCAATGTGTCAATGTTTGTTTCCATGCCACACCTCTACCGGTTCTCGTCCATGGGGCGGTTTTACGTGGACCTACTTTACAACTATTTTTTCAAAAATTTCTCGGAATTTTCAACTTTTTTTCCATTCAACATTTTTAATATACTATTTCAAAATTGATAGATCGATGAATGACAAAAAATTTGATACAACTTTCCGGGTGGGTTCCCCTCAATTCTGATAATTACCAATGCAAAAATGTATTCTATTATTGACTTATTCACATATTATCTTATTGTCTCAATATAATTTTAAATTCTATTCCACTTCTAATTGATCAATTCTTTGTATTCAATGACTCTGTATCTGTCGCTATCCTAGCTGTGGTATTCAATGACTCTGTATCTGTCGCTATCCTAGCTGTGTTATTCAATGACTCTGTGTCTGTCGCCATCCTAGCTGTGGTATTCAATGACTCTGTATCTGTCGCTATCCTAGCTGTGGTATTCAATGACTCTGTGTCTGTCGCTATCCTAGCTGTGGTATTCAATGACTCTGTATCTGTCGCTATCCTAGCTGTGGTATTCAATGACTCTGTGTCTGTCGCTATCCTAGCTGTGGTATTCAATGACTCTGTGTCTGTCGCTATCCTAGCTGTGGTATTCAATGACTCTGTATCTGTCGCTATCCTAGCTGTGGTATTCAATGACTCTGTATCTGTCGCTATCCTAGCTGTGGTATTCAATGACTCTGTGTCTGTCGCTATCCTAGCTGTGGTATTCAATGACTCTGTGTCTGTCGCTATCCTAGCTGTGGTATTCAATGACTCTGTATCTGTCGCTATCCTAGCTGTGGTATTCAATGACTCTGTATCTGTCGCTATCCTAGCTGTGGTATTCAATGACTCTGTGTCTGTCGCTATCCTAGCTGTGGTATTCAATGACTCTGTGTCTGTCGCTATCCTAGCTGTGGTATTCAATGACTCTGTGTCTGTCGCTATCCTAGCTGTGGTATTCAATGACTCTGTGTCTGTCGCTATCCTAGCTGTGGTATTCAATGACTCTGTGTCTGTCGCTATCCTAGCTGTGGTATTCAATGACTCTGTGTCTGTCGCTATACTAGCTGTGGTATTCAATGACTCTGTATCTGTCGCTATCCTAGCTGTGGTATTCAATGACTCTGTATCTGTCGCTATCCTAGCTGTGGTATTCAATGACTCTGTATCTGTCGCTATCCTAGCTGTGGTATTCAATGACTCTGTATCTGTCGCTATCCTAGCTGTGGTATTCAATGACTCTGTATCTGTCGCTATACTAGCTGTGGTATTCAATGACTCTGTATCTGTCGCTATCCTAGCTGTGGTATTCAATGACTCTGTATCTGTCGCTATCCTAGCTGTGGTATTCAATGACTCTGTGTCTGTCGCTATCCTAGCTGTGGTATTCAATGACTCTGTATCTGTCGCTATCCTAGCTGTGGTATTCCAAGCTGATTGATGACACCTCGGGACGAGATTCAAGATCAGAAAAACAACTCCATCTTTCACACGGTTCAAATATTTCAAGTTCCATGGAGGTTGTGTGAAATTACCCAAGTTTTTACAACTATCCACTTGATAGACGACCTACTCTCGTGGTAATAAGTATAGGAGAACAGGGATGATTTACACCATGCACAATAGTCAAATTATTGTACAAACAATAATCAAAATCATGATATACCACTAGCCCCCAAACGCAACATGTGCGTTGTAAGATGAGCGAGATATACCTACCTTAGATACTTCATTGACTCTGGTATTCTACTCACCTTGATGCATATACAAATACTTCATTGTTGGGCAAATATCGAATCTAGAAAGCAGTGAATCTCGGCAACCCAATTCTGTCATTATTTTTATGATATATTTGATAAATAAAACCAATTATTTTAATTTTTCTCTTCAAAACGGCTGATTAGAATTGCATACATAATGTTGATGATGTGTGAAATCTATGTATACACATTCAGAGAAAATTTCATCTCATTTGAAGAGATTTTATTTTTCAACATTTTCCGCCCAGCCAAATCTTATGGGGTTTTTAGAAACTTTGAGATGACATTTCTCAAAATCGGTCTGACCGATTCATTCCAAAAACTGTACAGTTATAAGTTTGATGATTTTAAGTGTACAAAAAAAGTTTCATGTTGATCAATCAAGCCCTGCGACCTGTGGAGTGCTTACAAACAAACAAAAAAATACACAGACAAAACCCTATAAGAGTGGAATGGAGACATCGCTACGCTCATCTGATAAAAGACCACAGCTAAACAAAGCTAGACAAATACCGGCCTAACGGTGGTATTTGTGTTTGTTAGGTTGGCAACGACCTTCTCTCGTGGCTCCGCTAGATGGCGGTACTGTCACTTTATTGCATGCGCCAACAGTGGTGAACAGTGGAACTTGTGAAAAGTTACTAAATGAAGTTACAGAATAAAGTTACAAAACGAATATCGATATGAAGTCGATATTTCGATAGTCAATATCGATATCTCAACAGCGACATTGATTGAAAATGTTACATTGTTAGCATTTGATTTGTGACCTCTCGTCGGCTATATTGACATAGTGCCAGAATAAGCTGGTGACCTGTGACCTGATACCTTCTGTTGTGATTCCAGGCCTTTCACCTGTGCCAGGATGAGCTGGTGACCAGCTACCTGTGTCCTAACGGGACCTTGTTCCACAACCAGTTCAAGGTGTGTGATCAGTTCTACAACGTGCGCTGCGGCTCGCCATACGAAGACTTGTGATATATCGACATCTAGTTCTGATAGATATCGACATCTCATTTCGATATCTATCGACATCTCATTTCGATAGATATCGACATCTCATTTCGATAGATATGGACATCTCATTTCGATAGATATCGACATCTCATTTCGATAGATATCAACATCTCATTTCGATAGATATCGACATCTCATTTCGATATCTATCGACATCTCATTTCGATAGATATCGACATCTCATTTCGATAGATATGGACATCTCATTTCGATAGATATCGACATCTCATTTCGATAGATATCAACATCTCATTTCGATAGATATCGACATCTCATTTCGATAGATATGGACATCTCATTTCGATAGATATGGACATCTCATTTCGATAGATATCGACATCTCATTTCGATAGATATCAACATCTCATTTCGATAGATATCGACATCTCATTTCGATATCTATCGACATCTCATTTCGATAGATATGGACATCTCATTTCGATAGATATCGACATCTCATTTCGATAGATATCAACATCTCATTTCGATAGATATCGACATCTCATTTCGATAGATATGGACATCTCATTTCGATAGATATGGACATCTCATTTCGATAGATATCGACATCTCATTTCGATGGATATCGACATCTTATTTCGATAGATATTGATATTTAATTTCGATAAATATCGATATTCAATTTCGATAAATATCGATATTCAATTTCGATAAATATCTATGAGCCCCATTCAATTTCGATAAATATCGATATTCAATTTCGATAAATATCTATAGGCCCTAATCAATTTCGATAAATATCGATATTCAATATCGATCTTCAATTTCGATAAATATCTATGAGCCCTATTCAATTTCGATAAATATCGATATTCAATTTCGATAAATATCTATAGGCCCTAATCAATTTCGATGAATATCGATATTCAATATCGATATGATATCGAAAAACAACGATATTGAATTAAAAAAATATCGATATATATCGATATTCATCAAAAGAGTTCATTTTAGATATTTATAGAAAGATATTTATAGGTATATATCGAATAACTCGATATTCATTTAAATTATTCTGAAGAGAGGTCGGTTTCTAGTAACATTGTTATGAAGTTAGTAAAGAAGAAGAAGATTGTACCACGAACAGTTGAACTTTTCTCTGGTAATTGTCAAGAATAGAATTGAGAACAGAACAATATATTTAGGGCAATGTTTCTCTTACTTTATCAGATGACAGAAAGTGATCAGGTATAACAGTTGTTACTTGATGAAGGGAAGAGAAACATTGCCCAAAATATCTTGTTTCTGTTTATTAATTCTTGACAAGACATGAAGGTAGGGGAAAGTTCAAAAGTCTCTTAGTTTTTATCGTGAGGGAATATTCTCATACAAAATGGAAGAATATTCAAGAAGAATGTTACATGCTAACATAGTTAATTTTCCTGAAGTATGTATTTGATTATTTGTTGTCAGTCGAAATAGGTGTGATGAACAAATGAAGAATGGGACAATATTTTCCACCCTCCATTCTTATAGCATTATTTGGGATGATACAAATTCTCACCAATATAACAGAAAAATTAGAAAATTTCCTCCAATGGAATAATATTTCCTTTCAACACATATCTGTGTATCCTAACTTGAGTACGATATTGATGCTTGGTCATTTTTAAATTAATTACCTTATAGGCCTCTGTCAAGTGACGTCACCCATTGTTGCAAGAGACAGACAACAATGTCCACCAGTTGGAATTGACCAATCAGAATGTTTGGTAGTCCACCAGTTCGCTGTATTGCTATGGTAACGATTGTTTGTCATTTGTTACGTGACAGAAGCCTATTCTATTAAAATGACTAAGAGAAGCTTCAATTGCTATTTATTTATAATTTATTTTAATTTATATTCGATATTTATATGATTATTTATATCTTGAATTTCTCAGTGTGTTTTGTAAAATTGCTGTGACTTTATATATAAAAGATTAAAAATTACTTCAAATTATCGGCAAAATTTGTCAAGAATTTTTTACAATCTGCCTGAATTCATTCTTCCTTCCTTCCAATAATATTTGAAAAAATGAATCGACTTTTTTCTCCTTCGTCTTATTTATGGTAGTTTATATTTATATCCACCTAAGGAGAGGTTCTTTTACCAATCAAATGATGATAAAAACCCGAGTAATTGCGTGATATCTTCGCAACTTCATGGATATGACGCTTTTGAAAGATGTAGTGGTGTTCCTTATCGTAAACCTCGTCCTGAAAATCACCACACCTTGAAAATCTAGCATCTATACAAATATAAAACTTAAATCTGTGTTTATCATGTTGATAGATGGATTTCTTCTTTCATGGATGCATGTATATACATATACTGGAATAGATGGACGAACAAAATCATTCATATTCAAAAGTCTTGAATAACAAAGTGGGAACATGATATGGGTGATTTAAAAAAAAAATGTCCCCCCCCCCTGAAAGTTGATCATGAATGGAAATGATTTCTTGGTGAAATGTTATACCTTCATTAACAATCATATTAGGATTGTTTAGGAACACCTTATTGGGATGTTTACAATCGCAAGATTCATGATCGTACAGGAGAAAATAGATTGTGCCTATTATTGTCTAGCAACAATGTCATTCATTTGTTCCTCCCTTTTCACTTTCTCTTCCTTCCTTCCTTATTCACACGTTCGACATTCAGCAACGCGTCGTGTGGATCAAGGTTCATCGCCGCTGTACAGTCCACAGCCTTCTTTATTCTTATACTGCCTTTCACTCGGGCTATTTGGACGGGTTCGCGCATAGTTGCTCGCGCAGGCAAAAATGAAGTCATGATATGGTAGGTACTGCACTCTGGTATCTAAAGTTTCAACTTCGAAGAACTGTCATTCTCTCACAATTTTTCAAATTTCTTGCGATGTTATTGAGGTTGTGTCATATCTACATTTTGGTTAGGGCCTATAGACTCACCCAGGTTCAGACGTGAACGATATTTATGACAAACCAAGCAATGAACGTCATTCAAGAACTTGTCTCGGTGATATTCCGGTTCCATTATATTATTGTATGAAATATTTCATATTATTGTCAGAAACAAGATTGGTGAACTCAAGGTCACAGCCTAATAGAATGCGTGCGTAATATAAATACTCATACGGAAATTCCCAAAGATGTTCGTATCTTCGCAGATATGACACGTCGAACAGAGTGATATACTTGAGCATCTTTGGAAAGTGAGGTCATGGTTGGAAACAACGGCACCATCGGCGATTGTGTGAACAAAAATAATTGTACATCGGTTACCATGGGGAGCATACCCGGAGTGAGAGGGCAATATCAGAGAAGAATGATCTGTATGAAGAAGGCTGTGGTTTAACATGGGAAGCATACCCGGAGTGGGAGGGCAGTATCAGAGAAGAATGATCTGTATGAAGAAGGCTGTGGTTTAACATGGGAAGCATACCCGGAGTGAGAGGGCAATATCAGAGAAGAATGATCTGTATGAAGAAGGCTGTGGTTTAATATGGGAAGCATACCCGGAGTGAGAGGGCAGTATCAGAGAAGAATGATCTGTATGAGGAAGGCTGTGGTTTAACATGAGAAGCATACCCGGAGTGAGAGGGCAGTATCAGAGAAGAATGATCTGTATGAAGAAGGCTGTGGTTTGACATGGAAAGCATACCCGGAGTGAGAGGGCAGTATCAGAGAAGAATGATCTGTATGAAGAAGGCTGTGGTTTAACATGGGAAGCATACCCGGAGTGAGAGGGCAGTATCAGAGAAGAATGATCTGTATGAAGAAGGCTGTGGTTTAACATGAGAAGCATACCCGGAGTGAGAGGGCAATATCAGAGAAGAATGATCTGTATGAAGAAGGCTGTGGTCTAACATGGGAAGCATACCCGGAGTGAGAGGGCAGTATCAGAGAAGAATGATCTGAATGGAGAAGGCTGTGGTTTACCATGGAAAGCATACCCGGAGTGAGAGGGCAGTATCAGAGAAGAATGATCTGTATGAAGAAGGCTGTGGTTTAACATGGGAAGCATACCCGGAGTGAGAGGGTAGTATCAGAGAAGAATGATCTGTATGAAGAAGGCTGTGTTTTAACATGGGAAGCATACCCGGAGTGAGAGGGCAGTATCAGAGGAGAATGATCTGTATGAAGAAGGCAATGGTTTAACATGGGAAGCATACCCGGAGTGAGAGGGCAGTATCAGAGAAGAATGATCTGTATGAAGAAGGCTGTGGTTTAACATGGGAAGCATACCCGGAGTGAGAGGGCAGTATCAGAGAAGTATGATCTGTATGAAGAAGGCTGTGGTTTGACATGGGAAGCATACCCGGAGTGAGCGGGCAGTATCAGAGAAGAATGATCTGTATGGAGAAGGCTGTGTTTTAACATGGGAAGCATACCCGGAGTGAGAGGGCAGTATCAGAGAAGAATGATCTGTATGAAGAAGGCTGTGGTTTAACATGGGGAGCATACCCGTAGTGAGAGGGCAGTATCAGAGAAGAATGATCTGTATGGAGAAGGCTGTGGTTTAACATGGAAAGCATACCCGGAGTGAGAGGGCAGTATCAGAGAAGAATGATCTGTATGAGGAAGGCTGTGGTTTAACATGGGAAGCATACCCGGAGTGAGAGGGCAGTATCAGAGAAGAATGATCTGTATGAGGAAGGCTGTGGTTTAACATGGGAAGCATACCCGAATTGAGAGGGCAGTATCAGAGAAGAATGATCTGTATAAGGAAGGCTGTGGTTTAACATGGGAAGCATACCCGGAGTGAGAGGGAAGTATCAGAGAAGAATGATCTGTATGAAGAAGGCTGTGGTTTAACATGGGAAGCATATCCGGAGTGAGAGGGCAGTATCAGAGAAGAATGATCTGTATGGAGAAGGCTGTGGTTTAACATGAGGAGCATACCCGGAGTGAGAGGGCAGTATCAGAGAAGAATGATCTGTATGGAGAAGGCTGTGGTTTAACATGAGGAGCATACCCGGAATGAGAGGGCAGTATCAGAGAAGAATGATCTGTATGGAGAAGGCTGTGGTTTAACATAGGGAACATACCCGGAGTGAGAGGGCAGTATCAGAGAATAATGATCTGTATGAAGAAGGCTGTGGTTTAACATGAGGAGCATACCCGGAGTGAGAGGGCAGTATCAGAGGAGAATGATCTGTATGGAGAAGGCTGTGGTTTAACATGAGGAGCATACCCGGAGTGAGAGGGCAGTATCAGAGGAGAATGATCTGTATGGAGAAGGCTGTGGTTTAACATGGGAAGCATACACGGAGTGAGAGGGCAGTATCAGAGAAGAATGATCTGTATGAAGAAGGCTGTGGTTTAACATGAGGAGCATACCCGGAGTGAGAGGGCAGTATCAGAGGAGAAAGATCTGTATGGAGAAGGCTGTGGTTTAACATGAGGCGCATACCCGGAGTGAGAGGTCAGTATCAGAGAAGAATGATCTGTATGGAGAAGGCTGTGGTTTAACATGGAAATCATACCCGGAGTGAGAGGGCAGTATCAGAGAAGAATGATCTGTTTGAAGAAGGCTGTGGTTTAACATGGAAAGCATACCCGGAGTGAGAGGGCAGTATAAGAGATGAATGATCTGTATCGAGAAGGCTGTGGTTTAACATGGGAAGCATACGCGGAGTGAGAGGGCAGTATCAGAGGAGAAAGATCTGTATGAAGAAGGCTGTGGTTTGACATGGGAAGCATACCCGGAGTGAGAGGGCAGTATCAGAGAAGAATGATCTGTATGGAGAAGGCTGTGGTTTAACATAGGAAGCATACCCGGAGTGAGAGGGCAGTATCAGAGAACAATGATCTGTATGAAGAAGGCTGTGGTTCAACGTGGGAAGCATACCCGGAGTGAGAGGGCAGTATCAGAGGAGAATGATCTGTATGGAGAAGGCTGTGGTTCAACATGGGATGCATACCCGGAGTGAGAGGGCAGTATCAGAGAAAAATTATCTGCATGAAGGAGGCTGTGGTTTACCATGGGAAGCATACCCGGAGTGAGATGGCAGTATCAGAGAAGAAAGATTTGTATGAAGAAGGCTGTGGTTTAACATGGGAAGCATACCCGGAGTGAGAGGGCAGTATCAGAGAAGAATGATCTGTATGAAGAAGGCTGTGGTTCAACATGGGAAGCATACCCGGAGTGAGAGGGCAGTATCAGAGAAGAATGATCTGTATGAAGAAGGCTGTGGTTCAACATGGGAAGCATACCCGGAGTGAGAGGGCAGTATCAGAGAAGAATGATCTGTATGAAGAAGGCAATGGTTCAACATGGGAAGCATACCCGGAGTGAGAGGGCAGTATCAGAGAAGAATGATCTGAATGATGAAGGCTGTGGTTTAACATGGGAAGCATACCCGTAGTGAGAGGGCAGTATCAGAGAAGAATGATCTGTATGAAGAATGCTGTGGTTTAACATGGGAAGCATACCCGGAGTGAGAGGGCAGTATCAGAGAAGAATGATCTGTATGAGGAAGGCTGTGGTTTAACATGGGAAGCATACCCGGAGTGAGAGGGCAGTATCAGAGAAGAATGATCTGTATGAAGAATGCTGTGGTTCAACATGGGAAGCATATCCGGAGTGAGAGGGCAGTATCAGAGAAGAATGATCTGTATGAAGAATGCTGTGGTTTAACATGGGAAGCATACCCGGAGTGAGAGGGCAGTATCAGAGAAGAATGATCTGTATGAGGAAGGCTGTGGTTTAACATGGGAAGCATACCCGGAGTGAGAGGGCAGTATCAGAGAAGAATGATCTGTATGAAGAATGCTGTGGTTTAACATGGGAAGCATACCCGGAGTGAGAGGGCAGTATCAGAGAAGAATGATCTGTATGAAGAAGGCTGTGGTTCAACATTGGAAGCATACCCGGAGTGAGAGGGCAGTATCAGAGAAGAATGATCTGTATGGAGAAGGCTGTGGTTTAACATGGGAAAAATACCCGGAGTGAGAGGGCAGTATCAGAGAAGAATGATCTGTATGAAGGAGGCTGTGGTTTAACATGGGAAGCATACCCGGAGTGAGAGGGCAGTATCAGAGAAGAATGATCTGTATGGAGAAGGCTGTGGTTTAACATGGGAAGCATACCCGGAGTGAGAGGGCAGTATCAGAGAAGAATGATCTGTATGAAGGAGGCTGTGGTTTAACATGGTAAGCATACCCGGAGTGAGAGGGCAGTATCAGAGAAGAATGATCTGTATGGAGAAGGCTGTGGTTCAACATGGGAAGCATACCAGGAGTGGGAGGGCAGTATCAGAGAAGAATGATCTGTATGAAGAAGGCTGTGGTTTAACATGGAAAGCATACCCGGAGTGAGAGGGCAGTATCAGAGAAGAATGATCTGTATGGAGAAGGCTGTGGTTTAACATGGGAAGCATACCCGGAGTGAGAGGGCAGTATCAGAGAAGAATGATCTGTATGAAGAAGGCTGTGGTTTAACATGGGAAGCATACCCGGAGTGAGAGGGCAGTATCAGAGAAGAATGATCTGTAGGGAGAAGGCTGTGGTTCAACGTGGAAAGCATATCCGGAGTGAGAGGGCAGTATCAGAGAAGGATGATCTGAATGAAGAAGGCTGTGGTTTACCATGGGAAGCAAACCCGGAGTGAGAGGGCAGTATCAGAGAAGAATGATCTGAATGAAGAAGGCTGTGTTTTACCATGGGAAGTATACCCGGAGTGAGAGGGCAGTATCAGAGAAGAATGATCTGTATGAGGAAGGCTGTGGTTTAACATGGGAAGCATACCCGGAGTGAGAGGGCAGTATCAGAGAAGAATGATCTGTATGAAGAAGGCTGTGGTTTAACATTGGAAGCATACCCGGAGTGAGAGGGCAGTATCAGAGAAGAATGATCTGTATGAAGAAGGCTGTGGTTCAACATGGGAAGCATACCCGGAGTGAGAGGGCAGTATCAGAGAAGAATGATCTGTATGAAGAAGGCTGTGGTTCAACATGGGAAGCATACCCGGAGTGAGAGGGCAGTATCAGAGAAGAATGATCTGTAGGGAGAAGGCTGTGGTTCAACGTGGAAAGCATATCCGGAGTGAGAGGGCAGTATCAGAGAAGAATGATCTGTATGAAGAAGGCTGTGGTTTAACATGGGAAGCATACCCGGAGTGAGAGGGCAGTATCAGAGAAGAATGATCTGTAGGGAGAAGGCTGTGGTTCAACATGGGGAGCATACCCGGAGTGAGAGGGCAGTATCAGAGAAGAATGATCTGTATGAAGAAGGCTGTGGTTTAACATTGGAAGCATACCCGGAGTGAGAGGGCAGTATCAGAGAAGAATGATCTGTATGAGGAAGGCTGTGGTTTAACATGGGAAGCATACCCGGAGTGAGAGGGCAGTATCAGAGAAGAATGATCTGAATGAAGAAGGCTGTGGTTTAACATGGGAAGCATACACGGAGTGAGAGGGCAGTATCAGAGAAGAATGATCTGTATGAAGAAGGCTGTGGTTTAACATTGGAAGCATACCCGGAGTGAGAGGGCAGTATCAGAGAAGAATGATCTGTAGAGAGAAGGCTGTGGTTCGACATGGGGAGCATACCCGGAGTGAGAGGGCAGTATCAGAGAAGAATGATCTGAATGATGAGGGCTGTGGTTTAACATGGGGAGCATACCCGGAGTGAGAGGGCAGTATCAGAGAAGAATGATCTGTAGGGAGAAGGCTGTGGTTCAACATGGGAAGCTTACCCGGAGTGAGAGGGCAGTATCAGAGAAGAATGATATGTATGAAGAAGGCTGTGGTTTAACATGGGGAGCATACCTGGAGTGAGAGGGCAGTATCGGAGAAGAATGATCTGTATGAAGAAGGCTGTGGTTTAACATGAGAAGCATACCCGGAGTGAGAGGGCAGTATCGGAGAAGAATGATCTGTATGAAGAAGGCTGTGGTTTAACATTGGGAGCATACCCGGAGTGAGAGGGCAGTATCAGAGGAGAATGATCTGTATCGAGAAGGCTGTGGTTTAACATGGGAAGCATACCCGGAGTGAGAGGGCAGTATCAGAGAAGAATGATCTGTATGGAGAAGGCTGTGGTTTAACATGAGAAGCATACCGGAGTGAGAGGGCAGTATCAGAAAAGAATGATCTGTATGAAGAAGGCTGTGGTTTAACATGGGAAGCATACCCGGAGTGAGAGGGCAGTATCAGAGAAGAATGATCTGTATGAAGAAGGCTGTGGTTTAACATGGGGAGCATACCCGGAGTGAGAGGGCAGTATCAGAGAAGAATGATCTGTATGAAGAAGGCTGTGGTTTACCATGGGAAGCATACCCGGAGTGAGAGGGCAGTATCAGAGAAAAATGATCTGTATGAAGAAGTCTGTGGTTTACCATGGGAAGCATACCCGGAGTGAGAGGGCAGTATCAGAGAAGAATGATCTGTATGGAGAAGGCTGTGGTTCAACATGGGAAGCATACCCGGAGTGAGCGGGCAGTATCAGAGAAGAATGATCTGTATGAAGAAGGCTGTGGTTTAACATGGGAAGCATACCCGGAGTGAGAGGGCAGTATCAGAGAAGAATGATCTGTATGAAGAAGGCTGTGGTTTAACATGGGAAGCATACCCGGAGTGAGAAGGCAGTATCAGAGAGGAATCATCTGTATGAAGAAGGCTGTGGTTTACCATGGGAAGCATACCCGGAGTGAGAGGGCAGTATCAGAGAAGAACGATCTGTATGAAGAAGGCTGTGGTTTACCATGGGAAGCATACCCGGAGTGAGAGGGCAGTATCAGAGAAGAATGATCTGTATGAAGAAGGCTGTGGTTTAACATGGGAAGCATACCCGGAGTGAGAGGGCAGTATCAGAGAAGAATGATCTGTATGAAGAAGGCTGTGGTTTAACATGGGAAGCATACCCGGAGTGAGAGGGCAGTATCAGAGAAGAATGATCTGTATGAAGAAGGCTGTGGTTTAACATGGGAAGCATACCCGGAGTGAGAGGGCAGTATCAGAGAAGAATGATCTGTATGAAGAAGGCTGTGGTTTAACATGGGAAGCATACCCGGAGTGAGAGGGCAGTATCAGAGAAGAATGATCTGTATGAAGAAGGCTGTGGTTTAACATGGGAAGCATACCCGGAGTGAGAGGGCAGTATCAGAGAAGAATGATCTGTATGAAGAAGGCTGTGGTTTAACATGGGAAGCATACCCGGAGTGAGAGGGCAGTATCAGAGAAGAATGATCTGTATGAAGAAGGCTGTGGTTTAACATGGAAAGCATACCCGGAGTGAGAGGGCAGTATCAGAGAAGTATGATCTGTATGAAGAAGGCTGTGGTTCAACATGGGAAGCATACCCGGAGTGAGAGGGCAGTATCAGAGAAGAATGATCTGAATGATGAAGGCTGTGGTTTGACATGGGAAGAATACCCGGAGTGAGAGGGCAGTATCAGAGAAGAATGATCTGAAAGATGAAGGCTGTGGTTTGACATGGGGAGCATACCCGGAGTGAGAGGGCAGTATCGGAGAAGAATGATCTGTATGGAGAAGGCTGTGGTTTAACATGGAAAGCATACCCGGAGTGAGAGGGCAGTATCAGAGGAGAATGATCTGTATGAAGAAGGCTGTGGTTTAACATGGAAAGCATACCCGGAGTGAGAGGGCAGTATCAGAGAAGAATGATCTGTATGGAGAAGGCTGTGGTTTAACATGGAAAGCATACCCGGAGTGAGAGGGCAGTATCAGAGGAGAATGATCTGTATGAAGAAGGCTGTGGTTTAACATGGGAAGCATACCCGGAGTGAGAGGGCAGTATCAGAGAAGAATGATCTGTATGAAGAAGGCTGTGGTTTAACATGGGAAGCATACCCGGAGTAAGAGGGCAGTATCAGAGAAGAATGATCTGTATGAAGCAGGCTGTGGTTCAACATGGGAAGCATACCCGGAGTGAGAGGGCAGTATCTGAGAGTAATGATCTGTATGAAGAAGGGTGTGGTTCAACATGGGAAGCATACCCGGAGTGGGAGGGCAGTATCAGAGGAGAATGATCTGTATCGAGAAGGCTGTGGTTCAACATGGGAAGCATACCCGGAGTGAGAGGGCAGTATCAGAGAAGAATGATATGTATGAAGAAGGCTGTGGTTTAACATGGAAAGCATACCTGGAGTGAGAGGGCAGTATCAGAGAAGAATGATCTGTATGAAGAAGGCTGTCGTTCAACATGGGAAGCATACCCGGAGTGAGAGGGCAGTATCAGAGAAGAATGATCTGTATGAAGAAGGCTGTCGTTCAACATGGGAAGCATACCCGGAGTGAGAGGGCAGTATCAGAGAAGAATGATCTGTATGAAGAAGGCTCTGGTTTAACATGAGGAGCATACCCGGAGTGAGAGGGCAGTATCAGAGGAGAAAGATCTGTATGAAGAAGGCTGTGGTTTAACATGGGAAGCATACCCGGAGTGAGAGGGCAGTATCAGAGAAGAATGATCTGTATGAAGAAGGCTGTGGTTTAACATGAGAAGCATACCCGGAGTGAGAGGGCAATATCAGAGAAGAATGATCTGTATGAAGAAGGCTGTGGTCTAACATGGGAAGCATACCCGGAGTGAGAGGGCAGTATCAGAGAAGAATGATCTGAATGGAGAAGGCTGTGGTTTACCATGGAAAGCATACCCGGAGTGAGAGGGCAGTATCAGAGAAGAATGATCTGTATGAAGAAGGCTGTGGTTTAACATGGGAAGCATACCCGGAGTGAGAGGGTAGTATCAGAGAAGAATGATCTGTATGAAGAAGGCTGTGTTTTAACATGGGAAGCATACCCGGAGTGAGAGGGCAGTATCAGAGGAGAATGATCTGTATGAAGAAGGCAATGGTTTAACATGGGAAGCATACCCGAAGTGAGAGGGCAGTATCAGAGAAGAATGATCTGTATGAAGAAGGCTGTGGTTTAACATGGGAAGCATACCCGGAGTGAGAGGGCAGTATCAGAGAAGTATGATCTGTATGAAGTAGGCTGTGGTTTGACATGGGAAGCATACCCGGAGTGAGCGGGCAGTATCATAGAAGAATGATCTGTATGGAGAAGGCTGTGTTTTAACATGGGAAGCATACCCGGAGTGAGAGGGCAGTATCAGAGAAGAATGATCTGTATGAAGAAGGCTGTGGTTTAACATGGGGAGCATACCCGTAGTGAGAGGGCAGTATCAGAGAAGAATGATCTGTATGGAGAAGGCTGTGGTTTAACATGGAAAGCATACCCGGAGTGAGAGGGCAGTATCAGAGAAGAATGATCTGTATGAGGAAGGCTGTGGTTTAACATGGGAAGCATACCCGGAGTGAGAGGGCAGTATCAGAGAAGAATGATCTGTATGAGGAAGGCTGTGGTTTAACATGGGAAGCATACCCGAATTGAGAGGGCAGTATCAGAGAAGAATGATCTGTATAAGGAAGGCTGTGGTTTAACATGGAAAGCATACCCGGAGTGAGAGGGAAGTATCAGAGAAGAATGATCTGTATGAAGAAGGCTGTGGTTTAACATGGGAAGCATATCCGGAGTGAGAGGGCAGTATCAGAGAAGAATGATCTGTATGGATAAGGCTGTGGTTTAACATGAGGAGCATACCCGGAGTGAGAGGGCAGTATCAGAGAAGAATGATCTGTATGGAGAAGGCTGTGGTTTAACATGAGGAGCATACCCGGAATGAGAGGGCAGTATCAGAGAAGAATGATCTGTATGGAGAAGGCTGTGGTTTAACATAGGAAACATACCCGGAGTGAGAGGGCAGTATCAGAGAATAATGATCTGTATGAAGAAGGCTGTGGTTTAACATGAGGAGCATACCCGGAGTGAGAGGGCAGTATCAGAGGAGAATGATCTGTATGGAGAAGGCTGTGGTTTAACATGAGGAGCATACCCGGAGTGAGAGGGCAGTATCAGAGGAGAATGATCTGTATGGAGAAGGCTGTGGTTTAACATGGGAAGCATACACGGAGTGAGAGGGCAGTATCAGAGAAGAATGATCTGTATGGAGAAGGCTGTGGTTTAACATGAGGAGCATACCCGGAGTGAGAGGGCAGTATCAGAGGAGAAAGATCTGTATGGAGAAGGCTGTGGTTTAACATGAGGCGCATACCCGGAGTGAGAGGTCAGTATCAGAGAAGAATGATCTGTATGGAGAAGGCTGTGGTTTAACATGGAAATCATACCCGGAGTGAGAGGGCAGTATCAGAGAAGAATGATCTGTTTGAAGAAGGCTGTGGTTTAACATGGAAAGCATACCCGGAGTGAGAGGGCAGTATAAGAGATGAATGATCTGTATCGAGAAGGCTGTGGTTTAACATGGGAAGCATACCCGGAGTGAGAGGGCAGTATCAGAGGAGAAAGATCTGTATGAAGAAGGCTGTGGTTTAACATGGGAAGCATACCCGGAGTGAGAGGGCAGTATCAGAGAAGAATGATCTGTATGGAGAAGGCTGTGGTTTAACATAGGAAGCATACCCGGAGTGAGAGGGCAGTATCAGAGAACAATGATCTGTATGAAGAAGGCTGTGGTTCAACGTGGGAAGCATACCCGGAGTGAGAGGGCAGTATCAGAGGAGAATGATCTGTATGGAGAAGGCTGTGGTTCAACATGGAATGCATACCCGGAGTGAGAGGGCAGTATCAGAGAAAAATTATCTGCATGAAGGAGGCTGTGGTTTACCATGGGAAGCATACCCGGAGTGAGATGGCAGTATCAGAGAAGAAAGATTTGTATGAAGAAGGCTGTGGTTTAACATGGGAAGCATACCCGGAGTGAGAGGGCAGTATCAGAGAAGAATGATCTGTATGAAGAAGGCTGTGGTTCAACATGGGAAGCATACCCGGAGTGAGAGGGCAGTATCAGAGAAGAATGATCTGTATGAAGAATGCTGTGGTTTAACATGGGAAGCATACCCGGAGTGAGAGGGCAGTATCAGAGAAGAATGATCTGTAGGGAGAAGGCTGTGGTTCAACGTGGAAAGCATATCCGGAGTGAGAGGGCAGTATCAGAGAAGGATGATCTGAATGAAGAAGGCTGTGGTTTACCATGGGAAGCAAACCCGGAGTGAGAGGGCAGTCTCAGAGAAGAATGATCTGAATGAAGAAGGCTGTGTTTTACCATGGGAAGTATACCCGGAGTGAGAGGGCAGTATCAGAGAAGAATGATCTGTATGAGGAAGGCTGTGGTTTAACATGGGAAGCATACCCGGAGTGAGAGGGCAGTATCAGAGAAGAATGATCTGTATGAAGAAGGCTGTGGTTTAACATTGGAAGCATACCCGGAGTGAGAGGGCAGTATCAGAGAAGAATGATCTGTATGAAGAAGGCTGTGGTTCAACATGGGAAGCATACCCGGAGTGAGAGGGCAGTATCAGAGAAGAATGATCTGTATGAAGAAGGCTGTGGTTCAACATGGGAAGCATACCCGGAGTGAGAGGGCAGTATCAGAGAAGAATGATCTGTAGGGAGAAGGCTGTGGTTCAACGTGGAAAGCATATCCGGAGTGAGAGGGCAGTATCAGAGAAGAATGATCTGTATGAAGAATGCTGTGGTTTAACATGGGAAGCATACCCGGAGTGAGAGGGCAGTATCAGAGAAGAATGATCTGTAGGGAGAAGGCTGTGGTTCAACATGGGGAGCATACCCGGAGTGAGAGGGCAGTATCAGAGAAGAATGATCTGTATGAAGAAGGCTGTGGTTTAACATTGGAAGCATACCCGGAGTGAGAGGGCAGTATCAGAGAAGAATGATCTGTATGAGGAAGGCTGTGGTTTAACATGGGAAGCATACCCGGAGTGAGAGGGCAGTATCAGAGAAGAATGATCTGAATGAAGAAGGCTGTGGTTTAACATGGGAAGCATACCCGGAGTGAGAGGGCAGTATCAGAGAAGAATGATCTGTATGAAGAAGGCTGTGGTTTAACATTGGAAGCATACCCGGAGTGAGAGGGCAGTATCAGAGAAGAATGATCTGTAGGGAGAAGGCTGTGTTTCGACATGGGGAGCATACCCGGAGTGAGAGGGCAGTATCAGAGAAGAATGATCTGAATGATGAGGGCTGTGGTTTAACATGGGGAGCATACCCGGAGTGGGAGGGCAGTATCAGAGAAGAATGATCTGTAGGGAGAAGGCTGTGGTTCAACATGGGAAGCTTACCCGGAGTGAGAGGGCAGTATCAGAGAAGAATGATATGTATGAAGAAGGCTGTGGTTTAACATGAGGAGCATACCTGGAGTGAGAGGGCAGTATCGGAGAAGAATGATCTGTATGAAGAAGGCAGTGGTTTAACATGAGAAGCATACCCGGAGTGATAGGGCAGTATCGGAGAAGAATGATCTGTATGAAGAAGGCTGTGGTTTAACATTGGGAGCATACCCGGAGTGAGAGGGCAGTATCAGAGGAGAATGATCTGTATCGAGAAGGCTGTGGTTTAACATGGGAAGCATACCCGGAGTGAGAGGGCAGTATCAGAGAAGAATGATCTGTATGGAGAAGGCTGTGGTTTAACATGAGAAGCATACCGGAGTGAGAGGGCAGTATCAGAGAAGAATGATCTGTATGAAGAAGGCTGTGGTTTAACATGGGAAGCATACCCGGAGTGAGAGGGCAGTATCAGAGAAGAATGATCTGTATGAAGAAGGCTGTGGTTTAACATGGGGAGCATACCCGGAGTGAGAGGGCAGTATCAGAGAAGAATGATCTGTATGAAGAAGGCTGTGGTTTACCATGGGAAGCATACCCGGAGTGAGAGGGCAGTATCAGAGAAAAATGATCTGTATGAAGAAGTCTGTGGTTTACCATGGGAAGCATACCCGGAGTGAGAGGGCAGTATCAGAGAAGAATGATCTGTATGGAGAAGGCTGTGGTTCAACATGGGAAGCATACCCGGAGTGAGCGGGCAGTATCAGAGAAGAATGATCTGTATGAAGAAGGCTGTGGTTTAACATGGGAAGCATACCCGGAGTGAGAGGGCAGTATCAGAGAAGAATGATCTGTATGAAGAAGGCTGTGGTTTAACATGGGAAGCATACCCGGAGTGAGAAGGCAGTATCAGAGAGGAATCATCTGTATGAAGAAGGCTGTGGTTTACCATGGGAAGCATACCCGGAGTGAGAGGGCAGTATCAGAGAAGAACGATCTGTATGAAGAAGGCTGTGGTTTACCATGGGAAGCATACCCGGAGTGAGAGGGCAGTATCAGAGAAGAATGATCTGTATGAAGAAGGCTGTGGTTTAACATGGGAAGCATACCCGGAGTGAGAGGGCAGTATCAGAGAAGAATGATCTGTATGAAGAAGGCTGTGGTTTAACATGGGAAGCATACCCGGAGTGAGAGGGCAGTATCAGAGAA
Organism: Brachyptera risi; assembly: GCA_964007535.1. NCBI lineage: Eukaryota > Metazoa > Arthropoda > Insecta > Plecoptera > Taeniopterygidae > Brachyptera > Brachyptera risi. The sequence goes on from OZ023333.1 coordinate 5,075,848, forward strand.
GAATGATCTGTATGAAGAAGGCTGTGGTTTAACATGGGAAGCATACCCGGAGTGAGAGGGCAGTATCAGAGAAGAATGATCTGTATGAAGAAGGCTGTGGTTTAACATGGGAAGCATACCCGGAGTGAGAGGGCAGTATCAGAGAAGAATGATCTGTATGAAGAAGGCTGTGGTTTAACATGGGAAGCATACCCGGAGTGAGAGGGCAGTATCAGAGAAGAATGATCTGTATGAAGAAGGCTGTGGTTTAACATGGGAAGCATACCCGGAGTGAGAGGGCAGTATCAGAGAAGAATGATCTGTATGAAGAAGGCTGTGGTTTAACATGGAAAGCATACCCGGAGTGAGAGGGCAGTATCAGAGAAGAATGATCTGAATGATGAAGGCTGTGGTTTGACATGGGAGGAATACCCGGAGTGAGAGGGCAGTATCAGAGAAGAATGATCTGTATGAAGAAGGCTGTGGTTTATCATGGGAAGCATACCCGGAGTGAGAGGGCAGTATCAGAGAAGAATGATCTGTATGAAGAAGGCTGTGGTTTAACATGGGAAGCATACCCGGAGTGAGAGGGCAGTATCAGAGAAGAATGATCTGTATGAAGAAGGCTGTGGTTCAACATGGGAAGCATACCCGGAGTGAGAGGGCAGTATCAGAGGAGAATGATCTGTATGAAGAAGGCTGTGGTTTAACATGGGAAGCATACCCGGAGTGAGAGGGCAGTATCAGAGAAGAATGATCTGTATGAAGAAGGCTGTGGTTTAACATGGGAAGTATACCCGGAGTGAGAGGGCAGTATCAGAGAAGAATGATCTGTATGAAGATGGCTGTGGTTCAACATGGGAAGAATACCCGGAGTAAGAGGGCAGTATCAGAGAAGAATGATCTGTATGAAGATGGCTGTGGTTCAACATGGGAAGAATACCCGGAGTAAGAGGGCAGTATCAGAGAAGAATGATCTGTATGAAGCAGGCTGTGGTTCAACATGGGAAGCATACCCGGAATGAGAGGGCAGTATCTGAGAGTAATGATCTGTATGAAGAAGGGTGTGGTTCAACATGGGAAGCATACCCGGAGTGGGAGGGCAGTATCAGAGGAGAATGATCTGTATCGAGAAGGCTGTGGTTCAACATGGGAAGCATACCCGGAGTGAGAGGGCAGTATCAGAGAAGAATGATATGTATGAAGAAGGCTGTGGTTTAACATGGAAAGCATACCTGGAGTGAGAGGGCAGTATCAGAGAAGAATGATCTGTATGAAGAAGGCTGTCGTTCAACATGGGAAGCATACCCGGAGTGAGAGGGCAGTATCAGAGAAGAATGATCTGTATGAAGAAGGCTGTCGTTCAACATGGGAAGCATACCCGGAGTGAGAGGGCAGTATCAGAGAAGAATGATCTGTATGAAGAAGGCTCTGGTTTAACATGAGGAGCATACCCGGAGTGAGAGGTCAGTATCAGAGAAGAATGATCTGTATGAAGAAGGCTCTGGTTTAACATGAGGAGCATACCCGGAGTGAGAGGGCAGTATCAGAGGAGAAAGATCTGTATGGAGAAGGCTGTGGTTTAACATGAGGCGCATACCCGGAGTGAGAGGTCAGTATCAGAGAAGAATGATCTGTATGGAGAAGGCTGTGGTTTAACATGGAAATCATACCCGGAGTGAGAGGGCAGTATCAGAGAAGAATGATCTGTTTGAAGAAGGCTGTGGTTTAACATGGGAAGCATACCCGGAGTGAGAGGGCAGTATAAGATATGAATGATCTGTATCGAGAAGGCTGTGGTTTAACATGGGAAGCATACCCGGAGTGAGAGGGCAGTATCAGAGGAGAAAGATCTGTATGAAGAAGGCTGTGGTTTAACATGGGAAGCATACCCGGAGTGAGAGGGCAGTATCAGAGAAGAATGATCTGTATGGAGAAGGCTGTGGTTTAACATAGGAAGCATACCCGGAGTGAGAGGGCAGTATCAGAGAACAATGATCTGTATGAAGAAGGCTGTGGTTCAACGTGGGAAGCATACCCGGAGTGAGAGGGCAGTATCAGAGGAGAATGATCTGTATGGAGAAGGCTGTGGTTCAACATGGGAAGCATACCCGGAGTGAGAGGGCAGTATCAGAGAGAAATTATCTGCATGAAGGAGGCTGTGGTTTACCATGGGAAGCATACCCGGAGTGAGATGGCAGTATCAGAGAAGAAAGATTTGTATGAAAAAGGCTGTGGTTTAACATGGGAAGCATACCCGGAGTGAGAGGGCAGTATCAGAGAAGAATGATCTGTATGAAGAAGGCTGTGGTTCAACATGGGAAGCATACCCAGAGTGAGAGGGCAGTATCAGAGAAGAATGATCTGTAGGGAGAAGGCTGTGGTTCAACGTGGAAAGCATATCCGGAGTGAGAGGGCAGTATCAGAGAAGGATGATCTGAATGAAGAAGGCTGTGGTTTACCATGGGAAGCAAACCCGGAGTGAGAGGGCAGTATCAGAGAAGAATGATCTGAATGAAGAAGGCTGTGTTTTACCATGGGAAGTATACCCGGAGTGAGAGGGCAGTATCAGAGAAGAATGATCTGTATGAGGAAGGCTGTGGTTTAACATGGGAAGCATACCCGGAGTGAGAGGGCAGTATCAGAGAAGAATGATCTGTATGAAGAAGGCTGTGGTTTAACATGGGAAGCATACCCGGAGTGAGAGGGCAGTATCAGAGAAGAATGATCTGTATGAAGAAGGCTGTGGTTTACCATGGAAAGCATACCCGGAGTGAGAGGGCAGTATCAGAGAAGAATGATCTGTATGAAGAAGGCTGTGGTTTAACATGGAAAGCATACCCGGAGTGAGAGGGCAGTATCAGAGAAGAATGATCTGTATGAAGAAGGCTGTGGTTTAACATGGAAAGCATACCCGGAGTGAGAGGGCAATATCAGAGAAGAATGATCTGAATGATGAAGGCTGTGGTTTAACATGGGAAGCTTACCCGGAGTGAGAGGGCAGTATCAGAGAAGAATGATCTGTATGAAGAAGGCTGTGGTTTAACATGAGAAGCATACCCGGAGTGAGAGGGCAATATCAGAGAAGAATGATCTGTATGAAGAAGGCTGTGGTCTAACATGGGAAGCATACCCGGAGTGAGAGGGCAGTATCAGAGAAGAATGATCTGAATGGAGAAGGCTGTGGTTTACCATGGAAAGCATACCCGGAGTGAGAGGGCAGTATCAGAGAAGGATGATCTGTATGAAGAAGGCTGTGGTTTAACATGGAAAGCATACCCGGAGTGAGAGGGCAGTATCAGAGAAGAATGATCTGTATGAAGAAGGCTGTGGTTTACCATGGGAAGCATACCCGGAGTGGGAGGGCAGTATCAGAGAAGAATGATCTGAATGGAGAAGGCTGTGGTTTACCATGGAAAGCATACCCGGAGTGAGAGGGCAGTATCAGAGAAGAATGATCTGTATGAAGAAGGCTGTGGTTTAACATGGGAAGCATACCCGGAGTGTGAGGGCAGTATCAGAGAAGAATGATCTGTATGGAGAAGGCTGTGGTTCAACATGGGAAGCATACCCGGAGTGAGAGGGCAATATCAGAGAAGAATGATCTGTATGAAGAAGGCTGTGGTTTAACATGAGAAGCATACCCGGAGTGAGATGGCAGTATCAGAGAAGAATGATCTGTATGGAGAAGGCTGTGGTTTAACATGGGAAGGATACACGGAGTGAGAGGGCAGTATCAGAGGAGAATGATCTGTATGAAGAAGGCTGTGGTTTAACATGGGAAGCATACCCGGAGTGAGAGGGCAGTATCAGAGAAGAATGATCTGTATGAAGAAGGCTGTGGTTTAACATGGGAAGCATACCCGGAGTGAGAGGGCAGTATCAGAGAAGTATGATCTGTATGAAGAAGGCTGTGGTTTAACATGGGAAGCATACCCGGAGTGAGAGGGCAGTATCAGAGAAGAATGATCTGAATGATGAAGGCTGTGGTTTAACATGGGAAGCATACCCGGAGTAAGAGGGCAGTATCAGAGAAGAATGATCTGTATGAAGATGGCTGTGGTTCAACATGGGAAGCATACCCGGAGTGAGAGGGCTGTATCAGAGGAGAATGATCTGTATGAAGAAGGCAATGGTTTAACATGGGAAGCATACCCGGAGTGAGAGGGCAGTATCAGAGAAGAATGATCTGTATGAAGAAGGCTGTGGTTTAACATGGGAAGCATACCCGGAGTGAGAGGGCAGTATCAGAGAAGTATGATCTGTATGAAGAAGGCTGTGGTTTAACATGGGAAGCATACCCGGAGTGAGAGGGCAGTATCAGAGAAGAATGATCTGAATGATGAAGGCTGTGGTTTAACATGGGAAGCATACCCGGAGTAAGAGGGCAGTATCAGAGAAGAATGATCTGTATGAAGATGGCTGTGGTTCAACATGGGAAGAATACCCGGAGTGAGAGGGCAGTATCAGAGAAGAATGATCTGTATGAAGAAGGCTGTGGTTTAACATGGGAAGCATACCCGGAGTAAGAGGGCAGTATCAGAGAAGAATGATCTGTATGATGAAGGCTGTGTTTCAACATGGGGAGCATACCCGGAGTGAGAGGGCAGTATCAGAGAAGAATGATCTGTATGAAGAAGGCTGTGGTTCAACATGGGAAGCATACCCGGAGTGAGAGGGCAGTATCAGAGAAGAATGATCTGTATGAAGAAGGCTGTGGTTTAACATGGGAAGCATACCCGGAGTGAGAGGGCAGTATAAGAGAAGAATGATCTGTATGAAGAAGGCTGTGGTTTAACATGGGAAGCATACCCGGAGTAAGAGGGCAGTATCAGAGAAGAATGATCTGTATGAAGAAGGCTGTGTTTTGACATGGGAAGAATACCCGGAGTGAGAGGGCAGTATCAGAGAAGAATGATCTGTATGAAGAAGGCTGTGGTTTGACATGGGAAGCATACCCGGAGTGAGAGGGCAGTATCAGAGGAGAATGATCTGTATGAAGAAGGCTGTGGTTTAACATGGGAAGCATACCCGGAGTGAGAGGGCAGTATCAGAGGAGAATGATCTGTATGAAGAAGGCTGTGGTTTAACATGGGAAGCATACCCGGAGTGAGAGGGCAGTATCAGAGGAGAATGATCTGTATGAAGAAGGCTGTGGTTTAACATGGGAAGCATACCCGGAGTGAGAGGGCAGTATCAGAGAAGAATGATCTGTATGAAGAAGGCTGTGGTTTAACATGGGAAGCATACCCGGAGTAAGAGGGCAGTATCAGAGAAGAATGATCTGTATGAAGCAGGCTGTGGTTCAACATGGGAAGCATACCCGGAGTGAGAGGGCAGTATCTGAGAGTAATGATCTGTATGAAGAAGGGTGTGGTTCAACATGGGAAGCATACCCGGAGTGGGAGGGCAGTATCAGAGGAGAATGATCTGTATCGAGAAGGCTGTGGTTCAACATGGGAAGCATACCCGGAGTGAGAGGGCAGTATCAGAGAAGAATGATATGTATGAAGAAGGCTGTGGTTTAACATGGAAAGCATACCTGGAGTGAGAGGGCAGTATCAGAGAAGAATGATCTGTATGAAGAAGGCTGTCGTTCAACATGGGAAGCATACCCGGAGTGAGAGGGCAGTATCAGAGAAGAATGATCTGTATGGAGAAGGCTGTGGTTTAACATGGGAAGCATACCCGGAGTGAGAGGGCAGTATCAGAGAAGAATGATCTGTATGAAGAAGGATGTGGTTTAACATGGGAAGCATACCCGGAGTGAGAGGGCAGTATCAGAGATGAATGATCTGTATGGAGAAGGCAATGGTTTAACATGGGGAGCATACCCGGAGTGAGAGGGCAGTATCAGAGAAGAATGATCTGTATGAAGAAGGCTGTGGTTTAACATGGGAAGCATACCCGGAGTGAGAGGGCAGTATCAGAGAAGAATGATCTGTATGAAGAAGGCAATGGTTTAACATGGAAAGCATACCCGGAGTGAGAGGGCAGTATCAGAGAAGAATGATCTGTATGGAGAAGGCTGTGGTTTAACATGGGAAGCATACCCGGAGTGAGAGGGTAGTATCAGAGAGTAATGATCTGTATGAAGAAGGGTGTGGTTCAACATGGGAAGCATACCCGGAGTGGGAGGGCAGTATCAGAGGAGAATGATCTGTATCGAGAAGGCTGTGGTTCAACATGGGAAGCATACCCGGAGTGAGAGGGCAGTATCAGAGAAGAATGATATGTATGAAGAAGGCTGTGGTTTAACATGGAAAGCATACCTGGAGTGAGAGGGCAGTATCAGAGAAGAATGATCTGTATGAAGAAGGCTGTCGTTCAACATGGGAAGCATACCCGGAGTGAGAGGGCAGTATCTGAGAGTAATGATCTGTATGAAGAAGGGTGTGGTTCAACATGGGAAGCATACCCGGAGTGAGAGGGCAGTATCAGAGAAGAATGATATGTATGAAGAAGGCTGTGGTTTAACATGGAAAGCATACCCGGAGTGAGAGGGCAGTATCAGAGAAGAATGATCTGTATGGAGAAGGCTGTGGTTCAACATGGGAAGCATACCCGGAGTGAGAGGGCAGTATCAGAGGAGAATGATCTGTATGAAGAAGGCTGTGGTTCAACATGGGAAGCATACCCGGAGTGGGAGGGCAGTATCAGAGGAGAATGATCTGTATCGAGAAGGCTGTGGTTCAACATGGGAAGCTTACCCGGAGTGAGAGGGCAGTATCAGAGAAGAATGATATGTATGAAGAAGGCTGTGGTTTAACATGGAAAGCATACCCGGAGTGAGAGGGCAGTATCAGAGAAGAATGATCTGTATGAAGAAGGCTGTGGTTTAACATGGGAAGCATACCCGGAGTAAGAGGGCAGTATCAGAGAAGAATGATCTGTATGAAGCAGGCTGTGTTTCAACATGGGAAGCATACCCGGAGTGAGAGGGCAGTATCTGAGAGTAATGATCTGTATGAAGAAGGGTGTGGTTCAACATGGGAAGCATACCCGGAGTGGGAGGGCAGTATCAGAGGAGAATGATCTGTATCGAGAAGGCTGTGGTTCAACATGGGAAGCATACCCGGAGTGAGAGGGCAGTATCAGAGAAGAATGATATGTATGAAGAAGGCTGTGGTTTAACATGGAAAGCATACCTGGAGTGAGAGGGCAGTATCAGAGAAGAATGATCTGTATGAAGAAGGCTGTCGTTCAACATGGGAAGTATACCCGGAGTGAGAGGGCAGTATCAGAGAAGAATGATCTGTATGAAGAAGGCTGTCGTTCAACATGGGAAGCATACCCGGAGTGAGAGGGCAGTATCAGAGAACAATGATCTGTATGAAGAAGGCTCTGGTTTAACATGAGGAGCATACCCGGAGTGAGAGGGCAGTATCAGAGGAGAAAGATCTGTGTGGAGAAGGCTGTGGTTTAACATGAGGCGCATACCCGGAGTGAGAGGTCAGTATCAGAGAAGAATGATCTGTATGGAGAAGGCTGTGGTTTAACATGGAAATCATACCCGGAGTGAGAGGGCAGTATCAGAGAAGAATGATCTGTTTGAAGAAGGCTGTGGTTTAACATGGGAAGCATACCCGGAGTGAGAGGGCAGTATAAGATATGAATGATCTGTATCGAGAAGGCTGTGGTTTAACATGGGAAGCATACCCGGAGTGAGAGGGCAGTATCAGAGGAGAAAGATCTGTATGAAGAAGGCTGTGGTTTAACATGGGAAGCATACCCGGAGTGAGAGGGCAGTATCAGAGAAGAATGATCTGTATGGAGAAAGCTGTGGTTTAACATAGGAAGCATACCCGGAGTGAGAGGGCAGTATCAGAGAACAATGATCTGTATGAAGAAGGCTGTGGTTCAACGTGGGAAGCATACCCGGAGTGAGAGGGCAGTATCAGAGGAGAATGATCTGTATGGAGAAGGCTGTGGTTCAACATGGGAAGCATACCCGGAGTGAGAGGGCAGTATCAGAGAAAAATTATCTGCATGAAGGAGGCTGTGTTTTAACATGGGAAGCATACCCGGAGTGAGAGGGCAGTATCAGAGAAGAATGATCTGTATGAAGAAGGCTGTGGTTCAACATGGGAAGCATACCCGGAGTGAGAGGGCAGTATCAGAGAAGAATGATCTGTAGGGAGAAGGCTGTGTTTCAACGTGGAAAGCATATCCGAAGTGAGAGGGCAGTATCAGAGAAGGATGATCTGAATGAAGAAGGCTGTGGTTTACCATGGGAAGCAAACCCGGAGTGAGAGGGCAGTATCAGAGAAGAATGATCTGAATGAAGAAGGCTGTGTTTTACCATGGGAAGTATACCCGGAGTGAGAGGGCAGTATCAGAGAAGAATGATCTGTATGAGGAAGGCTGTGGTTTAACATGGGTTGCATACCCGGAGTGAGAGGGCAGTATCAGAGAAGAATGATCTGTATGAAGAAGGCTGTGGTTTAACATGGGAAGCATACCCGGAGTGAGAGGGCAGTATCAGAGAAGAATGATCTGTATGAAGAAGGCTGTGTTTTAACATGGGAAGCATACCCGGAGTGAGAGGGCAGTATCAGAGAAGAATGATCCGTATGAAGAAGGCTGTGGTTTACCATGGAAAGCATACCCGGAGTGAGAGGGCAGTATCAGAGAAGAATGATCTGTATGAAGAAGGCTGTGGTTTAACATGGGAAGCATACCCGGAGTGTGAGGGCAGTATCAGAGAAGAATGATCTGTATGGAGAAGGCTGTGGTTCAACATGGGAAGCATACCCGGAGTGAGAGGGCAATATCAGAGAAGAATGATCTGTATGAAGAAGGCTGTGGTTTAACATGAGAAGCATACCCGGAGTGAGATGGCAGTATCAGAGAAGAATGATCTGTATGGAGAAGGCTGTGGTTTAACATGGGAAGGATACACGGAGTGAGAGGGCAGTATCAGAGGAGAATGATCTGTATGAAGAAGGCTGTGGTTTAACATGGGAAGCATACCCGGAGTGAGAGGGTAGTATCAGAGAAGAATGATCTGAATGGAGAAGGCTGTGGTTTACCATGGAAAGCATACCCGGAGTGAGAGGGCAGTATCAGAGAAGAATGATCTGTATGAAGAAGGCTGTGGTTTAACATGTAAAGCATACCCGGAGTGAGAGGGCAGTATCAGAGAAGAATGATCTGTATGAAGAAGGCTGTGGTTTAACATGGAAAGCATACCCGGAGTGAGAGGGCAATATCAGAGAAGAATGATCTGAATGATGAAGGCTGTGGTTTAACATGGGAAGCTTACCCGGAGTGAGAGGGCAGTATCAGAGAAGAATGATCTGTATGAAGAAGGCTGTGGTTTAACATGAGAAGCATACCCGGAGTGAGAGGGCAATATCAGAGAAGAATGATCTGTATGAAGAAGGCTGTGGTCTAACATGGGAAGCATACCCGGAGTGAGAGGGCAGTATCAGAGAAGAATGATCTGAATGGAGAAGGCTGTGGTTTACCATGGAAAGCATACCCGGAGTGAGAGGGCAGTATCAGAGAAGGATGATCTGTATGAAGAAGGCTGTGGTTTAACATGGAAAGCATACCCGGAGTGAGAGGGCAGTATCAGAGAAGAATGATCTGTATGAAGAAGGCTGTGGTTTACCATGGGAAGCATACCCGGAGTGGGAGGGCAGTATCAGAGAAGAATGATCTGAATGGAGAAGGCTGTGGTTTACCATGGAAAGCATACCCGGAGTGAGAGGGCAGTATCAGAGAAGAATGATCTGTATGAAGAAGGCTGTGGTTTAACATGGGAAGCATACCCGGAGTGTGAGGGCAGTATCAGAGAAGAATGATCTGTATGGAGAAGGCTGTGGTTCAACATGGGAAGCATACCCGGAGTGAGAGGGCAATATCAGAGAAGAATGATCTGTATGAAGAAGGCTGTGGTTTAACATGAGAAGCATACCCGGAGTGAGATGGCAGTATCAGAGAAGAATGATCTGTATGGAGAAGGCTGTGGTTTAACATGGGAAGGATACACGAAGTGATGGGCAGTATCAGAGGAGAATGATCTGTATGAAGAAGGCTGTGGTTTAACATGGGAAGCATACCCGGAGTGAGAGGGTAGTATCAGAGAAGAATGATCTGTATGAAGAAGGCTGTGTTTTAACATGGGAAGCATACCCGGAGTGAGAGGGCAGTATCAGAGGAGAATGATCTGTATGAAGAAGGCAATGGTTTAACATGGGAAGCATACCCGGAGTGAGAGGGCAGTATAAGAGAAGAATGATCTGTATGAAGAAGGCTGTGGTTTAACATGGGAAGCATACCCGGAGTGAGAGGGCAGTATCAGAGAAGTATGATCTGTATGAAGAAGGCTGTGGTTTGACATGGGAAGCATACCCGGAGTGAGCGGGCAGTATCAGAGAAGAATGATCTGTATGGAGAAGGCTGTGTTTTAACATGGGAAGCATACCCGGAGTGAGAGGGCAGTATCAGAGAAGAATGATCTGTATGAAGAAGGCTGTGGTTTAACATGGGGAGCATACCCGTAGTGAGAGGGCAGTATCAGAGAAGAATGATCTGTATGGAGAAGGCTGTGGTTTGACATGGGAAGCATACCCGGAGTGAGAGGGCAGTATCAGAGAAGAATGATCTGTATGGGGAAGGCTGTGGTTTAACATGGGAAGCATACCCGGAGTGAGAGGGCAGTATCAGAGAAGAATGATCTGTATGAGGAAGGCTTTAGTTTAACATGGGAAGCATACCCGAATTGAGAGGGCAGTATCAGAGAAGAATGATCTGTATAAGGAAGGCTGTGGTTTAACATGGGAAGCATACCCGGAGTGAGAGGGAAGTATCAGAGAAGAATGATCTGTATGAAGAAGGCTGTGGTTTAACATGGGAAGCATATCCGGATTGAGAGGGCAGTATCAGAGAAGAATGATCTGTATGGAGAAGGCTGTGGTTTAACATAGGAAACATACCCGGAGTGAGAGGGCAGTATCAGAGAAGAATGATCTGTATGGAGAAGGCTGTGGTTTAACATAGGAAACATACCCGGAGTGAGAGGGCAGTATCAGAGAATAATGATCTGTATGAAGAAGGCTGTGGTTTAACATGAGGAGCATACCCGGAGTGAGAGGGCAGTATCAGAGGAGAATGATCTGTATGGAGAAGGCTGTGGTTTAACATGAGGAGCATACCCGGAGTGAGAGGGCAATATCAGAGGAGAATGATCTGTATGGAGAAGGCTGTGGTTTAACATGGGAAGCATACCCGGAGTGAGAGGGCAGTATCAGAGAACAATGATCTGTATGAAGAAGGCTGTGGTTTAACATGAGGAGCATACCCGGAGTGAGAGGGCAGTATCAGAGGAGAAAGATCTGTATGGAGAAGGCTGTGGTTTAACATGAGGCGCATACCCGGAGTGAGAGGTCAGTATCAGAGAAGAATGATCTGTATGGAGAAGGCTGTGGTTTAACATGGAAATCATACCCGGAGTGAGAGGGCAGTATCAGAGAAGAATGATCTGTTTGAAGAAGGCTGTGGTTTAACATGGGAAGCATACCCAGAGTGAGAGGGCAGTATAAGAGATGAATGATCTGTATCGAGAAGGCTGTGGTTTAACATGGGAAGCATACCCGGAGTGAGAGGGCAGTATCAGAGGAGAAAGATCTGTATGAAGAAGGCTGTGGTTTAACATGGGAAGCATACCCGGAGTGAGAGGGCAGTATCAGAGAAGAATGATCTGTATGGAGAAGGCTGTGGTTTAACATAGGAAGCATACCCGGAGTGAGAGGGCAGTATCAGAGAACAATAATCTGTATGAAGAAGGCTGTGGTTCAACGTGGGAAGCATACCCGGAGTGAGAGGGCAGTATCAGAGGAGAATGATCTGTATGGAGAAGGCTGTGGTTCAACATGGGATGCATACCCGGAGTGAGAGGGCAGTATCAGAGAAAAATTATCTGCATGAAGGAGGCTGTGGTTTACCATGGGAAGCATACCCGGAGTGAGATGGCAGTATCAGAGAAGAAAGATTTGTATGAAGAAGGCTGTGGTTTAACATGGGAAGCATACCCGGAGTGAGATGGCAGTATCAGAGAAGAATGATCTGTATGAAGAAGGCTGTGGATTAACATGGGAAGCATACCCGGAGTGAGAGGGCAGTATCAGAGAAGAATGATCTGTAGGGAGAAGGCTGTGGTTCAACGTGGAAAGCATATCCGGAGTGAGAGGGCAGTATCAGAGAAGGATGATCTGAATGAAGAAGGCTGTGGTTTACCATGGGAAGCAAACCCGGAGTGAGAGGGCAGTATCAGAGAAGAATGATCTGAATGAAGAAGGCTGTGTTTTACCATGGGAAGTATACCCGGAGTGAGAGGGCAGTATCAGAGAAGAATGATCTGTATGAGGAAGGCTGTGGTTTAACATGGGAAGCATACCCGGAGTGAGAGGGCAGTATCAGAGAAGAATGATCTGTATGAAGAAGGCTGTGGTTTAACATGGGAAGCACACCCGGAGTGAGAGGGCAGTATCAGAGAAGAATGATCTGTATGAAGAAGGCTGTGGTTTAACATGGGAAGCATACCCGGAGTGAGAGGGCAGTATCAGAGAAGAATGATCTGTATGAAGAAGGCTGTGGTTTAACATGGGAAGCATACCCGGAGTGAGAGGGCAGTATCAGAGAAGAATGATCTGTATGAAGAAGGCTGTGGTTTAACATGGGGAGCATACCCGGAGTGAGAGGGCAGTATCAGAGAAGAATGATCTGAATGATGAAGGCTGTGGTTCAACATGGGAAGCTTACCCGGAGTGAGAGGGCAGTATCAGAGAAGAATGATATGTATGAAGAAGGCTGTGGTTTAACATGGGAAGCATACCCGGAGTGAGAGGGCAGTATAAGAGATGAATGATCTGTATCGAGAAGGCTGTGGTTTAACATGGGAAGCATACCCGGAGTGAGAGGGCAGTATCAGAGGAGAAAGATCTGTATGAAGAAGGCTGTGGTTTAACATGGGAAGCATACCCGGAGTGAGAGGGCAGTATCAGAGAAGAATGATATGTATGGAGAAGGCTGTGGTTTAACATAGGAAGCATACCCGGAGTGAGAGGGCAGTATCAGAGAACAATGATCTGTATGAAGAAGGCTGTGGTTCAACGTGGGAAGCATACCCGGAGTGAGAGGGCAGTATCAGGGGAGAATGATCTGTATGGAGAAGGCTGTGGTTCAACATGGGAAGCATACCCGGAGTGAGAGGGCAGTATCAGAGAAAAATCATCTGCATGAAGGAGGCTGTGGTTTACCATGGGAAGCATACCCGGAGTGAGATGGCAGTATCAGAGAAGAAAGATTTGTATGAAAAAGGCTGTGGTTTAACATGGGAAGCATACCCGGAGTGAGAGGGCAGTATCAGAGAAGAATGATCTGTATGAAGAAGGCTGTGGTTCAACATGGGAAGCATACCCGGAGTGAGAGGGCAGTATCAGAGAAGAATGATCTGTACGGAGAAGGCTGTGGTTCAACGTGGAAAGCATATCCGGAGTGAGAGGGCAGTATCAGAGAAGGATGATCTGAATGAAGAAGGCTGTGGTTTACCATGGGAAGCAAACCCGGAGTGAGAGGGCAGTATCAGAGAAGAATGATCTGAATGAAGAAGGCTGTGTTTTACCATGGGAAGTATACCCGGAGTGAGAGGGCAGTATCAGAGAAGAATGATCTGTATGAGGAAGGCTGTGGTTTAACATGGGAAGCATACCCGGAGTGAGAGGGCAGTATCAGAGAAGAATGATCTGTATGAAGAAGGCTGTGGTTTAACATGGGAAGCATACCCGGAGTGAGAGGGCAGTATCAGAGAAGAATGATCTGTATGAAGAAGGCTGTGTTTTAACATGGGAAGCATACCCGGAGTGAGAGGGCAGTATCAGAGAAGAATGATCTGTATGAAGAAGGCTGTGGTTTACCATGGAAAGCATACCCGGAGTGAGAGGGCAGTATCAGAGAAGAATGATCTGTATGAAGAAGGCTGTGGTTTAACATGGGAAGCATACCCGTAGTGTGAGGGCAGTATCAGAGAAGAATGATCTGTATGGAGAAGGCTGTGGTTCAACATGGGAAGCATACCCGGAGTGAGAGGGCAATATCAGAGAAGAATGATCTGTATGAAGAAGGCTGTGGTTTAACATGAGAAGCATACCCGGAGTGAGATGGCAGTATCAGAGAAGAATGATCTGTATGGAGAAGGCTGTGGTTTAACATGGGAAGGATACACGGAGTGAGAGGGCAGTATCAGAGGAGAATGATCTGTATGAAGAAGGCTGTGGTTTAACATGGGAAGCATACCCGGAGTGAGAGGGTAGTATCAGAGAAGAATGATCTTAATGGAGAAGGCTGTGGTTTACCATGGAAATCATACCCGGAGTGAGAGGGCAGTATCAGAGAAGAATGATCTGTATGAAGAAGGCTGTGGTTTAACATGGAAAGCATACCCGGAGTGAGAGGGCAGTATCAGAGAAGAATGATCTGTATGAAGAAGGCTGTGGTTTAACATGGAAAGCATACCCGGAGTGAGAGGGCAATATCAGAGAAGAATGATCTGAATGATGAAGGCTGTGGTTTAACATGGGAAGCTTACCCGGAGTGAGAGGGCAGTATCAGAGAAGAATGATCTGTATGAAGAAGGCTGTGGTTTAACATGAGAAGCATACCCGGAGTGAGAGGGCAATATCAGAGAAGAATGATCTGTATGAAGAAGGCTGTGGTCTAACATGGGAAGCATACCCGGAGTGAGAGGGCAGTATCAGAGAAGAATGATCTGAATGGAGAAGGCTGTGGTTTACCATGGAAAGCATACCCGGAGTGAGAGGGCAGTATCAGAGAAGAATGATCTGTATGAAGAAGGCTGTGGTTTAACATGGAAAGCATACCCGGAGTGAGAGGGCAGTATCAGAGAAGAATGATCTGTATGAAGAAGGCTGTGGTTTACCATGGGAAGCATACCCGGAGTGGGAGGGCAGTATCAGAGATGAATGATCTGAATGGAGAAGGCTGTGGTTTAACATGGGAAGCATACCCGGAGTGGGAGGGCAGTATCAGAGAAGAATGATCTGTATGAAGAAGGCTGTGGTTTACCATGGGAAGCATACCCGGAGTGGGAGGGCAGTATCAGAGGAGAATGATCTGTAGGAAGAAGGCTGTGGTTTAACATGGGAAGCATACCCGGAGTGAGAGGGCAGTATCAGAGATGAATGATCTGAATGGAGAAGGCTGTGGTTCAACATGGGAAGCATACCCGGAGTGAGAGGGCAGTATCAGAGAAGAATGATCTGTATGGAGAAGGCTGTGGTTTAACATGGGAAGCATACCCGGAGTGAGAGGGCAGTATCAGAGAAGAATGATCTGTATGGAGAAGGCTGTGGTTTAACATGGGAAGCATACCCGGAGTGGGAGGGCAGTATCAGAGGAGAATGATCTGTATGAAGAAGGCTGTGGTTTAACATGGGAAGCATACCCGGAGTGAGAGGGCAGTATCAGAGATGAATGATCTGAATGGAGAAGGCTGTGGTTCAACATGGGAAGCATACCCGGAGTGAGAGGGCAGTATCAGAGAAGAATGATCTGTATGGAGAAGGCTGTGGTTTAACATGGGAAGCATACCCGGAGTGAGAGGGCAGTATCAGAGAAGAATGATCTGTATGAAGAAGGCTGTGGTTTACCATGGGAAGCATACCCGGAGTGAGAGGGCAGTATCAGAGAAGAATGATCTGTATGAAGAAGGCAATGGTTTAACATGGGAAGCATACCCGGAGTGAGAGGGCAGTATCAGAGAAGAATTATCTGTATGAAGAAGGCTGTGGTTTAACATGGGAAGCATACCCGGAGTGAGAGGGCAGTATCAGAGAAGAATTATCTGTATGAAGAAGGCTGTGGTTTAACATGGGAAGCATACCCGGAGTGTGAGGGCAGTATCAGAGAAGAATGATCTGTATGGAGAAGGCTGTGGTTCAACATGGGAAGCATACCCGGAGTGAGAGGGCAATATCAGAGAAGAATGATCTGTATGAAGAAGGCTGTGGTTTAACATGAGAAGCATACCCGGAGTGAGATGGCAGTATCAGAGAAGAATGAACTGTATGGAGAAGGCTGTGGTTTAACATGGGAAGGATACACGGAGTGAGAGGGCAGTATCAGAGGAGAATGATCTGTATGAAGAAGGCTGTGGTTTACCATGGGAAGCATACCCGGAGTGAGAGGGTAGTATCAGAGAAGAATGATCTGTATGAAGAAGGCTGTGTTTTAACATGGGAAGCATACCCGGAGTGAGAGGGCAGTATCAGAGGAGAATGATCTGTATGAAGAAGGCAATGGTTTAACATGGGAAGCATACCCGGAGTGAGAGGGCAGTATCAGAGAAGAATGATCTGTATGAATAAGGCTGTTGTTTAACATGGGAAGCATACCCGGAGTGAGAGGGCAGTATCAGAGAAGTATGATCTGTATGAAGAAGGCTGTGGTTTGACATGGGAAGCATACCCGGAGTGAGCGGGCAGTATCAGAGAAGAATGATATGTATGGAGAAGGCTGTGTTTTAACATGGGATGCATACCCGGAGTGAGAGGGCAGTATCAGAGAAGAATGATCTGTATGAAGAAGGCTGTGGTTTAACATGGGGAGCATACCCGTAGTGAGAGGGCAGTGTCAGAGAAGAATGATCTGTATGGAGAAGGCTGTGGTTTAACATGGAAAGCATACCCGGAGTGAGAGGGCAGTATCAGAGAAGAATGATCTGTATGAGGAAGGCTGTGGTTTAACATGGGAAGCATACCCGGAGTGAGAGGGCAGTATCAGAGAAGAATGATCTGTATGAGGAAGGCTGTAGTTTAACATGGGAAGCATACCCGAATTGAGAGGGCAGTATCAGAGAAGAATGATCTGTATAAGGAAGGCTGTGGTTTAACATGGGAAGCATACCCGGAGTGAGAGGGAAGTATCAGAGAAGAATGATCTGTATGAAGAAGGCTGTGGTTTAACATGGGAAGCATATCCGGAGTGAGAGGGCAGTATCAGAGAAGAATGATCTGTATGGAGAAGGCTGTGGTTTAACATGAGGAGCATACCCGGAGTGAGAGGGCAGTATCAGAGAAGAATGATCTGTATGGAGAAGGCTGTGGTTTAACATGAGGAGCATACCCGGAATAAGAGGGCAGTATCAGAGAAGAATGATCTGTATGGAGAAGGCTGTGGTTTAACATAGGAAACATACCCGGAGTGAGAGGGCAGTATCAGAGAATAATGATCTGTATGGAGAAGGCTGTGGTTTAACATGAGGAGCATACCCGGAGTGAGAGGGCAGTATCAGAGGAGAATGATCTGTATGGAGAAGGCTGTGGTTTAACATGGGAAGCATACCGGAGTGAGAGGTCAGTATCAGAGAAGAATGATCTGTATGGAGAAGGCTGTGGTTTAACATGGAAATCATACCCGGAGTGAGAGGGCAGTATCAGAGAAGAATGATCTGTATGGAGAAGGCTGTGGTTTAACATAGGAAACATACCCGGAGTGAGTGGGCAGTATCAGAGGAGAATGATCTGAATGATGAAGGCTGTGGTTCAACATGGGAAGCATACCCGGAGTGAGAGGGCAGTATCAGAGAAGAATGATCTGTATGAGGAAGGCTGTGGTTTAACATGAGGAGCATACCCGGAGTGAGAGGGCAGTATCAGAGGAGAATGATCTGTATGGAGAAGGCTGTGGTTTAACATGGGAAGCATACACGGAGTGAGAGGGCAGTATCAGAGAAGAATGATCTGTATGAAGAAGGCTGTGGTTTAACATGAGGAGCATACCCGGAGTGAGAGGGCAGTATCAGAGGAGAAAGATCTGTATGGGGAAGGCTGTGGTTTAACATGAGGCGCATACCCGGAGTGAGAGGTCAGTATCAGAGAAGAATGATCTGTATGGAGAAGGCTGTGGTTTAACATGGAAATCATACCCGGAGTGAGAGGGCAGTATCAGAGAAGAATGATCTGTTTGAAGAAGGCTGTGGTTTAACATGGGAAGCATACCCGGAGTGAGAGGGCAGTATAAGAGATGAATGATCTGTATCGAGAAGGCTGTGGTTTAACATGGGAAGCATACCCGGAGTGAGAGGGCAGTATCAGAGGAGGAAGATCTGTATGAAGAAGGCTGTGGTTTAACATGGGAAGCATACCCGGAGTGAGAGGGCAGTATCAGAGAAGAATGATCTGTATGGAGAAGGCTGTGGTTTAACATAGGAAGCATACCCGGAGTGAGAGGGCAGTATCAGAGAACAATGATCTGTATGAAGAAGGCTGTGGTTCAACGTGGGAAGCATACCCGGAGTGAGAGGGCAGTATCAGAGGAGAATGATCTGTATGGAGAAGGCTGTGGTTCAACATGGGATGCATACCCGGAGTGAGAGGGCAGTATCAGAGAGAAATTATCTGCATGAAGGAGGCTGTGGTTTACCATGGGAAGCATACCCGGAGTGAGATGGCAGTATCAGAGAAGAAAGATTTGTATGAAGAAGGCTGTGGTTTAACATGGGAAGCATACCCGGAGTGAGAGGGCAGTATCAGAGAAGAATGATCTGTATGAAGAAGGCTGTGGTTCAACATGGGAAGCATACCCGGAGTGATAGGGCAGTATCAGAGAAGAATGATCTGTAGGGAGAAGGCTGTGGTTCAACGTGGAAAGCATATCCGGAGTGAGAGGGCAGTATCAGAGAAGGATGATCTGAATGAAGAAGGCTGTGGTTTACCATGGGAAGCAAACCCGGAGTGAGAGGGCAGTATCAGAGAAGAATGATCTGAATGAAGAAGGCTGTGTTTTACCATGGGAAGTATACCCGGAGTGAGAGGGCAGTATCAGAGAAGAATGATCTGTATGAGGAAGGCTGTGGTTTAACATGGGAAGCATACCCGGAGTGAGAGGGCAGTATCAGAGAAGAATGATCTGTATGAAGAAGGCTGTGGTTTAACATGGGAAGCATACCCGGAGTGAGAGGGCAGTATCAGAGAAGAATGATCTGTATGAAGAAGGCTGTGGTTTAACATGGGAAGCATACCCGGAGTGAGAGGGCAGTATCAGAGAAGAATGATCTATATGAAGAAGGCTGTGGTTTAACATGGAAAGCATACCCGGAGTGAGAGGGCAGTATCAGAGAAGAATGATCTGTATGAAGAAGGCTGTGGTTTAACATGGGGAGCATACCCGGAGTGAGAGGGCAGTATCAGAGAAGAATGATCTGAATGATGAAGGCTGTGGTTCAACATGGGAAGCTTACCCGGAGTGAGAGGGCAGTATCAGAGAAGAATGATATGTATGAAGAAGGCTGTGGTTTAACATGGGGAGCATACCTGGAGTGAGAGGGCAGTATCAGAGAAGAATGATCTGAATGATGAAGGCTGTGGTTCAACATGGAAAGCATACCCGGAGTGAGAGGGCAGTATCAGAGAAGAATGATCTGTATGAAGAAGGCTGTGGTTTAACATTGGGAGCATACCCGGAGTGAGAGGGCAGTATCAGAGAAGAATGATCTATATGAAGAAGGCTGTGGTTTAACATTGGGAGCATACCCGGAGTGAGAGGGCAGTATCAGAGGAGAATGATCTGTATCGAGAAGGCTGTGGTTTAACATGGGAAGCATACCCGGAGTGAGAGGGCAGTATCAGAGAAGAATGATCTGTATGGAGAAGGCTGTGGTTTAACATGAGAAGCATACCGGAGTGAGAGGGCAGTATCAGAGAATAATGATCTGTATGAAGAAGGCTGTGGTTTAACATGGGAAGCATACCCGGAGTGAGAGGGCAGTATCAGAGAAGAATGATCTGTATGAAGAAGGCTGTGGTTTAACATGGGGAGCATACCCGGAGTGAGAGGGCAGTATCAGAGAAGAATGATCTGTATGAAGAAGGCTGTGGTTTACCATGGGAAGCATACCCGGAGTGAGAGGGCAGTATCAGAGAAAAATGATCTGTATGAAGAAGTCTGTGGTTTACCATGGGAAGCATACCCGGAGTGAGAGGGCAGTATCAGAGAAGAATGATCTGTATGGAGAAGGCTGTGGTTTACCATGGGAAGCATACCCGGAGTGAGAGGGCAGTATCAGAGAAGAATGATCTGTATGAAGAAGGCTGTGGTTTAACATGGGAAGCATACCCGGAGTGAGAGGGCAATATCAGAGAAGAATGATCTGTATGAAGAAGGCTGTGGTTTACCATGGGAAGCATACCCGGAGTGAGAGGGCAGTATCAGAGAAGAACGATCTGTATGAAGAAGGCTGTGGTTTACCATGGGAAGCATACCCGGAGTGAGAGGGCAGTATCAGAGAAGAATGATCTGTATGAAGAAGGCTGTGGTTTAACATGGGAAGCATACCCGGAGTGATAGGGCAGTATCAGAGAAGAATGATCTGTATGAAGAAGGCTGTGGTTCAACATGGGAAGCATACCCGGAGTGAGAGGGCAGTATCAGAGGAGAATGATCTGTATGAAGAAGGCTGTGGTTTAACATGGGAAGCATACCCGGAGTGAGAGGGCAGTATCAGAGAAGAATGATCTGTATGAAGAAGGCTGTGGTTTACCATGGAAAGCATAACTGGAGTGAGAGGGCAGTATCAGAGAAGAATGATCTGAATGATGAAGGCTGTGGTTTAACATGGGAAGCATACCCGGAGTGAGAGGGCAGTATCAGAGAAGAATGATCTGTATGAAGAAGGCTGTGGTTCAACATGGGCAGCATACCCGGAGTGAGAGGGCAGTATCAGAGAAGAATGATCTGAATGAAGAAGGCTGTGGTTTACCATGGGAAGCATACCCGGAGTGAGAGGGCAGTATCAGAGAAGAATGATCTGAATGAAGAAGGCTGTGGTTTAACATGGGAAGCATACCCGGAGTGAGAGGGTAGTATCAGAGAAGAATGATCTGTATGGAGAAGGCTGTCGTTCAACATGGGAAGCATACCCGGAGTGAGAGGGCAGTATCAGAGAAGAATGATCTGTATGAAGAAGGCTGTCGTTTAACATGGGAAGCATACCCGGAGTGAGAGGGCAGTATCAGAGAAGAATGATCTGTATGAAGAAGGCTCTGGTTTAACATGAGGAGCATACCCGGAGTGAGAGGGCAGTATCAGAGGAGAAAGATCTGTATGGAGAAGGCTGTGGTTTAACATGAGGCGCATACCCGGAGTGAGAGGTCAGTATTAGAGAAGAATGATCTGTATGGAGAAGGCTGTGGTTTAACATGGAAATCATACCCGGAGTGAGAGGGCAGTATCAGAGAAGAATGATCTGTTTGAAGAAGGCTGTGGTTTAACATGGGAAGCATACCCGGAGTGAGAGGGCAGTATAAGAGATGAATGATCTGTATCGAGAAGGCTGTGGTTTAACATGGGAAGCATACCCGGAGTGAGAGGGCAGTATCAGAGGAGAAAGATCTGTATGAAGAAGGCTGTGGTTTAACATGGGAAGCATACCCGGAGTGAGAGGGCAGTATCAGAGAAGAATGATCTGTATGGAGAAGGCTGTGGTTTAACATAGGAAGCATACCCGGAGTGAGAGGGCAGTATCGGAGAACAATGATCTGTATGAAGAAGGCTGTGGTTCAACGTGGGAAGCATACCCGGAGTGAGAGGGCAGTATCAGAGGAGAATGATCTGTATGGAGAAGGCTGTGGTTCAACATGGGAAGCATACCCGGAGTGAGAGGGCAGTATCAGAGAAAAATTATCTGCATGAAGGAGGCTGTGGTTTACCATGGGAAGCATACCCGGAGTGAGATGGCAGTATCAGAGAAGAAAGATTTGTATGAAGAAGGCTGTGGTTTAACATGGGAAGCATACCCGGAGTGAGAGGGCAGTATCAGAGAAGAATGATCTGTATGAGGAAGGCTGTGGTTTAACATGGGAAGCATACCCGGAGTGAGAGGGCAGTATCAGAGAAGAATGATCTGTATGAAGAAGGCTGTGGTTTAACATGGGAAGCATACCCGGAGTGAGAGGGCAGTATCAGAGAAGAATGATCTGTATGAAGAAGGCTGTGTTTTAACATGGGAAGCATACCCGGAGTGAGAGGGCAGTATCAGAGAAGAATGATCTGAATGATGAAGGCTGTGGTTTAACATGGGGAGCTTACCCGGAGTGAGAGGGCAGTATCAGAGAAGAATGATATGTATGAAGAAGGCTGTGGTTTAACATGGGGAGCATACCTGGAGTGAGAGGGCAGTATCAGAGAAGAAAGATCTGAATGATGAAGGCTGTGGTTCAACATGGAAAGCATACCCGGAGTGAGTGGGCAGTATCAGAGAAGAATGATCTGTATGAAGAAGGCTGTGGTTTAACATTGGGAGCATACCCGGAGTGAGAGGGCAGTATCAGAGGAGAATGATCTGTATCGAGAAGGCTGTGGTTTAACAAGGGAAGCATACCCGGAGTGAGAGGGCAGTATCAGAGAAGAATGATCTGTATGGAGAAGGCTGTGGTTTAACATGAGAAGCATACCAGGAGTGAGAGGGCAGTATCAGAGAAGAATGATCTGTATGAAGAAGGCTGTGGTTTAACATGGGAAGCATACCCGGAGTGAGAGGGCAGTATCAGAGAAGAATGATCTGTATGAAGAAGGCTGTGGTTTAACATGGGGAGTATACCCGGAGTGAGAGGGCAGTATCAGAGAAGAATGATCTGTATGAAGAAGGCTGTGGTTTACCATGGGAAGCATACCCGGAGTGAGAGGGCAGTATCAGAGAAAAATGATCTGTATGAAGAAGTCTGTGGTTTTCCATGGGAAGCATACCCGGAGTGAGAGGGCAGTATCAGAGAAGAATGATCTGTATGGAGAAGGCTGTGGTTTAACATGGGAAGCATACCCGGAGTGAGAGGGCAGTATCAGAGAAGAATGATATGTATGAAGAAGGCTGTGGTTTAACATGGGAAGCATACCCGGAGTGAGAGGGCAGTAACAGAGAAGAATGATCTGTATGAAGCAGGCTGTGGTTTAACATGGGGAGCATACCCGGAGTGAGAGGGCAGTATCAGAGAAGAATGATCTGTATGAAGAAGGCTGTGGTTTACCATGTGAAGCATACCCGGAGTGAGAGGGCAGTATCAGAGAAGAATGATCTGAATGATGAAGGCTGTGGTTTAACATGGGAAGCTTACCCGGAGTGAGAGGGCAGTATCAGAGAAGGATGATATGTATGAAGAAGGCTGTGGTTTAACATGGGGAGCATACATGGAGTGAGAGGGCAGTATCAGAGGAGAATGATCTGTATGGAGAAGGCTGTGGTTTAACATGGAAAGCATACCCGGAGTGAGTGGGCAGTATCAGAGAAGAATGATCTGTATGAAGAAGGCTGTGGTTTAACATTGGGAGCATACCCGGAGTGAGAGGGCAGTATCAGAGGAGAATGATCTGTATGAAGATGGCTGTGGTTTAACATGGGGAGCATACCCGGAGTGAGAGGGCAGTATCAGAGAAGAATGATCTGTATGGAGAAGGCTGTGGTTTAACATGAGAAGCATACCAGGAGTGAGAGGGCATTATCAGAGAAGAATGATCTGTATGAAGAAGGCTGTGGTTTAACATGGGAAGCATACCCGGAGTGAGAGGGCAGTATCGGAGAAGAATGATCTGTATGAAGAAGGCTGTGGTTTAACATGGGGAGCATACCCGGAGTAAGAGGGCAGTATCAGAGAAGAATGATCTGAATGATGAAGGCTGTGGTTCATCATGGAAAGCATACCCGGAGTGAGTGGGCAGTATCAGAGAAGAATGATCTGTATGAAGAAGGCTGTGGTTTAACATTGGGAGCATACCCGGAGTGAGAGGGCAGTATCAGAGGAGAATGATCTGTATCGAGAAGGCTGTGGTTTAACATGGGAAGCATACCCGGAGTGAGAGGGCAGTATCAGAGAAGAATGATCTGTATGGAGAAGGCTGTGGTTTAACATGAGAAGCATACCAGGAGTGAGAGGGC
Organism: Brachyptera risi; assembly: GCA_964007535.1. Classification (NCBI taxonomy): domain Eukaryota; kingdom Metazoa; phylum Arthropoda; class Insecta; order Plecoptera; family Taeniopterygidae; genus Brachyptera; species Brachyptera risi. Next base: position 5,099,777 of record OZ023333.1, read on the forward strand.
AGTATCAGAGAAGAATGATCTGTATGAAGAAGGCTGTGGTTTAACATGGGAAGCATACCCGGAGTGAGAGGGCATTATCGGAGAAGAATGATCTGTATGAAGAAGGCTGTGGTTTAACATGGGGAGCATACCCGGAGTGAGAGGGCAGTATCAGAGAAGAATGATCTGTATGAAGAAGGCTGTGGTTTACCATGGGAAGCATACCCGGAGTGAGAGGGCAGTATCAGAGAAGAATGATCTGTATGAAGAAGGCTGTGTTTTAACATGGGAAGCATACCTGGAGTGAGAGGGCAGTATCAGAGACGAATGATCTGTTTGAAGAAGGCTGTGGTTTAACATGGGAAGCATACCCGGAGTGAGAGGGCAGTATCGGAGAAGAATGATCTGTATGAAGAAGGCTGTGGTTTAACATGGGAAGCATACCCGGAGTGAGAGGGCAGTATCAGAGAAGAATGATCTGTATGAAGAAGGCTGTGGTTTAACATGGGAAGCATACCCAGAGTGAGAGGGCAGTATCAGAGAAGAATGATCTGTTTGAAGAAGGCTGTGGTTTAACATGGGAAGCATACCCGGAGTGAGAGGGCAGTATCAGAGAAGAATGATCTGAATGATGAAGGCTGTGGTTCAACATGGAAAGCATACCCGGAGTGAGTGGGCAGTATCAGAGAAGAATGATCTGTATGGAGAAGGCGGTGGTTTAACATTGGGAGCATACCCGGAGTGAGAGGGCAGTATCAGAGGAGAATGATCTGTATCGAGAAGGCTGTGGTTTAACATGGGAAGCATACCCGGAGTGAGAGGGCAGTATCAGAGAAGAATGATCTGTATGGAGAAGGCTGTGGTTTAACATGAGAAGCATACCGGAGTGAGAGGGCAGTATCAGAGAAGAATGATCTGTATGAAGAAGGCTGTGGTTTAACATGGGAAGCATACCCGGAGTGAGAGGGCAGTATCAGAGAAGAATGATCTGTATGAAGAAGGCTGTGGTTTAACATGGGGAGCATACCCGGAGTGAGAGGGCAGTATCAGAGAAGAATGATCTGTATGAAGAAGGCTGTGGTTTACCATGGGAAGCATACCCGGAGTGAGAGGGCAGTATCAGAGAAAAATGATCTGTATGAAGAAGTCTGTGGTTTACCATGGGAAGCATACCCGGAGTGAGAGGGCAGTATCAGAGAAGAATGATCTGTATGGAGAAGGCTGTGGTTCAACATGGGAAGCATACCCGGAGTGAGCGGGCAGTATCAGAGAAGATTGATCTGTATGAAGAAGGCTGTGGTTTAACATGGGAAGCATACCCGGAGTGAGAAGGCAGTATCAGAGAGGAATCATCTGTATGAAGAAGGCTGTGGTTTACCATGGGAAGCATACCCGGAGTGAGAGGGCAGTATCAGAGAAGAACGATCTGTATGAAGAAGGCTGTGGTTTACCATGGGAAGCATACCCGGAGTGAGAGGGCAGTATCAGAGAAGAATGATCTGTATGAAGAACGCTGTGGTTTAACATGGGAAGCATACCCGGAGTGAGAGGGCAGTATCAGAGAAGAATGATCTGTATGAAGAAGGCTGTGGTTCAACATGGGAAGCATACCCGGAGTGAGAGGGCAGTATCAGAGGAGAATGATCTGTATGAAGAAGGCTGTGGTTTAACATGGGAAGCATACCCGGAGTGAGAGGGCAGTATCAGAGAAGAATGATCTGTATGAAGAAGGCTGTGGTTTACCATGGGAAGCATACCTGGAGTGAGAGGGCAGTATCAGAGAAGAATGATCTGAATGATGAAGGCTGTGGTTTGACATGGGGAGCATACCCGGAGTGAGAGGGCAGTATCAGAGAAGAATGATCTGTATGAAGAAGGCTGTGGTTCAACATGGGAAGCATACCCGGAGTGAGAGGGCAGTATCAGAGAAGAATGATCTGAATGAAGAAGGCTGTGGTTTACCATGGGAAGCATACCCGGAGTGAGAGGGTAGTATCAGAGAAGAATGATCTGTATGAAGAAGGCTGTCGTTCAACATGGGAAGCATACCCGGAGTGAGAGGGCAGTATCAGAGAAGAATGATCTGTATGAAGAAGGCTGTCGTTTAACATGGGAAGCATACCCGGAGTGAGAGGGCAGTATCAGAGAAGAATGATCTGTATGGAGAAGGCTCTGGTTTAACATGAGGAGCATACCCGGAGTGAGAGGGCAGTATCAGAGGAGAAAGATCTGTATGGAGAAGGCTGTGGTTTAACATGAGGCGCATACCCGGAGTGAGAGGTCAGTATCAGAGAAGAATGATCTGTATGGAGAAGGCTGTGGTTTAACATGGAAATCATACCCGGAGTGAGAGGGCAGTATCAGAGAAGAATGATCTGTTTGAAGAAGGCTGTGGTTTAACATGGGAAGCATACCCGGAGTGAGAGGGCAGTATAAGAGATGAATGATCTGTATCGAGAAGGCTGTGGTTTAACATGGGAAGCATACCCGGAGTGAGAGGGCAGTATCAGAGGAGAAAGATCTGTATGAAGAAGGCTGTGGTTTAACATGGGAAGCATACCCGGAGTGAGAGGGCAGTATCAGAGAAGAATGATCTGTATGGAGAAGGCTGTGGTTTAACATAGGAAGCATACCCGGAGTGAGAGGGCAGTATCAGAGAACAATGATCTGTATGAAGAAGGCTGTGGTTCAACGTGGGAAGCATACCCGGAGTGAGAGGGCAGTATCAGAGGAGAATGATCTGTATGGAGAAGGCTGTGGTTCAACATGGGAAGCATACCCGGAGTGAGAGGGCAGTATCAGAGAAAAATTATCTGCATGAAGGAGGCTGTGGTTTACCATGGGAAGCATACCCGGAGTGAGATGGCAGTATCAGAGAAGAAAGATTTGTATGAAGAAGGCTGTGGTTTAACATGGGAAGCATACCCGGAGTGAGAGGGCAGTATCAGAGAAGAATGATCTGTATGAAGAAGGCTGTGGTTCAACATGGGAAGCATACCCGGAGTGAGAGGGCAGTATCAGCGAAGAATGATCTGTAGGGAGAAGGCTGTGGTTCAACGTGGAAAGCATATCCGGAGTGAGAGGGCAGTATCAGAGAAGGATGATCTGAATGAAGAAGGCTGTGGTTCACCATGGGAAGCAAACCCGGAGTGAGAGGGCAGTATCAGAGAAGAATGTCCCGAATGAAGAAGGCTGTGTTTTACCATGGGAAGTATACCCGGAGTGAGAGGGCAGTATGAGAGAAGAATGATCTGTATGAGGAAGGCTGTGGTTTAACATGGGAAGCATACCCGGAGTGAGAGGGCAGTATCAGAGAAGAATGATCTGTATGAAGAAGGCTTTGGTTTAACATGGGAAGCATACCCGGAGTGAGAGGGCAGTATCAGAGAAGAATGATCTGTATGAAGAAGGCTGTGTTTTAACATGGGAAGCATACCCGGAGTGAGAGGGCAGTATCAGAGAAGAATGATCTGTATGAAGAAGGCTGTGGTTCAACATGGGAAGCATACCCGGAGTGAGAGGGCAGTATCAGAGAAGAATGATCTGAATGATGGAGGCTGTGGTTTAACATGGGAAGCTTACCCGGAGTGAGAGGGCAGTATCAGAGAAGAATGATCTGTATGATGAAGGCTGTGATTCAACATGGAAAGCATACCCGGAGTGAGAGGGCAGTATCAGAGAAGAATGATCTGTATGAAGGAGGCTGTGGTTTACCATGGAAAGCATACCCGGAGTGAGAGGGCAGTATCAGAGAAGAATGATCTGAATGATGAAGGCTGTGGTTCAACATGGAAAGCATACCCGGAGTGAGAGGGCAGTATCAGAGAAGAATGATCTGTAGGGAGAAGGCTGTGGTTCAACGTGGAAAGCATATCCGGAGTGAGAGGGCAGTATCAGAGAAGGATGATCTGAATGAAGAAGGCTGTGGTTTACCATGGGAAGCAAACCCGGAGTGAGAGGGCAGTATCAGAGAAAAATGATCTGTATGAAGAAGGCTGTGGTTTAACATGGAAAGTATACCCGGAGTGAGAGGGCAGTATCAGAGAAGAATGATCTGAATGAAGAAGGCTGTGTTTTACCATGGAAAGCATACCTGGAGTGAGAGGGCAGTATCAGAGAAGAATGATCTGAATGATGAAGGCTGTGGTTCAACATGGAAAGCATACCCGGTGTGAGAGGGCAGTATCAGAGAAGAATGATCTGAATGATGAAGGCTGTGGTTCAACATGGAAAGCATACCCGGAGTGAGAGGGCAGTATCAGAGAAGAATGATCTGTATGAAGAAGGCTGTGGTTTAACATGGAAAGCATACCCGGAGTGAGAGGGCAGTATCAGAGAAGAATGATCTGTATGAAGATGGCTGTGGTTTAACATGGGAAGCATACCCGGAGTGAGAGGGCAGTATCAGAGAAGAATGATATGTATGAAGAAGGCTGTGGTTTAACATGGGAAGCATACCCGGAGTGAGAGGGCAGTATCAGAGAAGAATGATCTGAATGATGAAGGCTGTGGTTCAACATGGAAAGCATACCCGGAGTGAGAGGGCAGTATCAGAGAAGAATGATCTGTATGAAGAAGGCTGTGGTTAAACATGGGAAGCATACCCGGAGTGAGAGGGCAGTATCAGAGAAGAATGATCTGTATAAGGAAGGCTGTGGTTTAACATGGGAAGCATACCCGGAGTGAGAGGGCAGTATCAGAGAAGAATGATATGTATGAAGAAGGTGGTGGTTTACCATGGAAAGCATACCCGGAGTGAGAGGGCAGTATCAGAGAAGAATGATCTGTATGAAGAAGGCTGTGGTTCAACATGGAAAGCATACCCGGAGTGAGAGGGCAGTATCAGAGAAGAATGATCTGAATGATGAAGGCTGTGGTTTAACATTGGAAGCATACCCGGAGTGAGAGGGCAGTATCAGAGAAGAATGATCTGTATGGAGAAGGCTGTGGTTTAACATTGGGAGCATACCCGGAGTGAGAGGGCAGTATCAGAGAAGAATGATATGTATGAAGAAGGCTGTGGTTTACCATGGAAAGCATACCCGGAGTGAGAGGGCAGTATCAGAGAAGAATGATATGTATGAAGAAGGCTGTGGTTTACCATGGAAAGCATACCCGGAGTGAGAGGGCAGTATCAGAGAAGAATGATCTGAATGATGAAGGCTGTGGTTCAACATGGAAAGCATACCCGGAGTGAGAGGGCAGTATCAGAGAAGAATGATCTGTATGAAGAAGGCTGTGGTTTAACATGGGAAGCATACCCGGAGTGAGAGGGCAGTATCAGAGAAGAATGATCTGTATAAGGAAGGCTGTGGTTCAACATGGGAAGCATACCCGGAGTGAGAGGGCAGAATCAGAGAAGAATGATCTGTATGAAGAAGGCTGTGGTTTAACATGGGAAGCATACCCGGAGTGAGAGGGCAGTATCAGAGAAGAATGATCTGTATGGAGAAGGCTGTGGTTTAACATGGGAAGCATACCCGGAGTGAGAGGGCAGTATCAGAGAAGAATGATCTGTATAAGGAAGGCTGTGGTTTAACATGGGAAGCATGCCCGGAGTGAGAGGGCAGTATCAGAGAAGAATGATCTGTATGAAGAAGGCTGTGGTTTAACATGGGAAGCATACCCGGAGTGAGAGGGCAGTATCAGAGAAGAATGATCTGTATGGAGAAGGCTGTGGTTTAACATGGGAAGCATACCCGGAGTGAGAGGGCAGTATCAGAGAAGAATGATCTGTATGAAGAAGGCTGTGGTTCAACATTGGGAGCATACCCGGAGTGAGAGGGCAGTATCAGAGGAGAATGATCTGTATCGAGAAGGCTGTGGTTTAACATGGGAAGCATACCCGGAGTGAGAGGGCAGTATCAGAGAAGAATGATCTGTATGGAGAAGGCTGTGGTTTAACATGAGAAGCATACCAGGAGTGAGAGGGCAGTATCAGAGAAGAATGATCTGTATGAAGAAGGCTGTGGTTTAACATGGGAAGCATACCCGGAGTGAGAGGGCAGCATCAGAGAAGAATGATCTGTATGAAGAAGGCTGTGGTTTAACATGGGGAGCATACCCGGAGTGAGAGGGCAGTATCAGAGAAGAATGATCTGTATGAAGAAGGCTGTGGTTTACCATGGGAAGCATACCCGGAGTGAGAGGGCAGTATCAGAGAAAAATTATCTGTATGAAGAAGTCTGTGGTTTACCATGGGAAGCATACCCGGAGTGAGAGGGCAGTATCAGGGAAGAATGATCTGTATGGAGAAGGCTGTGGTTCAACATGGGAAGCATACCCGGAGTGAGCGGGCAGTATCAGAGAAGAATGATCTGTATGAAGAAGGCTGTGGTTTAACATGGGAAGCATACCCGGAGTGAGAAGGCAGTATCAGAGAGGAATCATCTGTATGAAGAAGGCTGTGGTTTACCATGGGAAGCATACCCGGAGTGAGAGGGCAGTATCAGAGAAGAACGATCTGTATGAAGAAGGCTGTGGTTTACCATGGGAAGCATACCCGGAGTGAGAGGGCAGTATCAGAGAAGAATGATCTGTATGAAGAAGGCTGTGGTTTACATGGGAAGCATACCCGGAGTGAGAGGGCAGTATCAGAGAAGAATGATCTGTATGAAGAAGGCTGTGGTTCAACATGGGAAGCATACCCGGAGTGAGAGGGCAGTATCAGAGGAGAATGATCTGTATGAAGAAGGCTGTGGTTTGACATGGGAAGCATACCCGGAGTGAGAGGGCAGTATCAGAGAAGAATGATCTGTATGAAGAAGGCTGTGGTTTACCATGGAAAGCATACCTGGAGTGAGAGGGCAGTATCAGAGAAGAATGATCTGAATGATGAAGGCTGTGGTTTGACATGGGGAGCATACCCGAAGTGAGAGGGCAGTATCAGAGAAGAATGATATGTATGAAGAAGGCTGTGGTTCAACATGGGAAGCATACCCGGAGTGAGAGGGCAGTATCAGAGAAGAATGATCTGAATGAAGAAGGCTGTGGTTTACCATGGGAAGCATACCCGGAGTGAGAGGGTAGTATCAGAGAAGAATGATCTGTATGAAGAAGGCTGTCGTTCAACATGGGAAGCATACCCGGAGTAAGAGGGCAGTATCAGAGAAGAATGATCTGTATGAAGAAGGCTCTGGTTTAACATGAGGAGCATACCCGGAGTGAGAGGGCAGTATCAGAGGAGAAAGATCTGTATGGAGAAGGCTCTGGTTTAACATGAGGCGCATACCCGGAGTGAGAGGTCAGTATCAGAGAAGAATGATCTGTATGGAGAAGGCTGTGGTTTAACATGGAAATCATACCCGGAGTGAGAGGGCAGTATCAGAGAAGAATGATCTGTTTGAAGAAGGCTGTGGTTAACCATGGGAAGCATACCCGGAGTGAGAGGGCAGTATAAGAGATGAATGATCTGTATCGAGAAGGCTGTGGTTTAACATGGGAAGCATACCCGGAGTGAGAGGGCAGTATCAGAGGAGAAAGATCTGTATGAAGAAGGCTGTGGTTTAACATGGGAAGCATACCCGGAGTGAGAGGGCAGTATCAGAGAAGAATGATCTGTATGGAGAAGGCTGTGGTTTAACATAGGAAGCATACCCGGAGTGAGAGGGCAGTATCAGAGAACAATGATCTGTATGAAGAAGGCTGTGGTTCAACGTGGGAAGCATACCCGGAGTGAGAGGGCAGTATCAGAGGAGAATGATCTGTATGGAGAAGGCTGTGGTTCAACATGGGAAGCATACCCGGAGTGAGAGGGCAGTATCAGAGAAAAATTATCTGCATGAAGGAGGCTGTGGTTAACCATGGGAAGCATACCCGGAGTGAGATGGCAGTATCAGAGAAGAAAGATTTGTATGAAGAAGGCTGTGGTTTAACATGGGAAGCATACCCGGAGTGAGAGGGCAGTATCAGAGAAGAATGATCTGTAGGGAGAAGGCTGTGGTTCAACGTGGAAAGCATATCCGGAGTGAGAGGGCAGTATCAGAGAAGGATGATCTGAATGAAGAAGGCTGTGGTTTACCATGGGAAGCAAACCCGGAGTGAGAGGGCAGTATCAGAGAAGAATGATCTGAATGAAGAAGGCTGTGTTTTACCATGGGAAGTATACCCGGAGTGAGAGGGCAGTATCAGAGAAGAATGATCTGTATGAGGAAGGCTGTGGTTTAACATGGGAAGCATACCCGGAGTGAGAGGGCAGTATCAGAGAAGAATGATCTGTATGGAGAAGGCTGTGGTTTAACATGGGAAGCATACCCGGAGTGAGATGGCAGTATCAGAGAAGAATGATCTGTATGGAGAAGGCTGTGGTTTAACATGGGAAGCATACCCGGAGTGAGAGGGCAGTATCAGAGAAGAATGATCTGGATGAAGAAGGCTGTGGTTTAACATGGGAAGCATACACGGAGTGAGAGGGCAGTATCAGAGAAGAATGATCTGTATGAAGAAGGCTGTGGTTTAACATGGGAAGCATACCCGGAGTGAGAGGGCAGTATCAGAGAAGAATGATCTGTATGGAGAAGGCTGTGGTTTAACATGGGAAGCATACCCGGAGTTAGAGGGCAGTATCAGAGAAGAATGATATGTATGGAGAAGGCTGTGGTTTAACATGGGAAGCATACCCGGAGTGAGAGGGCAGTATCAGAGAAGAATGATCTGTATGAAGCAGGCTGTGGTTTAACATGGGGAGCATACCCGGAGTGAGAGGGCAGTAACAGAGAAGAATGATCTGTATGAAGCAGGCTGTGGTTTTATATAGAAAGCATACCCGGAGTGAGAGGGCAGTATCAGAGAAGAATGATATGTATGAAGAAGGCTGTGGTTTACCATGGGAAGCATACCCGGAGTGAGAGGGCAGTAACAGAGAAGAATGATCTGTATGAAGCTGGCTGTGGTTTAACATGGGGAGCATACCCGGAGTGAGAGGGCAGTATCAGAGGAGAATGATCTGTATCGAGAAGGCTGTGGTTTAAAATGGGAAGCATACCCGGAGTGAGAGGGCAGTATCAGAGGAGAATGATCTGTATGAAGATGGCTGTGGTTTAACATGGGAAGCATACCCGGAGTGAGAGGGCAGTATCAGAGAAGAATGATCTGTATGAAGAAGGCTGTGGTTCAACATGGAAAGCATACCCGGAGTGAGAGGGCAGTATCAGAGAAGAATGATCTGTATGGAGAAGGCTGTGGTTTAACATGAGAAGCATACCAGGAGTGAGAGGGCAGTATCAGAGAAGAATGATCTGTATGAAGAAGGCTGTGGTTCAACATGGAAAGCATACCCGGAGTGAGAGGGCAGTATCAGAGAAGAATGATCTGTATGGAGAAGGCTGTGGTTTAACATGGGAAGCATACCCGGAGTGAGAGGGCAGTATCAGAGAAGAATGATCTGTATGAAGAAGGCTGTGGTTCAACATGGAAAGCATACCCGGAGTGAGAGGGCAGTATCAGAGAAGAATGATCTGTATGGAGAAGGCTGTGGTTTAACATGAGAAGCATACCAGGAGTGAGAGGGCAGTATCAGAGAAGAATGATCTGTATGAAGAAGGCTGTGGTTTAACATGGGAAGCATACCCGGAGTGAGAGGGCAGTATCGGAGAAGAATGATCTGTATGAAGAAGGCTGTGGTTTAACATGGGGAGCATACCCGGAGTGAGAGGGCAGTATCAGAGAGGAATCATCTGTATGAAGAAGGCTGTGGTTTACCATGGGAAGCATACCCGGAGTGAGAGGGCAGTATCAGAGAAGAACGATCTGTATGAAGAAGGCTGTGGTTTACCATGGGAAGCATACCCGGAGTGAGAGGGCAGTATCAGAGAAGAATGATCTGTATGAAGAAGGCTGTGGTTTAACATGGGAAGCATACCCGGAGTGAGAGGGCAGTATCAGAGAAGAATGATCTGTATGAAGAAGGCTGTGGTTCAACATGGGAAGCATACCCGGAGTGAGAGGGCAGTATCAGAGGAGAATGATCTGTATGAAGAAGGCTGTGGTTTAACATGGGAAGCATACCCGGAGTGAGAGGGCAGTATCAGAGAAGAATGATCTGTATGAAGAAGGCTGTGGTTTACCATGGAAAGCATACCTGGAGTGAGAGGGCAGTATCAGAGAAGAATGATCTGAATGATGAAGGCTGTGGTTTGACATGGGGAGCATACCCGGAGTGAGAGGGCAGTATCAGAGAAGAATGATCTGTATGAAGAAGGCTGTGGTTCAACATGGGAAGCATACCCGGAGTGAGAGGGCAGTATCAGAGAAGAATGATCTGAATGAAGAAGGCTGTGGTTTACCATGGGAAGCATACCCGGAGTGAGAGGGTAGTATCAGAGAAGAATGATCTGTATGAAGAAGGCTGTCGTTCAACATGGGAAGCATACCCGGAGTGAGAGGGCAGTATCAGAGAAGAATGATCTGTATGAAGAAGGCTCTGGTTCAACATGGGAAGCATACCCGGAGTGAGAGGGCAGTATCAGAGAAGAATGATCTGTATGAAGAAGGCTGTGATTTAACATGGGAAGCATACCCGGAGTGAGAGGCAGTATCAGAGAAGGATGATCTGTATGGAGAAGGCTGTGGTTCAACATGGGAAGCATACCCGGAGTAAAAGGGCAGTATCACAGAGGAATGATCTGTATGAAGAAGGCTGTGGTTTAACATGGGAAGCATACCCGGAGTGAGAGGGCAGTATCAGAGAAGAATGATCTGTATGAAGAAGGCTGTGGTTTAACATGGGAAGCATACCCGGAGTGAGAGGGCAGTATCAGAGAAGAATGATCTGTATGAAGAAGGCTGTGGTTTGACATGGGAAGCATACCTGGAGTAAAAGGGCAGTATCAGAGAAGAATGATCTGTATGAAGAAGGCTGTGGTTTAACATGGGAAGCATACCCGGAGTGAGAGGGCAGTATCAGAGAAGAATGATCTGTATGAAGAAGGCTGTCGTTTAACATGGGAAGCATACCCGGAGTGAGAGGGCAGTATCAGAGAAGAATGATCTGTATGAAGAAGGCTCTGGTTCAACATGGGAAGCATACCCGGAGTGAGAGGGCAGTATCAGAGAAGAATGATCTGTATGAAGAAGGCTGTGATTTAACATGGGAAGCATACCCGAAGTGAGAGGCAGTATCAGAGAAGAATGATCTGTATGGAGAAGGCTGTGGTTCAACATGGGAAGCATACCCGGAGTAAAAGGGCAGTATCAGAGAAGAATGATCTGTAAGGAGAAGGCTGTGGTTTAACATGGGGAGCATACCCGGAGTGAGTGGGCAGTATCAGAGAAGAATGATCTGTATGGAGAAGGCTGTGGTTTAGCATAGGAAGCATATCCGGAGTGAGAGGGCAGTATCAGAGTAGAATGCTCTGTTTGAAGAAGGCTGTGGTTTAACATGGGAAGCATACCCGGAGTGAGAGGGCAGTATCAGAGAAGAATGATCTGTATGAAGAAGGCTCTGGTTTAACATGAGAAGCATACCCGGAGTGAGAGGGCAGTATCAGAGGAGAATGATCTGTATGAAGAAGGCTGTGGTTTAACTTGGGAAGCATACCCGCATTGAGAGGGCAGTATCAGAAAGGAATGATCTGTATGACGAAGGCTGTGGTTTAACATGGGGAGCATACCCGGAGTGAGAGGGCAGAATCAGAGGAGAATAATCTGTATGAAGAAGGCTGTGGTTTAACATGGGGAGCATACCCGGAGTGAGAGGGCAGTATAAGAGGAGAATGATCTGTATGAAGATGGCTGTGGTTTAACATGGGAAGCATACCCGCATTGAGAGGGCAGTATCAGAGGAGAATGATCAGTATGAAGATGGCTGTGGTTTAACATGGGAAGCATACCCGCAGTGAGAGGGCAGTATCAGAGAAGAAAGATCTGTATGAAGAAGGCTGTGGTTTAACATGGGAAGCATACCCGGAGTGAGAGGACAGTATCAGAGAAGAATGATCTGTATGAAGATGGCTGTGGTTTAACATGGGAAGCATACCCGGAGTGAGAGGACAGTATCAGAGAAGAATGATCTGTATGAAGATGGCTGTGGTTTAACATGGGAAGCATACCCGCAGTGAGAGGGCAGTATCAGAGAAGAAAGATCTGTATGAAGAAGGCTGTGGTTTAACATGGGAAGCATACCCGGAGTGAGAGGGCAGTATCAGAGAAGAATGATCTGTATGGAAAAGGCTGTGGTTCAACATAGGAAGCATACCCGGAGTGAGAGGGCAGTATCAGAGAAGAATGATCCGTATGAAGAAGGCTGTGGTTTACCATGGGAAGCATACCCGGAGTGAGAGGGCAGTATCAGAGAAGAATGATCTGTATGAAGAAGGCTGTCGTTCAACATGGGAAGCATACCCGGAGTGAGAGGGCAGTATCAGAGGAGAATGATCTGTATGAAGAAGGCTGTGGTTTACCATGGGAAGCATACCCGGAGTGAGAGGGCAGTATCAGAGAAGAATGATCTGTATGAAGATGGCTGTGGTTTAACATGGGAAGCATACCCGGAGTGAGAGGACAGTATCAGAGAAGAATGATCTGTATGAAGATGGCTGTGGTTTAACATGGGAAGCATACCCGCAGTGTGAGGGCAGTATCAGAGAAGAAAGATCTGTATGAAGAAGGCTGTGGTTTAACATGGGAAGCATACCCGGAGTGAGAGGGCAGTATCAGAGAAGAATGATCTGTATGGAAAAGGCTGTGGTTCAACATAGGAAGCATACCCGGAGTGAGAGGGCAGTATCAGAGAAGAATGATCCGTATGAAGAAGGCTGTGGTTTACCATGGGAAGCATACCCGGAGTGAGAGGGCAGTATCAGAGAAGAATGATCTGTATGAAGAAGGCTGTCGTTTAACATGGGGAGCATACCCGGAGTGAGAGGACAGTATCAGAGAAGAATGATCTGTATGAAGATGGCTGTGGTTTAACATGGGAAGCATACCCGCAGTGAGTGGGCAGTATCAGAGGAGAATGATCTGTATGAAGAAGGCTGTGTTTTAACATGGGAAGCATACCTGGAGTGAGAGGGCAGTATCAGAGGAGAATGATCTGTATAAGGAAGGCTGTGGTTCAACATGGGAAGCATACCCGGAGTGAGAGGGCAGTATCAGAGGAGAATGATCTGTATAAGGAAGGCTGTGTTTTAACATGGGAAGCATACCCGGAGTGAGAGGGCAGTATCAGAGGAGAATGATCTGTATAAGGAATGCTGTGGTTCAACATGGGAAGCATACCCGGAGTGAGAGGGCAGTATCAGAGAAGAATGATCTGTATGAAGAAGGCTGTGGTTCAACATGGAAAGCATACCCGGAGTGAGAGGGCAGTATCAGAGAAGAATGATCTGTATGAAGAAGGCTGTGGTTTAACATGGGGAGCATACCCGGAGTGAGAGGGCAATATCAGAGAAGAATGATCTGTATGATGAAGGCTGTGGTTTAACATGGGAAGCATACCCGGAGTGAGAGGGCAGTATCAGAGATGAATGATCTGTATGAAGAAGGCTGTGGTTTAACATGGGAAGCATACCCGGAGTGAGAGGGCAGAATCAGAGAAGAATGATCCGTATGAAGAAGGCTGTCGTTTGACATGGGAAGCATACCCGCAGTGAGAGGGCAGTATCAGAGAAGAATGATCTGTATAAGGAAGGCTGTGGTTTAACATGGGAAGCATACCCGGAGTGAGAGGGCAGTATCAGAGAAGAATGATCTGTATGAAGAAGGCAATGGTTTAACATGGGAAGCATACCCGGAGTGAGAGGGCAGTATCAGAGAAGAATGATCTGTATGAAGAAGGGTGTGGTTCAACATGGGAAGCATACCCGGAGTGAGAGGGCAGTATCAGAGAAGAATGATCTTTATGAAGAAGGCTGTGGTTCAACATGGGAAGCATACCCGGAGTGAGAGGGCAGTATCAGAGAAGAATGATCTGTATGAAGAAGGCTGTGGTTTAACATGGGAAGCATACCCGGAGTGAGAGGGCAGTATCAGAGAAGAATGATCTGTATGAAGAAGGCTGTGGTTTAACATGGGAAGCATACCCGGAGTGAGAGGGCAGTATCAGAGGAGAATGATCTGTATGGAGAAGGCTGTGGTTTAACATGGGAAGCATACCCGGAGTGAGAGGGCAGTATCAGAGAAGAATGATCTGTATGAAGAAGGCTGTGGTTCAACATGGGAAGCATACCCGGAGTGAGAGGGCAGTATCAGAGAAGAATGATCTGTATGGAGAAGGCTGTGGTTTAACATGGGGAGCATACCCGGAGTGAGAGGGCAGTAACAGAGAAGAATGATCTGTATGGAGAAGGCTGTGGTTCAACATGAGACGCATACCCGGAGTGAGAGGGCAGTATCAGAGAAGAATGATCTGTATGGAGAAGGCTGTGGTTTAACATGGGAAGCATACCCGGAGTGAGAGGGCAGTATCAGAGATGAATGATCTGTATGAAGAAGGCTGTGGTTCAACATGGGAAGCATACCCGGAGTGAGAGGGCAGTATCAGAGATGAATGATCTGTATGGAGAAGGCTGTGGTTTAACATGAGAAGCATACCCGGAGTGGGAGGGCAGTATCAGAGGAGAATGATCTGTATGAAGAAGGCTGTGGTTCAACATGGGAAGCATACCCGGAGTGAGAGGGCAGTATCAGAGATGAAAGATCTGTATGGAGAAGGCTGTGGTTTAACATGAGAAGCATACCCGGAGTGGGAGGGCAGTATCAGAGGAGAATGATCTGTATGAAGAAGGCAATGGTTTACCATGGGAAGCATACCCGGAGTGAGAGGGCAGTATCAGAGGAGAATGATCTGTATGAAGAAGGCTGTGGTTTAACATGGGAAGCATACCCGGAGTGAGAGGGCAGTATCAGAGAAGAATGATCTGTATGAAGAAGGCTGTGGTTTAACATGGGAAGCATACCCGGAGTGAGAGGGCAGTATCAGAGAAGAATGATCTGTATGAAGAAGGCTGTGGTTCAACATGGGAAGCATACCCGGAGTGAGAGGGCAGTATCAGAGATGAATGATCCGTATGAAGAAGGCTGTGGTTTAACATGGGAAGCATACCCGGAGTGAGAGGGCAGTATCAGAGGAGAATGATCTGTATGAAGAAGGCAATGGTTTAACATGGGAAGCATACCCGGAGTGAGAGGGCAGTATCAGAGAAGAATGATCTGTATGAAGAAGGCTGTGGTTTAACATGGGAAGCATACCCGGAGTGAGAGGGCAGTATCAGAGAAGAATGATCTGTATGAAGAAGGCTGTGGTTTAACATGGGAAGCATACCCGGAGTGAGAGGGCAGTATCAGAGGAGAATGATCTGTATGAAGAAGGCTGTGGTTTAACATGGGAAGCATACCCGGAGTGAGAGGGCAGTATCAGAGATGAATGATCTGTATGAAGAAGGCTGTGGTTTAACATGGGAAGCATACCCGGAGTGAGAGGGCAGTATCAGAGGAGAATGATCTGTATCGAGAAGGCTGTGTTTTAACATGGGAAGCATACCCGGAGTGAGAGGGCAGTATCAGAGAAGAATGATCTGTATGAAGAAGGCTGTGGTTTAACATGGGGAGCATACCCGGAGTGAGAGGGCAGTATCAGAGAAGAATGATCTGTATGAAGAAGGCAATGGTTTAACAAGGGAAGCATACCCGGAGTGAGCGGGCAGTATCAGAGGAGAATGATCTGTATGTAGAAGGCTGTGGTTTAACATGGGAGCATACCCGGAGTGAGAGGGCAGTATCAGAGATGAATGATCTGTATGAAGAAGGCTGTGGTTTAACATGGGAGCATACCCGGAGTGAGAGGGCAGTATCAGAGAAGAATGATCTGTATGGAGAAGGCTGTGGTTTAACATGGGAAGCATACCCGGAGTGAGATGGCAGTATCAGAGAAGAATGATCTGTATCGAGAAGGCTGTGGTTTAACATGGGAAGCATACCCGGAGTGAGAGGGCAGTATCAGAGAAGAATGATCTGGATGAAGAAGGCTGTGGTTTAACATGGGAAGCATACACGGAGTGAGAGGGCAGTATCAGAGAAGAATGATCTGTATGAAGAAGGCTGTGGTTTAACATGGGAAGCATACCCGGAGTGAGAGGGCAGTATCAGAGAAGAATGATCTGTATGGAGAAGGCTGTGGTTTAACATGGGAAGCATACCCGGAGTTAGAGGGCAGTATCAGAGAAGAATGATATGTATGGAGAAGGCTGTGGTTTAACATGGGAAGCATACCCGGAGTGAGAGGGCAGTATCAGAGAAGAATGATCTGTATGAAGCAGGCTGTGGTTTAACATGGGGAGCATACCCGGAGTGAGAGGGCAGTAACAGAGAAGAATGATCTGTATGAAGCAGGCTGTGGTTTTATATAGAAAGCATACCCGGAGTGAGAGGGCAGTATCAGAGAAGAATGATATGTATGAAGAAGGCTGTGGTTTACCATGGGAAGCATACCCGGAGTGAGAGGGCAGTAACAGAGAAGAATGATCTGTATGAAGCTGGCTGTGGTTTAACATGGGGAGCATACCCGGAGTGAGAGGGCAGTATCAGAGGAGAATGATCTGTATCGAGAAGGCTGTGGTTTAACATGGGAAGCATACCCGGAGTGAGAGGGCAGTATCAGAGGAGAATGATCTGTATGAAGAAGGCTGTGGTTTAACATGGGAAGCATACCCGGAGTGAGAGGGCAGTATCAGAGAAGAATGATCTGTATGAAGAAGGCTGTGGTTCAACATGGAAAGCATACCCGGAGTGAGAGGGCAGTATCAGAGAAGAATGATCTGTATGGAGAAGGCTGTGGTTTAACATGAGAAGCATACCAGGAGTGAGAGGGCAGTATCAGAGAAGAATGATCTGTATGAAGAAGGCTGTGGTTCAACATGGAAAGCATACCCGGAGTGAGAGGGCAGTATCAGAGAAGAATGATCTGTATGGAGAAGGCTGTGGTTTAACATGGGAAGCATACCCGGAGTGAGAGGGCAGTATCAGAGAAGAATGATCTGTATGAAGAAGGCTGTGGTTCAACATGGAAAGCATACCCGGAGTGAGAGGGCAGTATCAGAGAAGAATGATCTGTATGGAGAAGGCTGTGGTTTAACATGAGAAGCATACCAGGAGTGAGAGGGCAGTATCAGAGAAGAATGATCTGTATGAAGAAGGCTGTGGTTTAACATGGGAAGCATACCCGGAGTGAGAGGGCAGTATCGGAGAAGAATGATCTGTATGAAGAAGGCTGTGGTTTAACATGGGGAGCATACCCGGAGTGAGAGGGCAGTATCAGAGAGGAATCATCTGTATGAAGGAGGCTGTGGTTTACCATGGGAAGCATACCCGGAGTGAGAGGGCAGTATCAGAGAAGAACGATCTGTATGAAGAAGGCTGTGGTTTACCATGGGAAGCATACCCGGAGTGAGAGGGCAGTATCAGAGAAGAATGATCTGTATGAAGAAGGCTGTGGTTTAACATGGGAAGCATACCCGGAGTGAGAGGGCAGTATCAGAGAAGAATGATCTGTATGAAGAAGGCTGTGGTTCAACATGGGAAGCATACCCGGAGTGAGAGGGCAGTATCAGAGGAGAATGATCTGTATGAAGAAGGCTGTGGTTTAACATGGGAAGCATACCCGGAGTGAGAGGGCAGTATCAGAGAAGAATGATCTGTATGAAGAAGGCTGTGGTTTACCATGGAAAGCATACCTGGAGTGAGAGGGCAGTATCAGAGAAGAATGATCTGAATGATGAAGGCTGTGGTTTGACATGGGGAGCATACCCGGAGTGAGAGGGCAGTATCAGAGAAGAATGATCTGTATGAAGAAGGCTGTGGTTCAACATGGGAAGCATACCCGGAGTGAGAGGGCAGTATCAGAGAAGAATGATCTGAATGAAGAAGGCTGTGGTTTACCATGGGAAGCATACCCGGAGTGAGAGGGTAGTATCAGAGAAGAATGATCTGTATGAAGAAGGCTGTCGTTCAACATGGGAAGCATACCCGGAGTGAGAGGGCAGTATCAGAGAAGAATGATCTGTATGAAGAAGGCTCTGGTTCAACATGGGAAGCATACCCGGAGTGAGAGGGCAGTATCAGAGAAGAATGATCTGTATGAAGAAGGCTGTGATTTAACATGGGAAGCATACCCGGAGTGAGAGGCAGTATCAGAGTAGGATGATCTGTATGGAGAAGGCTGTGGTTCAACATGGGAAGCATACCCGGAGTAAAAGGGCAGTATCAGAGAGGAAAGATCTGTATGAAGAAGGCTGTGGTTTAACATGGGAAGCATACCCGGAGTGAGAGGGCAGTATCAGAGAAGAATGATCTGTATGAAGAAGGCTGTGGTTTAACATGGGAAGCATACCCGGAGTGAGAGGGCAGTATCAGAGAAGAATGATCTGTATGAAGAAGGCTGTGGTTTGACATGGGAAGCATACCTGGAGTAAAAGGGCAGTATCAGAGAAGAATGATCTGTATGAAGAAGGCTGTGGTTTAACATGGGAAGCATACCCGGAGTGAGAGGGCAGTATCAGAGAAGAATGATCTGTATGAAGAAGGCTGTCGTTTAACATGGGAAGCATACCCGGAGTGAGAGGGCAGTATCAGAGAAGAATGATCTGTATGAAGAAGGCTCTGGTTCAACATGGGAAGCATACCCGGAGTGAGAGGGCAGTATCAGAGAAGAATGATCTGTATGAAGAAGGCTGTGATTTAACATGGGAAGCATACCCGAAGTGAGAGGCAGTATCAGAGAAGAATGATCTGTATGGAGAAGGCTGTGGTTCAACATGGGAAGCATACCCGGAGTAAAAGGGCAGTATCAGAGAAGAATGATCTGTAAGGAGAAGGCTGTGGTTTAACATGGGGAGCATACCCGGAGTGAGTGGGCAGTATCAGAGAAGAATGATCTGTATGGAGAAGGCTGTGGTTTAGCATAGGAAGCATATCCGGAGTGAGAGGGCAGTATCAGAGTAGAATGCTCTGTTTGAAGAAGGCTGTGGTTTAACATGGGAAGCATACCCGGAGTGAGAGGGCAGTATCAGAGAAGAATGATCTGTATGAAGAAGGCTCTGGTTTAACATGAGAAGCATACCCGGAGTGAGAGGGCAGTATCAGAGGAGAATGATCTGTATGAAGAAGGCTGTGGTTTAACTTGGGAAGCATACCCGCATTGAGAGGGCAGTATCAGAAAGGAATGATCTGTATGAGGAAGGCTGTGGTTTAACATGGGGAGCATACCCGGAGTGAGAGGGCAGAATCAGAGGAGAATGATCTGTATGAAGAAGGCTGTGGTTTAACATGGGGAGCATACCCGGAGTGAGAGGGCAGTATAAGAGGAGAATGATCTGTATGAAGATGGCTGTGGTTTAACATGGGAAGCATACCCGCATTGAGAGGGCAGTATCAGAGGAGAATGATCTGTATGAAGATGGCTGTGGTTTAACATGGGAAGCATACCCGCAGTGAGAGGGCAGTATCAGAGAAGAAAGATCTGTATGAAGAAGGCTGTGGTTTAACATGGGAAGCATACCCGGAGTGAGAGGACAGTATCAGAGAAGAATGATCTGTATGAAGATGGCTGTGGTTTAACATGGGAAGCATACCCGGAGTGAGAGGACAGTATCAGAGAAGAATGATCTGTATGAAGATGGCTGTGGTTTAACATGGGAAGCATACCCGCAGTGAGAGGGCAGTATCAGAGAAGAAAGATCTGTATGAAGAAGGCTGTGGTTTAACATGGGAAGCATACCCGGAGTGAGAGGGCAGTATCAGAGAAGAATGATCTGTATGGAAAAGGCTGTGGTTCAACATAGGAAGCATACCCGGAGTGAGAGGGCAGTATCAGAGAAGAATGATCCGTATGAAGAAGGCTGTGGTTTACCATGGGAAGCATACCCGGAGTGAGAGGGCAGTATCAGAGAAGAATGATCTGTATGAAGAAGGCTGTCGTTCAACATGGGAAGCATACCCGGAGTGAGAGGGCAGTATCAGAGGAGAATGATCTGTATGAAGAAGGCTGTGGTTTACCATGGGAAGCATACCCGGAGTGAGAGGGCAGTATCAGAGAAGAATGATCTGTATGAAGATGGCTGTGGTTTAACATGGGAAGCATACCCGGAGTGAGAGGACAGTATCAGAGAAGAATGATCTGTATGAAGATGGCTGTGGTTTAACATGGGAAGCATACCCGCAGTGTGAGGGCAGTATCAGAGAAGAAAGATCTGTATGAAGAAGGCTGTGGTTTAACATGGGAAGCATACCCGGAGTGAGAGGGCAGTATCAGAGAAGAATGATCTGTATGGAAAAGGCTGTGGTTCAACATAGGAAGCATACCCGGAGTGAGAGGGCAGTATCAGAGAAGAATGATCCGTATGAAGAAGGCTGTGGTTTACCATGGGAAGCATACCCGGAGTGAGAGGGCAGTATCAGAGAAGAATGATCTGTATGAAGAAGGCTGTCGTTTAACATGGGGAGCATACCCGGAGTGAGAGGACAGTATCAGAGAAGAATGATCTGTATGAAGATGGCTGTGGTTTAACATGGGAAGCATACCCGCAGTGAGTGGGCAGTATCAGAGGAGAATGATCTGTATGAAGAAGGCTGTGTTTTAACATGGGAAGCATACCTGGAGTGAGAGGGCAGTATCAGAGGAGAATGATCTGTATAAGGAAGGCTGTGGTTCAACATGGGAAGCATACCCGGAGTGAGAGGGCAGTATCAGAGGAGAATGATCTGTATAAGGAAGGCTGTGTTTTAACATGGGAAGCATACCCGGAGTGAGAGGGCAGTATCAGAGGAGAATGATCTGTATAAGGAAGGCTGTGGTTCAACATGGGAAGCATACCCGGAGTGAGAGGGCAGTATCAGAGAAGAATGATCTGTATGAAGAAGGCTGTGGTTCAACATGGAAAGCATACCCGGAGTGAGAGGGCAGTATCAGAGAAGAATGATCTGTATGAAGAAGGCTGTGGTTTAACATGGGGAGCATACCCGGAGTGAGAGGGCAATATCAGAGAAGAATGATCTGTATGATGAAGGCTGTGGTTTAACATGGGAAGCATACCCGGAGTGAGAGGGCAGTATCAGAGATGAATGATCTGTATGAAGAAGGCTGTGGTTTAACATGGGAAGCATACCCGGAGTGAGAGGGCAGTATCAGAGAAGAATGATCCGTATGAAGAAGGCTGTCGTTTGACATGGGAAGCATACCCGCAGTGAGAGGGCAGTATCAGAGAAGAATGATCTGTATAAGGAAGGCTGTGGTTTAACATGGGAAGCATACCCGGAGTGAGAGGGCAGTATCAGAGAAGAATGATCTGTATGAAGAAGGCAATGGTTTAACATGGGAAGCATACCCGGAGTGAGAGGGCAGTATCAGAGAAGAATGATCTGTATGAAGAAGGGTGTGGTTCAACATGGGAAGCATACCCGGAGTGAGAGGGCAGTATCAGAGAAGAATGATCTGTATGAAGAAGGCTGTGGTTCAACATGGGAAGCATACCCGGAGTGAGAGGGCAGTATCAGAGAAGAATGATCTGTATGAAGAAGGCTGTGGTTTAACATGGGAAGCATACCCGGAGTGAGAGGGCAGTATCAGAGAAGAATGATCTGTATGAAGAAGGCTGTGGTTTAACATGGGAAGCATACCCGGAGTGAGAGGGCAGTATCAGAGGAGAATGATCTGTATGGAGAAGGCTGTGGTTTAACATGGGAAGCATACCCGGAGTGAGAGGGCAGTATCAGAGAAGAATGATCTGTATGAAGAAGGCTGTGGTTCAACATGGGAAGCATACCCGGAGTGAGAGGGCAGTATCAGAGAAGAATGATCTGTATGGAGAAGGCTGTGGTTTAACATGGGGAGCATACCCGGAGTGAGAGGGCAGTAACAGAGAAGAATGATCTGTATGGAGAAGGCTGTGGTTCAACATGAGACGCATACCCGGAGTGAGAGGGCAGTATCAGAGAAGAATGATCTGTATGGAGAAGGCTGTGGTTTAACATGGGAAGCATACCCGGAGTGAGAGGGCAGTATCAGAGATGAATGATCTGTATGAAGAAGGCTGTGGTTCAACATGGGAAGCATACCCGGAGTGAGAGGGCAGTATCAGAGATGAATGATCTGTATGGAGAAGGCTGTGGTTTAACATGAGAAGCATACCCGGAGTGGGAGGGCAGTATCAGAGGAGAATGATCTGTATGAAGAAGGCTGTGGTTCAACATGGGAAGCATACCCGGAGTGAGAGGGCAGTATCAGAGATGAATGATCTGTATGGAGAAGGCTGTGGTTTAACATGAGAAGCATACCCGGAGTGGGAGGGCAGTATCAGAGGAGAATGATCTGTATGAAGAAGGCAATGGTTTACCATGGGAAGCATACCCGGAGTGAGAGGGCAGTATCAGAGGAGAATGATCTGTATGAAGAAGGCTGTGGTTTAACATGGGAAGCATACCCGGAGTGAGAGGGCAGTATCAGAGAAGAATGATCTGTATGAAGAAGGCTGTGGTTTAACATGGGAAGCATACCCGGAGTGAGAGGGCAGTATCAGAGAAGAATGATCTGTATGAAGAAGGCTGTGGTTCAACATGGGAAGCATACCCGGAGTGAGAGGGCAGTATCAGAGATGAATGATCCGTATGAAGAAGGCTGTGGTTTAAAATGGGAAGCATACCCGGAGTGAGAGGGCAATATCAGAGGAGAATGATCTGTATGAAGAAGGCAATGGTTTAACATGGGAAGCATACCCGGAGTGAGAGGGCAGTATCAGAGGAGAATGATCTGTATGAAGAAGGCTGTGGTTTAACATGGGAAGCATACCCGGAGTGAGAGGGCAGTATCAGAGAAGAATGATCTGTATGAAGAAGGCTGTGGTTTAACATGGGAAGCATACCCGGAGTGAGAGGGCAGTATCAGAGGAGAATGATCTGTATGAAGAAGGCTGTGGTTTAACATGGGAAGCATACCCGGAGTGAGAGGGCAGTATCAGAGATGAATGATCTGTATGAAGAAGGCTGTGGTTTAACATGGGAAGCATACCCGGAGTGAGAGGGCAGTATCAGAGGAGAATGATCTGTATCGAGAAGGCTGTGTTTTAACATGGGAAGCATACCCGGAGTGAGAGGGCAGTATCAGAGAAGAATGATCTGTATGAAGAAGGCTGTGGTTTAACATGGGGAGCATACCCGGAGTGAGAGGGCAGTATCAGAGAAGAATGATCTGTATGAAGAAGGCAATGGTTTAACAAGGGAAGCATACCCGGAGTGAGCGGGCAGTATCAGAGGAGAATGATCTGTATGAAGAAGGCTGTGGTTTAACATGGGAGCATACCCGGAGTGAGAGGGCAGTATCAGAGATGAATGATCTGTATGAAGAAGGCTGTGGTTTAACATGGGAGCATACCCGGAGTGAGAGGGCAGTATCAGAGAAGAATGATCTGTATGGAGAAGGCTGTGGTTTAACATGGGAAGCATATCCGGAGTGAGAGGGCAGTATCAGAGAAGAATGATCTGTATGAAGAAGGCTGTGGTTTACCATGGGGAGCATACCCGGAGTGAGAGGGCAATATCAGAGAAGAATGATCTGTATGAAGAAGGCTGTGGTTTACCATGGGGAGCATACCCGGAGTGAGAGGGCAGTATCAGAGAAGAATGATCTGTATGAAGAAGGCAATGGTTTAACAAGGGAAGCATACCCGGAGTGAGCGGGCAGTATCAGAGAAGAATGATCTGTATGAAGAAGGCTGTGGTTTAACATTGGAAGCATACCCGGAGTGAGAGGGCAGTATCAGAGATGAATGATCTGTATGAAGAAGGCTGTGGTTTAACATGGGAAGCATACCCGGAATGAGAGGGCAGTATCAGAGAAGAATGATCTGTATGAAGAAGGCTGTGGTTTAACATGGGAAGCATACCCGGAGTGAGAGGGCAGTATCAGAGAAGAATGATCTGTATGGAGAAGGCTGTGGTTTAACATGGGAAGCATATCCGGAGTGAGAGGGCAGTATCAGAGGAGAATGATCTGTATGGAGAAGGCTGTGGTTTACCATGGGAAGCATACCCGGAGTGAGAGGGCAGTATCAGAGAAGAATGATCTGTATGGAGAAGGCTGTGGTTTAACATGGGAAGCATACCCGGAGTGAGAGGGCAGTATCAGAGAAGAATGATCTGTATGAAGAAGGCTGTGGTTTAACATGGGAAGCATACCCGGAGTGAGAGGGCAGTATCAGAGAAGAATGATCTGAATGGAGAAGGCTGTGGTTTAACATGGGAAGCATACCCGGAGTGAGAGGGCAGTATCAGAGAAGAATGATCTGTATGAAGAAGGCTGTGGTTCAACATGGGAAGCATACCCGGAGTGAGAGGGCAGTATCAGAGGAGAATGATCTGTATGAAGAAGGCTGTGGTTCAACATGGGAAGCATACCCGGAGTGAGAGGGCAGTATCAGAGAAGAATGATCTGTATGAAGAAGGCTGTGGTTTAACATGGGAAGCATACCCGGAGTGAGAGGGCAGTATCAGAGAAGAATGATCTGTATGAAGAAGGCTGTGGTTTAACATGGGAAGCATACCCGGAGTGAGAGGGCAGTATCAGAGAAGAATGATCTGTATGAAGAAGGCAATGGTTTAACATGGGGAGCATACCCGGAGTGAGCGGGCAGTATCAGAGGAGAATGATCTGTATGAAGAAGGCAATGGTTTAACATGGGGAGCATACCCGGAGTGAGAGGGCAGTATCAGAGAAGAATGATCTGTATGAAGAAGGCAATGGTTTAACATGGGGAGCATACCCGGAGTGAGCGGGCAGTATCAGAGGAGAATGATCTGTATGAAGAAGGCAATGGTTTAACATGGGGAGCATACCCGGAGTGAGAGGGCAGTATCAGAGAAGAATGATCTGTATGAAGAAGGCTGTGGTTTAACATGGGAAGCATACCCGGAGTGAGAGGGCAGTATCAGAGAAGAATGATCTGTATGAAGAAGGCAATGGTTTAACATGGGGAGCATACCCGGAGTGAGAGGGTAGTATCAGAGAAGAATGATCTGTATGAAGAAGGCAATGGTTTAACATGGGAAGCATACCCGGAGTGAGAGGGCAGTATCAGAGAAGAATGATCTGTATGAAGAAGGCTGTGGTTCAACATGGGAAGCATACCCGGAGTGAGAGGGCAGTATCAGAGGGGAATGATCTGTATGAAGAAGGCTCTGGTTTAACATGGGAAGCATACCCGGAGTGAGAGGGCAGTATCAGAGAAGAATGATCTGTATGAAGAAGGCAATGGTTTAACATGGGAAGCATACCCGGAGTGAGAGGGCAGTATCAGAGAAGAATGATCTGTATGAAGAAGGCAATGGTTTAACATGGGAAGCATACCCGGAGTGAGAGGGCAGTATCAGAGAAGAATGATCTGTATGAAGAAGGCTGTGGTTTAACATGGGAAGCATACCCGGAGTGAGAGGGCAGTATCAGAGATGAATGATCTGTATGGAGAAGGCTGTGGTTTAACATGGGAAGCATACCCGGAGTGAGAGGGCAGTATCAGAGAAGAATGATCTGTATGAAGAAGGCAATGGTTTAACATGGGAAGCATACCCGGAGTGAGAGGGCAGTATCAGAGAAGAATGATCTGTATGAAGAAGGCTGTGGTTTAACATGGGAAGCATACCCGGAGTGAGAGGGCAGTATCAGAGATGAATGATCTGTATGAAGAATGCTGTGGTTTACCATGGGAAGCATACCCGGAGTGAGAAGGCAGTATCAGAGGAGAATGATCTGTATGAAGAAGGCTGTGGTTTAACATGGGAAGCATACCCGGAGTGAGAGGGCAGTATCAGAGAAGAATGATCTGTATGAAGAAGGCAATGGTTTAACATGGGAAGCATACCCGGAGTGAGAGGGCAGTATCAGAGAAGAATGATCTGTATGAAGAAGGCTGTGGTTTAACATGGGGAGCATACCCGGAGTGAGAGGGCAGTATCAGAGAAGAATGATCTGTATGAAGAAGGCTGTGGTTTAACATGGGAAGCATACCCGGAGTGAGAGGGCAGTATCAGAGATGAATGATCTGTATGAAGAAGGCTGTGGTTTACCATGGGAAGCATACCCGGAGTGAGAAGGCAGTATCAGAGGAGAATGATCTGTATGAAGAAGGCTGTGGTTTAACATGGGAAGCATACCCGGAGTGAGAGGGCAGTATCAGAGAAGAATGATCTGTATGAAGAAGGCATTGGTTTAACATGGGAAGCATACCCGGAGTGAGAGGGCAGTATCAGAGAAGAATGATCTGTATGAAGAAGGCTGTGGTTTAACATGGGGAGCATACCCGGAGTGAGAGGGCAGTATCAGAGAAGAATGATCTGTATGAAGAAGGCTGTGGTTCAACATGGGAAGCATACCCGGAGTGAGAGGGCAGTATCAGAGGGGAATGATCTGTATGAAGAAGGCTCTGGTTTAACATGGGAAGCATACCCGGAGTGAGAGGGCAGTATCAGAGAAGAATGATCTGTATGAAGAAGGCTGTGGTTTAACATGGGAAGCATACCCGGAGTGAGAGGGCAGTATCAGAGAAGAATGATCTGTATGAAGAAGGCTGTGGTTTAACATGGGAAGCATACCCGGAGTGAGAGGGCAGTATCAGAGAAGAATGATCTGTATGGAGAAGGCTGTGGTTTAACATAGGAAGCATACCCGGAGTGAGAGGGCAGTATCAGAGGAGAATGATCTGTATGAAGAAGGCTGTGGTTTAACATGGGAAGCATACCCGGAGTGAGAGGGCAGTATCAGAGAAGAATGATCTGTATGAAGAAGGCTGTGGTTTAACATGGGAAGCATACCCGGAGTGAGAGGGCAGTATCAGAGAAGAATGATCTGTATGGAGAAGGCTGTGGTTTAACATGGGAAGCATACCCGGAGTGAGAGGGCAGTATCAGAGGAGAATGATCTGTATGAAGAAGGCTGTGGTTTAACATGGGAAGCATACCCGGAGTGAGAGGGCAGTATCAGAGAAGAATGATCTGTATGAAGAAGGCTGTGGTTTAACATGGGAAGCATACCCGGAGTGAGAGGGCAGTATCAGAGAAGAATGATCTGTATGGAGAAGGCTGTGGTTTAACATGGGAAGCATACCCGGAGTGAGAGGGCAGTATCAGAGGAGAATGATCTGTATGAAGAAGGCTGTGGTTTAACATGGGAAGCATACCCGGAGTGAGAGGGTAGTATCAGAGAAGAATGATCTGTATGAAGAAGGCTGTCGTTTAACATGGAAAGCATACCCGGAGTGAGAGGGCAGTATCAGAGAACAATGATCTGTATGAAGAAGGCTGTGGTATAACATGGGAAGCATACCCGGAGTGAGAGGGCAGTATCAGAGAAGAATGATCTGTATGAAGAAGGCTGTGGTTTAATAACATGGGAAGCATACCCGGAGTGAGAGGGCAGTATCAGAGAAGAATGATCTGTATGAAGAAGGCTGTGGTTTAACATGGGAGCATACCCGGAGTGAGAGGGCAGTATCAGAGATGAATGATCTGTATGAAGAAGGCTGTGGTTTACCATGGGAAGCATACCCGGAGTGAGAGGGCAGTATCAGAGAAGAATGATCTGTATGAAGAAGGCTGTGGTTTAACATGGGAAGCATACCCGGAGTGAGAGGGCAGTATCAGAGAAGAATGATCTGTATGAAGAAGGCTGTGGTTCAACATGGGAAGCATACCCGGAGTGAGAGGGCAGTATCAGAGAAGAATGATCTGTATGAAGAAGGCTGTGGTATAACATGGGAAGCATACCCGGAGTGAGAGGGCAGTATCAGAGAAGAATGATCTGTATGAAGAAGGCTGTGGTTTAACATGGGAAGCATACCCGGAGTGAGAGGGCAGTATCAGAGGAGAATGATCTGTATGGAGAAGGCTGTGGTTTAACATGGGAAGCATACCCGGAGTGAGAGGGCAGTATCAGAGGAGAATGATCTGTATGAAGAAGGCAATGGTTTAACATGGGAAGCATACCCGGAGTGAGAGGGCAGTATCAGAGAAGAATGATCTGAATGAAGAAGGCTGTGGTCTACCATGAGGAGCATACCCGGAGTGAGAGGGCAGTATCAGAGGAGAATGATCTGAATGATGAAGGCTGTGGTTTAACATGGGAAGCATACCCGGAGTGAGAGGGCAGTATCAGAGAAGAATGATCTGTATGAAGAAGGCAATGGTTTAACATGGGAAGCATACCCGGAGTGAGTGGGCAGTATCAGAGAAGAATGATCTGTATGAAGAAGGCTGTGGTTCAACATGGGAAGCATACCCGGAGTGAGAGGGCAGTATCAGAGAAGAATGATCTGTATGAAGAAGGCTGTGGTTCAACATGGGAAGCATACCCGGAGTGAGAGGGCAGTATCAGAGGAGAATGATCTGTATGAAGAAGGCTGTGGTTTAACATGGGAAGCATACCAGGAGTGAGAGGGCAGTATCAGAGAAGAATGATCTGTATGAAGAAGGCTGTGGTTTAACATGGGAAGCATACCAGGAGTGAGATGGCAGTATCAGAGAAGAATGATCTGTATGAAGAAGGCTGTGGTTTAACATGGGAAGCATACCAGGAGTGAGAGGGCAGTATCAGAGAAGAATGATCTGTATGAAGAAGGCTGTGGTTTAACATGGGAAGCATACCAGGAGTGAGAGGGCAGTATCAGAGGAGAATGATCTGTATGAAGAAGGCTGTGGTTTAACATGGGAAGCATACCAGGAGTGAGAGGGCAGTATCAGAGAAGAATGATCTGTATGAAGAAGGCTGTGGTTCAACATGGGAAGCATACCCGGAGTGAGAGGGCAGTATCAGAGAAGAATGATCTGTATGAAGAAGGCTGTGGTTTAACATGGGAAGCATACCCGGAGTGAGAGGGCAGTATCAGAGGAGAATGATCTGTATGAAGAAGGCTGTGGTTTAACATGGGAAGCATACCAGGAGTGAGAGGGCAGTATCAGAGAAGAATGATCTGTATGAAGAAGGCTGTGTTTTAACATGGGAAGCATACCAGGAGTGAGATGGCAGTATCAGAGAAGAATGATCTGTATGAAGAAGGCTGTGGTTTAACATGGGAAGCATACCAGGAGTGAGAGGGCAGTATCAGAGGAGAATGATCTGTATGAAGAAGGCTGTGGTTTAACATGGGAAGCATACCAGGAGTGAGAGGGCAGTATCAGAGAAGAATGATCTGTATGAAGAAGGCTGTGGTTCAACATGGGAAGCATACCCGGAGTGAGAGGGCAGTATCAGAGAAGAATGATCTGTATGAAGAAGGCTGTGGTTTAACATGGGAAGCATACCAGGAGTGAGAGGGCAGTATCAGAGAAGAATGATCTGTATGAAGAAGGCAATGGTTTAACATGGGAAGCATACCCGGAGTGAGAGGGCAGTATCAGAGAAGAATGATCTGTATGAAGAAGGCTGTGGTTTAACATGGGAAGCATACCAGGAGTGAGATGGCAGTATCAGAGAAGAATGATCTGTATGAAGAAGGCAATGGTTTAACATGGGAAGCATACCCGGAGTGAGTGGGCAGTATCAGAGAAGAATGATCTGTATGAAGAAGGCAATGGTTTAACATGGGAAGCATACCCGGAGTGAGAGGGCAGTATCAGAGGAGAATGATCTGTATGGAGAAGGCTGTGGTTTAACATGGGTAGCATACCCGGAGTGAGAGGGCAGTATCAGAGAAGAATGATCTGTATGGAGAAGGCTGTGGTTTAACATGGGAAGCATACCCGGAGTGAGAGGGCAGTATCAGAGAAGAATGATCTGTATGAAGAAGGCTGTGGTTCAACATGGGAAGCATACCCGGAGTGAGAGGGCAGTATCAGAGGAGAATGATCTGTATGAAGAAGGCTGTGGTTTAACATGGGAAGCATATCCGGAGTGAGAGGGCAGTATCAGAGAAGAATGATCTGTATGAAGAAGGCTGTGGTTTAACATGGGGAGCATACCCGGAGTGAGAGGGCAGTATCAGAGAAGAATGATCTGTATGAAGAAGGCAATGGTTTAACATGGGAAGCATACCCGGAGTGAGAGGGCAGTATCAGAGAAGAATGATCTGTATGAAGAAGGCTGTGGTTTAACATGGGGAGCATACCCGGAGTGAGAGGGCAGTATCAGAGAACAATGATCTGTATGAAGAAGGCTGTGGTTCAACATGGGAAGCATACCCGGAGTGAGAGGGCAGTATCAGAGATGAATGATCTGTATGAAGAAGGCTGTGGTTTAACATGGGGAGCATACCCGGAGTGAGAGGGCAGTATCAGAGAACAATGATCTGTATGAAGAAGGCTGTGGTTCAACATGGGAAGCATACCCGGAGTGAGAGGGCAGTATCAGAGGAGAATGATCTGTATGAAGAAGGCTGTGGTTTAACATGGGAAGCATACCCGGAGTGAGAGGGCAGTATCAGAGAAGAATGATCTGTATGAAGAAGGCTGTGGTCTAACATGGGAAGCATACCCGGAGTGAGAGGGCAGTATCAGAGATGAATGATCTGTATGAAGAAGGCTGTGGTTCAACATGGGAAGCATACCCGGAGTGAGAGGGCAGTATCAGAGAAGAATGATCTGTATGAAGAAGGCTGTGGTTTAACATGGGAAGCATACCCGGAGTGAGAGGGCAGTATCAGAGAAGAATGATCTGTATGAAGAAGGCTGTGGTTTAACATGGGGAGCATACCCGGAGTGAGAGGGCAGTATCAGAGAAGAATGATCTGTATGAGGAAGGCTGTGGTTTAACATGGGAAGCATACCCGGAGTGAGAGGGCAGTATCAGAGAAGAATGATCTGTATGAAGAAGGCTGTGGTTTAACATTGGGAGCATACCCGGAGTGAGAGGGCAGTATCAGAGAACAATGATCTGTATGAAGAAGGCTGTGGTTTAACATGGGAAGCATACCCGGAGTGAGAGGGCAGTATCAGAGAAGAATGATCTGTATGAAGAAGGCTGTGGTTTAACATGGGGAGCATACCCGGAGTGAGAGGGCAGTATCAGAGAAGAATGATCTGTATGAGGAAGGCTGTGGTTTAACATGGGAAGCATACCCGGAGTGATAGGGCAGTATCAGAGAACAATGATCTGTATGAAGAAGGCTGTGGTTCAACATGGGAAGCATACCCGGAGTGAGAGGGCAGTATCAGAGAAGAATGATCTGTATGAAGAAGGCTGTGGTTTAACATGGGAAGCATACCCGGAGTGAGAGGGCAGTATCAGAGAAGAATGATCTGTATGAAGAAGGCTGTGGTTTAACATGGGAAGCATACCCGGAGTGAGAAGGCAGTATCAGAGAAGAATGATCTGTATGAGGAAGGCTGTGGTTTAACATGGAAAGCATACCCGGAGTGAGAGGGCAGTATCAGAGAAGAATGATCTGTATGAAGAAGGCTGTGGTTTAACATGGGAAGCATACCCGGAGTGAGAGGGCAGTATCAGAGAAGAATGATCTGTATGAAGAAGGCTGTGGTTTAACATGGGGAGCATACCCGGAGTGAGAGGGCAGTATCAGAGAACAATGATCTGTATGAAGAAGGCTGTGGTTCAACATGGGAAGCATACCCGGAGTGAGAGGGCAGTATCAGAGATGAATGATCTGTATGAAGAAGGCTGTGTTCCAACATGGGAAGCATACCCGGAGTGAGAGGGCAGTATCAGAGGAGAATGATCTGTATGAAGAAGGCTGTGGTTTAACATGGGAAGCATACCCGGAGTGAGAGGGCAGTATCAGAGAAGAATGATCTCTATGAAGAAGGCTGTGGTTCAACATGCGAAGCATACCCGGAGTGAGAGGGCAGTATCAGAGATGAATGATCTGTATGAAGAAGGCTGTGGTTTAACATGGGAAGCATACCCGGAGTGAGAGGGCAGTATCAGAGATGAATGATCTGTATGAAGAAGGCTGTGGTTTAACATGGGAAGCATACCCGGAGTGAGAGGGCAGTATCAGAGAAGAATGATCTGTATGAAGAAGGCTGTGGTTCAACATGGGAAGCATACCCGGAGTGAGAGGGCAGTATCAGAGATGAATGATCTGTATGAAGAAGGCTGTGGTTTAACATGGGAAGCATACCCGGAGTGAGAGGGCAGTATCAGAGGAGAATGATCTGTATGAAAAAGGCTGTGGTTTAACATGGGGAGCATACCCGGAGTGAGAGGGCAGTATCAGAGAAGAATGATCTGTATGAAGAAGGCTGTGGTTTACCATGGGAAGCATACCCGGAGTGAGAGGGCAGTATCAGAGGAGAATGATCTGTATCGAGAAGGCTGTGGTTCAACATGGGAAGCATACCCGGAGTGAGAGGGCAGTATCAGAGAAGAATGATCTGTATGAAGAAGGCAATGGTTTAACATGGGAAGCATACCCGGAGTGAGAGGGCAGTATCAGAGGAGAATGATATGTATCGAGAAGGCTGTGGTTCAACATGGGAAGCATACCCGGAGTGAGAGGGCAGTATCAGAGAAGAATGATCTGTATGAAGAAGGCTGTGGTTTACCATGGGAAGCATACCCGGAGTGAGAGGGCAGTATCAGAGATGAATGATCTCTATGAAGAAGGCTGTGGTTTAACATGGGGAGCATACCCGGAGTGAGAGGGCAGTATCAGAGAAGAATGATCTGTATCGAGAAGGCTGTGGTTTAACATGGGAAGCATACCCGGAGAGAGAGGGCAGTATCAGAGAAGAATGATCTGTATCGAGAAGGCTGCGGTTTAACATGGGAAGCATACCCGGAGTGAGAGGGCAGTATCAGAGAAGAATGATCTGTATGAAGAAGGCTGTGGTTTAACATGGGGAGCATACCCGGAGTGAGAGGGCAGTATCAGAGAAGAATGATCTGTATCGAGAAGGCTGTGGTTTAACATGGGAAGCATACCCGGAGTGAGAGGGCAGTATCAGAGAAGAATGATCTGTATCGAGAAGGCTGTGGTTTAACATGGGAAGCATACCCGGAGTGAGTGGGCAGTATCAGAGAAGAATGATCTGTATGGAGAAGGCTGTGGTTCAACATGGGAAGCATACCCGGAGTGAGAGGGCAGTATCAGAGAAGAATGATCTGTACGAAGAAGGCTGTGGTTTAACATGGGAAGCATACCCGGAGTGAGAGGGCAGTATCAGAGAAGAATGATCTGTATGAAGAAGGCTGTGGTTTAACATGGGAAGCATACCCGGAGTGAGAGGGCAGTATCAGAGAAGAATGATCTGTACGAAGAAGGCTGTGGTTTAACATGGGAGCATACCCGGAGTGAGAGGGCAGTATCAGAGAAGAATGATCTGTATGGAGAAGGCTGTCGTTTAACATGGGAAGCATACCCGGAGTGAGAGGGCAGTATCAGAGAAGAATGATCTGTATGGAGAAGGCTGTGGTTTAACATGGGAAGCATACCCGGAGTGAGAGGGCAGTATCAGAGAAGAATGATCTGTATGAAGAAGGCTGTCGTTTAACATGGGAAGCATACCCGGAGTGAGAGGGCAGTATCAGAGATGAATGATCTGTATGAAGAAGGCTGTGGTTTAACATGGG
Source organism: Brachyptera risi (assembly GCA_964007535.1). NCBI lineage: Eukaryota > Metazoa > Arthropoda > Insecta > Plecoptera > Taeniopterygidae > Brachyptera > Brachyptera risi. The sequence goes on from OZ023333.1 coordinate 5,133,252, forward strand.
AAGCATACCCGGAGTGAGAGGGCAGTATCAGAGAAGAATGATCTGTATGAAGAAGGCTGTGGTTTAACATGGGAAGCATACCCGGAGTGAGAGGGCAGTATCAGAGAAGAATGATCTGTATGGAGAAGGCTGTCGTTTAACATGGGAAGCATACCCGGAGTGAGAGGGCAGTATCAGAGAAGAATGATCTGTATCGAGAAGGCTGTGGTTTAACATGGGAAGCATACCCGGAGTGAGAGGGCAGTATCAGAGAAGAATGATCTGTATGAAGAAGGCTGTGGTTTAACATGGGAAGCATACCCGGAGTGAGAGGGCAGTATCAGAGAAGAATGATCTGTATGAAGAAGGCAATGGTTTAACATGGGAGCATACCCGGAGTGAGAGGGCAGTATCAGAGAAGAATGATCTGTAGGGAGAAGGCAATGGTTTAACATGGGGAGCATACCCGGAGTGAGAGGGCAGTATCAGAGGAGAATGATCTGTATGAAGAAGGCTGTGGTTTAACATGGGAAGCATACCCGGAGTGAGAGGGCAGTATCAGAGGAGAATGATCTGTATGAAGAAGGCTGTGGTTCAACATGGGGAGCATACCCGGAGTGAGAGGGCAGTATCAGAGAAGAATGATCTGTATGGAGAAGGCTGTGGTTTAACATGGGAAGCATACCCGGAGTGAGAGGGCAGTATCAGAGAAGAATGATCTGAATGAAGAAGGCTGTGTTTTAACATGGGAAGCATACCCGGAGTGAGAGGGCAGTATCAGAGAAGAATGATCTGTATGAAGAAGGCTGTGGTTTAACATGGGAAGCATACCCGGAGTGAGTGGGCAGTATCAGAGAAGAATGATCTGTATGAAGAAGGCAATGGTTTAACATGGGAAGCATACCCGGAGTGAGTGGGCAGTATCAGAGAAGAATGATCTGTATGGAGAAGGCTGTGGTTTAACATGGGAAGCATACCCGGAGTGAGAGGGCAGTATCAGAGAAGAATGATCTGTATGAAGAAGGCTGTGGTTTAACATGGGAAGCATACCCGGAGTGAGAGGGCAGTATCAGAGAAGAATGATCTGTATGAAGAAGGCAATGGTTTAACATGGGAAGCATACCCGGAGTGAGTGGGCAGTATCAGAGAAGAATGATCTGTATGAAGAAGGCAATGGTTTAACATGGGAAGCATACCCGGAGTGAGAGGGCAGTATCAGAGAAGAATGATCTGTATGAAGAAGGCTGTGGTTTAACATGGGAAGCATACCCGGAGTGAGAGGGCAGTATCAGAGAAGAATGATCTGTATGAAGAAGGCAATGGTTTAACATGGGAAGCATACCCTGAGTGAGTGGGCAGTATCAGAGAAGAATGATCTGTATGAAGAAGGCAATGGTTTAACATGGGAAGCATACCCGGAGTGAGTGGGCAGTATCAGAGAAGAATGATTTGTATGGAGAAGGCTGTGGTTTAACATGGGAAGCATACCCGGAGTGAGAGGGCAGTATCAGAGAAGAATGATCTGTATGAAGAAGGCTGTGGTTTAACATGGGAAGCATACCCGGAGTGAGAGGGCAGTATCAGAGAAGAATGATCTGTATGAAGAAGGCAATGGTTTAACATGGGAAGCATACCCGGAGTGAGTGGGCAGTATCAGAGAAGAATGATCTGTATGGAGAAGGCTGTGGTTTAACATGGGAAGCATACCCGGAGTGAGAGGGCAGTATCAGAGGAGAATGATCTGAATGAAGAAGGCTGTGTTTTAACATGGGAAGCATACCCGGAGTGAGAGGGCAGTATCAGAGAAGAATGATCTGTATGAAGGAGGCTGTGGTTTACCATGGGAAGCATACCCGGAGTGAGTGGGCAGTATCAGAGAAGAATGATCTGTATGAAGAAGGCTGTGGTTTAACATGGGAAGCATACCCGGAGTGAGAGGGCAGTATCAGAGAAGAATGATCTGAATGAAGAAGGCTGTGTTTTAACATGGGAAGCATACCCGGAGTGAGAGGGCAGTATCAGAGAAGAATGATCTGTATGAAGAAGGCTGTGGTTTACCATGGGAAGCATACCCGGAGTGAGAGGGCAGTATCAGAGGAGAATGATCTGTATGAAGAAGGCTGTGGTTCAACATGGGGAGCATACCCGGAGTGAGAGGGCAGTATCAGAGAAGAATGATCTGTATGAAGGAGGCTGTGGTTTAACATGGGAAGCATACCAGGAGTGAGAGGGCAGTATCAGAGGAGAATGATCTGTATGAAGAAGGCTGTGGTTCAACATGGGAAGCATACCCGGAGTGAGAGGGCAGTATCAGAGAAGAATGATCTGTATGAAGAAGGCTGTGGTCTAACATGGGAAGCATACCCGGAGTGAGAGGGCAGTATCAGAGGAGAATGATCTGTATGAAGAAGGCTGTGGTTCAACATGGGAAGCATACCCGGAGTGAGAGGGCAGTATCAGAGAAGAATGATCTGTATGAAGAAGGCTGTGGTTCAACATGGGAAGCATACCCGGAGTGAGAGGGCAGTATCAGAGAAGAATGATCTGTATGAAGAAGGCAATGGTTCAACATGGGGAGCATACCCGGAGTGAGAGGGCAGTATCAGAGATGAATGTTCTGTATGAAGAAGGCAATGGTTTAACATGGGGAGCATACCCGGAGTGAGAGGGCAGTATCAGAGGAGAATGATCTGTATGAAGAAGGCTGTGGTTTAACATGGGAGCATACCCGGAGTGAGAGGGCAGTATCAGAGGAGAATGATCTGTATGAAGAAGGCTGTGGTTCAACATGGGAAGCATACCCGGAGTGAGAGGGCAGTATCAGAGGAGAATGATCTGTAAGAAGAAGGCAATGGTTTACCATGGGAAGCATACCCGGAGTGAGAGGGCAGTATCAGAGAAGAATGATCTGTATGAAGAAGGCTGTGGTTTAACATGGGAAGCATACCCGGAGTGAGAGGGCAGTATCAGAGGAGAATGATCTGTATGAAGAAGGCTGTGGTTCAACATGGGAAGCATACCCGGAGTGAGATGGCAGTATCAGAGGAGAATGATCTGTATGAAGAAGGCAATGGTTTAACATGGGAAGCATACCCGGAGTGAGAGGGCAGTATCAGAGAAGAATGATCTGTATGAAGAAGGCTGTGGTTCAACATGGGAAGCATACCCGGAGTGGGAGGGCAGTATCAGAGGAGAATGATCAGTATGAAGAAGGCTGTGGTTCAACATGGGAAGCATACCCGGAGTGAGAGGGCAGTATCAGAGAAGAATGATCTGTATGAAGAAGGCTGTGGTTTAACATAGGAAGCATACCCGGAGTGGGAGGGCAGTATCAGAGGAGAATGATCTGTATGAAGAAGGCTGTGGTTTAACATGGGAAGCATACCTGGAGTGAGGGGGCAGTATCAGAGAAGAATGATCTGTATGAAGAAGGCTGTGGTTTAACATGGGAAGCATACCCGGAGTGAGAGGGCAGTATCAGAGGAGAATGATCTGTATGAAGAAGGCTGTGGTTCAACATGGGAAGCATACCCGGAGTGAGATGGCAGTATCAGAGGAGAATGATCTGTATGAAGAAGGCAATGGTTTAACATGGGAAGCATACCCGGAGTGAGAGGGCAGTATCAGAGAAGAATGATCTGTATGAAGAAGGCTGTGGTTTAACATAGGAAGCATACCCGGAGTGGGAGGGCAGTATCAGAGGAGAATGATCTGTATGAAGAAGGCTGTGGTTTAATAACATGGGAAGCATACCTGGAGTGAGGGGGCAGTATCAGAGAAGAATGATCTGTATGAAGAAGGCTGTGGTTTAACATGGAAAGCATACCCGGAGTGAGAGGGCAGTATCAGAGAAGAATGATCTGTATGAAGAAGGCTGTGGTTTAACATGGAAAGCATACCCGGAGTGAGAGGGCAGTATCAGAGGAGAATGATCTGTATGAAGAAGGCTGTGGTTTAACATGGAAAGCATACCCGGAGTGAGAGGGCAGTATCAGAGAAGAATGATCTGTATGAAGAAGGCTGTGGTTTAACATGGAAAGCATACCCGGAGTGAGAGGGCAGTATCAGAGAAGAATGATCTGTATGGAGAAGGCTGTGGTTCAACATGGGAAGCATACCCGGAGTGAGAGGGCAGTATCAGAGAAGAATGATCTGTATGAAGAAGGCTGTGGTTCAACATGGGAAGCATACCCGGAGTGAGAGGGCAGTATCAGAGAAGAATGATCTGTATGAAGAAGGCTGTGGTTTAACATAGGAAGCATACCCGGAGTGAGAGGGCAGTATCAGAGAAGAATGATCTGTATGAAGAAGGCTGTGGTTTAACATGGGAAGCATACCCGGAGTGAGAGGGCAGTATCAGAGATGAATGATCTGTATGAAGAAGGCTGTGGTTTAACATGGAAAGCATACCCGGAGTGAGAGGGCAGTATCAGAGAAGAATGATCTGTATGAAGAAGGCTGTGGTTTAACATGGAAAGCATACCCGGAGTGAGAGGGCAGTATCAGAGAAGAATGATCTGTATGAAGAAGGCTGTGGTTTGACATGGGAAGCATACCCGGAGTGAGAGGGCAGTATCAGAGAAGAATGATATGTATGAAGAAGGCTGTGGTTCAACATGGGAAGCATACCCGGAGTGAGAGGGCAGTATCAGAGAAGAATGTTCTGTATGAAGAAGGCAATGGTTTAACATGGGGAGCATACCCGGAGTGAGAGGGCAGTATCAGAGGAGAATGATCTGGATGAAGAAGGCTGTGGTTCAACATGGGAAGCATACCCGGAGTGAGAGGGTAGTATCAGAGAAGAATGATCTGTATGAAGAAGGCTGTGGTTTAACATGGGAAGCATACCTGGAGTGAGGGGGCAGTATCAGAGAAGAATGATCTGTATGAAGAAGGCTGTCGTTTAACATGGGAGCATACCCGGAGTGAGAGGGCAGTATCAGAGAAGAATGATCTGTATGAAGAAGGCTGTGGTTTAACATGGGAAGCATACCCGGAGTGAGAGGGCAGTATCAGAGGAGAATGATCTGTATGAAGAAGGCAATGGTTCAACATGGGAAGCATACCCGGAGTGAGAGGGTAGTATCAGAGAAGAATGATCTGTATGAAGAAGGCAATGGTTCAACATGGGAAGCATACCCGGAGTGAGAGGGTAGTATCAGAGAAGAATGATCTGTATGAATAAGGCTGTCGTTTAACATGGGAAGCATACCCGGAGTGAGAGGGCAGTATCAGAGAAGAATCATCTGTATGAAGAAGGCTGTGGTTCAACATGGGAAGCATACCCGGAGTGAGAGGGCAGTATCAGAGAAGAATGATCTGAATGATGAAGGCTGTGGTTTAACATGGGAAGCATACCCGGAGTTAGAGGGCAGTATCAGAGATGAATGTTCTGTATGAAGAAGGCAATGGTTCAACATGGGAAGCATACCCGGAGTGAGAGGGTAGTATCAGAGAAGAATGATCTGTATGAAGAAGGCAATGGTTCAACATGGGAAGCATACCCGGAGTGAGAGGGTAGTATCAGAGAAGAATGATCTGTATGAAGAAGGCAATGGTTCAACATGGGAAGCATACCCGGAGTGAGAGGGTAGTATCAGAGAAGAATGATCTGTATGAAGAAGGCTGTGGTTTAACATGGGAAGCATACCCGGAGTGAGAGGGTAGTATCAGAGAAGAATGATCTGTATGAAGAAGGCTGTGGTTTAACATGGGAAGCATACCCGGAGTGAGAGGGCAGTATCAGAGAAGAATGATCTGTATGAAGAAGGCTGTGGTTTAACATGGGAAGCATACCCGGAGTGAGAGGGCAGTATCAGAGAAGAATGATCTGTATGAAGAAGGCTGTGGTTCAACATGGGAAGCATACCCGGAGTGAGAGGGCAGTATCAGAGAAGAATGATCTGTATGAAGAAGGCTGTCGTTCAACATGAGGAGCATACCCGGAGTGAGAGGGCAGTATCAGAGAAGAATGATCTGTATGAAGAAGGCTGTGGTTTAACATGGAAAGCATACCCGGAGTGAGAGGGCAGTATCAGAGAAGAATGATCTGTATGAAGAAGGCTGTGGTTTAACATGGGAAGCATACCCGGAGTGAGAGGGCATTATCAGAGAAGAATGATCTGTATGAAGAAGGCTGTGGTTTACCATGGGAAGCATACCCGGAGTGAGAGGGCAGTATCAGAGAAGGATGATCTGTATGAAGAAGGCTGTGGTTTAACATGGGAAGCATACCCGGAGTGAGAGGGCAGTATCAGAGAAGAATGATCTGTATGAAGAAGGCTGTGTTTTAACATGGGAAGCATACCCGGAGTGAGAGGGCAGTATCAGAGGAGAATGATCTGAATGATGAAGGCTGTGGTTTAACATGGGAAGCATACCCGGAGTGAGAGGGCAGTATCAGAGAAGAATGATCTGAATGAAGAAGGCTGTGGTTTACCATGGGAAGCATACCCGGAGTGAGAGGGCAGTATCAGAGAAGGATGATCTGTATGAAGAAGGCTGTGGTTTAACATGGGAAGCATACCCGGAGTGAGAGGGCAGTATCAGAGGAGAATGATCTGTATGATGAAGGCTGTGGTTTAACATGGGAAGCATACCCGGAGTGAGAGGGCAGTATCAGAGAAGAATGATCTGTATGAAGAAGGCTGTGGTTCAACATGGGAAGCATACCCGGGGTGAGAGGGTAGTATCAGAGAAGAATGATCTGTATGAAGAAGGCTGTGGTTCAACATGGGAAGCATACCCGGAATGAGAGGGCAGTATCAGAGGAGAATGATCTGTATGATGAAGGCTGTGGTTTAACATGGGAAGCATACCCGGAGTGAGAGGGCAGTATCAGAGAAGAATGATCTGTATGAAGAAGGCAATGGTTTAACATGGGAAGCATACCCGGAGTGAGCGGGCAGTATCAGAGGAGAATGATCTGTATGAAGAAGGCTGTGGTTTAACATGGGAAGCATACCCGGAGTGAGAGGGTAGTATCAGAGAAGAATGATCTGTATGAAGAAGGCTGTGGTTTAACATGGGAAGCATACCCGGAGTGAGAGGGCAGTATCAGAGGAGAATGATCTGTATGAAGAAGGCTGTGGTTTAACATGGGAAGCATACCCGGAGTGAGAGGGCAGTATCAGAGGAGAATGATCTGTATGGAGAAGGCTGTGGTTTAACATGGGAAGCATACCTGGAGTGAGAGGGCAGTATCAGAGATGAATGATCTGTATGAAGAAGGCAATGGTTCAACATGGGAAGCATACCCGGAGTGAGAGGGTAGTATCAGAGAAGAATGATCTGTATGAAGAAGGCTGTGGTTTAACATGGGAAGCATACCCGGAGTGAGAGGGCAGTATCAGAGAAGAATGATCTGTATGAAGAAGGCTGTCGTTTAACATGGGAAGCATACCCGGAGTGAGAGGGCAGTATCAGAGGAGAATGATCTGTATGAAGAAGGCTGTGGTTTAACATGGGAAGCATACCCGGAGTGAGATGGCAGTATCAGAGAAGAATGATCTGTATGAAGAAGGCTGTGGTTCAACATGGGAAGCATACCCGGAGTGAGAGGGCAGTATCAGAGAAGAATGATCTGTATGGAGAAGGCTGTGGTTTAACATGGGAAGCATACCCGGAGTGAGAGGGCAGTATCAGAGAAGAATGATCTGTATGAAGAAGGCTGTGGTTTAACATGGGAAGCATACCCGGAGTGAGAGGGCAGTATCAGAGGAGAATGATCTGTATGAAGAAGGCTGTGGTTTAACATGGGAAGCATACCCGGAGTGAGAGGGCAGTATCAGAGAAGAATGATCTGTATGGAGAAGGCTGTGGTTTAACATGGGAAGCATATCCGGAGTGAGAGGGCAGTATCAGAGGAGAATGATCTGTATGAAGAAGGCTGTGGTTCAACATGGGAAGCATACCCGGAGTGAGAGGGCAGTATCAGAGAAGAATGATCTGTATGAAGAAGGCTGTGGTTTAACATGGGAAGCATACCCGGAGTGAGATGGCAGTATCAGAGAAGAATGATCTGTATGAAGAAGGCTGTGGTTCAACATGGGAAGCATACCCGGAGTGAGAGGGCAGTATCAGAGAAGAATGATCTGTATGGAGAAGGCTGTGGTTTAACATGGGAAGCATACCCGGAGTGAGATGGCAGTATCAGAGAAGAATGATCTGTATGGAGAAGGCTGTGGTTTAACATGGGAAGCATACCCGGAGTGAGAGGGCAGTATCAGAGAAGAATGATCTGTATGGAGAAGGCTGTGGTTTAACATGGGAAGCATACCCGGAGTGAGAGGGCAGTATCAGAGAAGAATGATCTGTATGGAGAAGGCTGTGGTTTAACATGGGAAGCATACCCGGAGTGAGAGGGCAGTATCAGAGAAGAATGATCTGTATGGAGAAGGCTGTGGTTTAACATGGGAAGCATACCCGGAGTGAGAGGGCAGTATCAGAGATGAATGATCTGTATGGAGAAGGCTGTGGTTTAACATGGGAAGCATACCCGGAGTGAGAGGGCAGTATCAGAGAAGAATGATCTGTATGGAGAAGGCTGTGGTTTAACATGGGAAGCATACCCGGAGTGAGTGGGCAGTATCAGAGAAGAATGTTCTGTATGAAGAAGGCTGTGGTTTAACATGGGAAGCATACCCGGAGTGAGAGGGCAGTATCAGAGAAGAATGATCTGTATGAAGAAGGCTGTGGTTTAACATGGGAAGCATACCCGGAGTGAGAGGGCAGTATCAGAGATGAATGATCTGTATGGAGAAGGCTGTGGTTTAACATGGGAAGCATACCCGGAGTGAGATGGCAGTATCAGAGAAGAATGATCTGTATGGAGAAGGCAATGGTTTAACATGGGAAGCTTACCCGGAGTGAGAGGGCAGTATCAGAGAAGAATGATCTGTATGGAGAAGGCTGTGGTTTAACATGGGAAGCATACCCGGAGTGAGAGGGCAGTATCAGAGAAGAATGATCTGTATGAAGAAGGCTGTGGTTCAACATGGGAAGCATACCCGGAGTGAGAGGGTAGTATCAGAGAAGAATGATCTGTATGAAGAAGGCTGTGGTTTAACATGGGAAGCATACCCGGAGTGAGAGGGCAGTATCAGAGAAGAATGATCTGTATGGAGAAGGCTGTGGTTCAACATGGGAAGCATACCCGGAGTGAGAGGGCAGTATCAGAGATGAATGATCTGTATGAAGAAGGCAATGGTTCAACATGGGAAGCATACCCGGAGTGAGAGGGTAGTATCAGAGAAGAATGATCTGTATGAAGAAGGCTGTGGTTTAACATGGGAAGCATACCCGGAGTGAGAGGGCAGTATCAGAGAAGAATGATCTGTATGAAGAAGGCTGTCGTTTAACATGGGAAGCATACCCGGAGTGAGAGGGCAGTATCAGAGAAGAATGATCTGAATGATGAAGGCTGTGGTTTAACATGGGAAGCATACCCGGAGTGAGAGGGCAGTATCAGAGATGAATGTTCTGTATGAAGAAGGCAATGGTTCAACATGGGAAGCATACCCGGAGTGAGAGGGTAGTATCAGAGAAGAATGATCTGTATGAAGAAGGCAATGGTTCAACATGGGAAGCATACCCGGAGTGAGAGGGTAGTATCAGAGAAGAATGATCTGTATGAAGAAGGCTGTCGTTTAACATGGGAAGCATACCCGGAGTGAGAGGGCAGTATCAGAGAAGAATCATCTGTATGAAGAAGGCTGTGGTTCAACATGGGAAGCATACCCGGAGTGAGAGGGCAGTATCAGAGAAGAATGATCTGAATGATGAAGGCTGTGGTTTAACATGGGAAGCATACCCGGAGTGAGAGGGCAGTATCAGAGAAGAATGATCTGAATGATGAAGGCTGTGGTTTAACATGGGAAGCATACCCGGAGTGAGAGGGCAGTATCAGAGAAGAATGATCTGTATGAAGAAGGCTGTCGTTTAACATGGGAAGCATACCCGGAGTGAGAGGGCAGTATCAGAGAAGAATCATCTGTATGAAGAAGGCTGTGGTTCAACATGGGAAGCATACCCGGAGTGAGAGGGCAGTATCAGAGAAGAATGATCTGAATGATGAAGGCTGTGGTTTAACATGGGAAGCATACCCGGAGTGAGAGGGCAGTATCAGAGAAGAATGATCTGAATGATGAAGGCTGTGGTTTAACATGGGAAGCATACCCGGAGTGAGAGGGCAGTATCAGAGAAGAATCATCTGTATGAAGAAGGCTGTGGTTCAACATGGGAAGCATACCCGGAGTGAGAGGGTAGTATCAGAGAAGAATGATCTGTATGAAGAAGGCTGTGGTTTAACATGGGAAGCATACCCGGAGTGAGAGGGCAGTATCAGAGAAGAATGATCTGTATGAAGAAGGCTGTGGTTTAACATGGGGAGCATACCCGGAGTGAGAGGGCAGTATCAGAGAAGAATGATCTGTATGAAGAAGGCTGTGGTTTAACATGGGAAGCATACCCGGAGTGAGTGGGCAGTATCAGAGAAGAATGATCTGTATGAAGAAGGCTGTGGTTTAACATGGGAAGCATACCCGGAGTGAGTGGGCAGTATCAGAGAAGAATGATCTGTATGAAGAAGGCTGTGGTTTAACATGGGAAGCATACCCGGAGTGAGAGGGTAGTATCAGAGATGAATGATCTGTATGAAGAAGGCTGTGGTTCAACATGGGAAGCATACCCGGAGTGAGAGGGCAGTATCAGAGAAGAATGATCTGTATGAAGAAGGCTGTGGTTCAACATGGGAAGCATACCCGGAGTGAGAGGGCAGTATCAGAGAAGAATGATCTGTATGAAGAAGGCTGTGGTTTAACATGGGAAGCATACCCGGAGTGAGAGGGCAGTATCAGAGAAGAATGATCTGTATGAAGAAGGCTGTGGTTTAACATGGGAAGCATACCCGGAGTGAGAGGGCAGTATCAGAGAAGAATGATCTGTATGAAGAAGGCTGTCGTTCAACATAGGAAGCATACCCGGAGTGAGAGGGCAGTATCAGAGAAGAATGATCTGTATGAAGAAGGCTGTGGTTTAACATGGGGAGCATACCCGGAGTGAGAGGGCAGTATCAGAGAAGAATGATCTGTATGGAGAAGGCTGTCGTTTAACATGGGAAGCATACCCGGAGTGAGAGGGCAGTATCAGAGAAGAATGATCTGAATGAAGAAGGCTGTGGTTCAACATGGAAAGCATACCCGGAGTGAGAGGGCAGTATCAGAGGAGAATGATCTGTATGAAGAAGGCTGTGGTTTAACATGGGAAGCATACCCGGAGTGAGAGGGCAGTATCAGAGAAGAATGATCTGAATGAAGAAGGCTGTGGTTTAACATGGGAAGCATACCCGGAGTGAGAGGGCAGTATCAGAGAAGAATGATCTGTATGAAGAAGGCTGTGGTTTAACATGGGAAGCATACCCGGAGTGAGAGGGCAGTATCAGAGAAGAATGATCTGTATGAAGAAGGCTGTGGTTTAACATGGGAAGCATACCCGGAGTGAGAGGGCAGTATCAGAGAAGGATGATCTGTATGAAGGAGGCTGTGGTTTAACATGGGAAGCATACCCGGAGTGAGAGGGCAGTATCAGAGGAGAATGATCTGTATGGAGAAGGCTGTGGTTCAACATGGGGAGCATACCCGGAGTGAGAGGGCAGTATCAGAGAAGAATGATATGTATGAAGAAGGCAATGGTTTAACACGGGAAGCATACCCGGAGTGAGAGGGCAGTATCAGAGGAGAATGATCTGTATGAAGAAGGCTGTGGTTCAACATGAGAAGCATACCCGGAGTGAGAGGGCAGTATCAGAGAAGAATGATCTGTATGAAGAAGGCTGTGGTTTAACATGGAAAGCATACCCGGAGTGAGAGGGCAGTATCAGAGAAGAATGATCTGTATGAAGAAGGCTGTGGTTCAACATGGGAAGCATACCCGGAGTGAGAGGGCAGTATCAGAGATGAATGTTCTGTATGAAGAAGGCAATGGTTTAACATGGGGAGCATACCCGGAGTGAGAGGGCAGTATCAGAGAAGAATGATCTGGATGAAGAAGGCTGTGGTTTAACATGGGAAGCATACCAGGAGTGAGAGGGCAGTATCAGAGAAGAATGATCTGTATGAAGAAGGCTGTGGTTCAACATGGGAAGCATACCCGGAGTGAGAGGGCAGTATCAGAGAAGAATGATCTGTATGAAGAAGGCTGTGGTTTAACATGGGAAGCATACCTGGAGTGAGAGGGCAGTATCAGAGAAGAATGATCTGTATGGAGAAGGCTGTGGTTTAACATGGGAAGCATACCCGGAGTGAGAGGGTAGTATCAGAGAAGAATGATCTGTATGAAGAAGGCTGTGGTTCAACATGGGAAGCATACCCGGAGTGAGAGGGCAGTATCAGAGAAGAATGATCTGTATGAAGAAGGCTGTGGTTTAACATGGGAAGCATACCCGGAGTGAGAGGGCAGTATCAGAGAAGAATGATCTGTATGAAGAAGGCTGTGGTTCAACATGGGGAGCATACCCGGAGTGAGAGGGCAGTATCAGAGAAGAATGATCTGTATGGAGAAGGCTGTGGTTTAACATGGGAAGCATACCCGTAGTGAGAGGGTAGTATCAGAGAAGAATGATCTGTATGAAGAAGGCTGTGGTTCAACATGGGAAGCATACCCGGAGTGAGAGGGTAGTATCAGAGAAGAATGATCTGTATGAAGAAGGCTGTGGTTTAACATGGGGAGCATACCCGGAGTGAGAGGGCAGTATCAGAGATGAATGATCTGTATGGAGAAGGCTGTGGTTTAACATGGGAAGCATACCCGGAGTGAGAGGGCAGTATCAGAGAAGAATGATCTGTATGAAGAAGGCTGTGGTTTAACATGGGAAGCATATCCGGAGTGAGAGGGCAGTATCAGAGAAGAATGATCTGTATGAAGGAGGCTGTGGTTTACCATGGGAAGCATACCCGGAGTGAGAGGGCAGTATCAGAGAAGAATGATCTGTATGGAGAAGGCTGTGGTTCAACATGGGAAGCATACCCGGAGTGAGAGGGCAGTATCAGAGAAGAATGATCTGTATGAAGAAGGCTGTGGTTTAACATGGGAAGCATATCCGGAGTGAGAGGGCAGTATCAGAGAAGAATGATCTGTATGAAGGAGGCTGTGGTTTACCATGGGAAGCATACCCGGAGTGAGAGGGCAGTATCAGAGAAGAATGATCTGTATGAGGAAGGCTGTGGCTCAACATGGGAAGCATACCCGGAGTGAGAGGGCAGTATCAGAGAAGAATGATCTGTATGAAGAAGGCTGTGGTTTAACATGGGAAGCATATCCGGAGTGAGAGGGTAGTATCAGAGAAGAATGATCTGTATGAAGAAGGCTGTGGTTCAACATGGGAAGCATACCCGGAGTGAGAGGGCAGTATCAGAGAAGAATGATCTGTATGAAGAAGGCTGTGGTTTAACATGGGAAGCATATCCGGAGTGAGAGGATAGTATCAGAGAAGAATGATCTGTATGAAGAAGGCTGTGGTTCAACATGGGAAGCATACCCGGAGTGAGAGGGTAGTATCAGAGAAGAATGATCTGTATGAAGAAGGCTGTGGTTTAACATGGGAAGCATACCTGGAGTGAGGGGGCAGTATCAGAGAAGAATGATCTGTATGAAGAAGGCTGTCGTTTAACATGGGGAGCATACCCGGAGTGAGAGGCCAGTATCAGAGGAGAATGATCTGTATGAAGAAGGCTGTGGTTTAACATGGGAAGCATACCCGGAGTGAGAGGGTAGTATCAGAGAAGAATGATCTGTATGAAGAAGGCTGTGGTTTAACATGGGAAGCATACCCGGAGTGAGAGGGCAGTATCAGAGAAGAATGATCTGTATGAAGAAGGCTGTGGTTTAACATGGAAAGCATACCTGGAGTGAGGGGGCAGTATCAGAGAAGAATGATCTGTATGAAGAAGGCTGTCGTTTAACATGGGGAGCATACCCGGAGTGAGAGGGCAGTATCAGAGAAGAATGATCTGTATGGAGAAGGCTGTGGTTCAACATGGGAAGCATACCCGGAGTGAGAGGGCAGTATCAGAGAAGAATGATCTGTATGAAGAAGGCTGTGGTTTAACATGGGAAGCATACCTGGAGTGAGGGGGCAGTATCAGAGAAGAATGATCTGTATGAAGAAGGCTGTCGTTTAACATGGGAGCATACCCGGAGTGAGAGGGCAGTATCAGAGGAGAATGATCTGTATGAAGAAGGCTGTGGTTTAACATGGGAAGCATACCCGGAGTGAGAGGGCAGTATCAGAGAAGAATGATCTGAATGATGAAGGCTGTGGTTTAACATGGGAAGCATACCCGGAGTGAGAGGGCAGTATCAGAGAAGAATGATCTGTATGAAGAAGGCTGTGGTTTAACATGGGAAGCATACCCGGAGTGAGAGGGCAGTATCAGAGATGAATGTTCTGTATGAAGAAGGCAATGGTTTAACATGGGAAGCATACCCGGAGTGAGAGGGCAGTATCAGAGAAGAATGATCTGTATGAAGAAGGCTGTGGTTTAACATGGAAAGCATACCCGGTGTGAGAGGGCGGTATCAGAGAAGAATGATCTGTATGGAGAAGGCTGTGGTTTACCATGGGAAGCATACCCGGAGTGAGAGGGCAGTATCAGAGGAGAATGATCTGTATGAAGAAGGCTGTGGTTTAACATGGGAAGCATACCCGGAGTGAGAGGGCAGTATCAGAGAAGAATGATCTGTATGAAGAAGGCTGTGGTTTAACATGGGAAGCATACCCGGAGTGAGAGGGCAGTATCAGAGAAGAATGATCTGTATGAAGAAGGCTGTGGTTCAACATGGGAAGCATACCCGGAGTGAGAGGGCAGTATCAGAGGAGAATGATCTGTATGAAGAAGGCTGTGGTTTAACATGGGAAGCATACCCGGAGTGAGAGGGCAGTATCAGAGAAGAATGATCTGTATGAAGAAGGCTGTGGTTCAACATGGGAAGCATACCCGGAGTGAGAGGGCAGTATCAGAGAAGAATGATATGTATGAAGAAGGCTGTAGTTTAACATGGGAAGCATACCCGGAGTGAGAGGGCAGTATCAGAGAAGAATGATCTGTATGGAGAAGGCTGTGGTTTAACATGGGAAGCATACCCGGAGTGAGAGGGCAGTATCAGAGGAGAATGATCTGTATGAAGAAGGCTGTGGTTTAACATGGGAAGCATACCCGGAGTGAGAGGGCAGTATCAGAGATGAATGATCTGTATGAAGAAGGCTGTGGTTTAACATGGGAAGCATACCCGGTGTGAGAGGGCAGTATCAGAGAAGAATGATCTGTATGGAGAAGGCTGTGGTTTACCATGGGAAGCATACCCGGAGTGAGAGGGCAGTATCAGAGAAGAATGATCTGTATGAAGAAGGCAATGGTTTACCATGGGAAGCATACCCGGAGTGAGAGGGTAGTATCAGAGAAGAATGATCTGTATGAAGAAGGCAATGGTTTACCATGGGAAGCATACCCGGAGTGAGAGGGTAGTATCAGAGAAGAATGATCTGTATGAAGAAGGCAATGGTTTACCATGGGAAGCATACCCGGAGTGAGAGGGCAGTATCAGAGAAGAATGATCTGTATGGAGAAGGCTGTGGTTTAACATGGGAAGCATACCCGGAGTGAGAGGGTAGTATCAGAGAAGAATGATCTGTATGAAGAAGGCAATGGTTTACCATGGGAAGCATACCCGGAGTGAGAGGGCAGTATCAGAGGAGAATGATCTGTATGAAGAAGGCTGTGGTTTAACATGGGGAGCATACCCGGAGTGAGAGGGCAGTATCAGAGGAGAATGATCTGTATGAAGAAGGCTGTGGTTTAACATGGGAAGCATACCCGGAGTGAGAGGGCAATATCAGAGGAGAATGATCTGTATGAAGAAGGCTGTGGTTTAACATGGGAAGCATACCCGGAGTGAGAGGGCAGTATCAGAGAAGAATGATCTGTATGAAGAAGGCTGTGGTTTGACATGGGAAGCATACCCGGAGTGAGTGGGCAGTATCAGAGAAGAATGATCTGTATGAAGAAGGCTGTCGTTCAACATAGGAAGCATACCCGGAGTGAGAGGGCAGTATCAGAGAAGAATGATCTGTATGAAGAAGGCTGTGGTTTGACATGGGAAGCATACCCGGAGTGAGTGGGCAGTATCAGAGGAGAATGATCTGTATGAAGAAGGCTGTCGTTCAACATGGGAAGCATACCCGGAGTGAGAGGGCAGTATCAGAGAAGAATGATCTGTATGAAGAAGGCTGTGGTTTAACATGGGAAGCATACCCGGAGTGAGAGGGCAGTATCAGAGAAGAATGATCTGTATGAAGAAGGCTGTGGTTTAACATGGGAAGCATACCCGGAGTGAGAGGGCAGTATCAGAGAAGAATGATCTGTATGAAGAAGGCTGTGGTTCAACATGGAAAGCATACCCGGAGTGAGAGGGCAGTATCAGAGGAGAATGATCTGTATGGAGAAGGCTGTGGTTTAACATGGGAAGCATACCCGGAGTGAGAGGGCAATATCAGAGAAGAATGATCTGTATGAAGAAGGCAATGGTTTAACATGGGAAGCATACCCGGAGTGAGAGGGCAGTATCAGAGAAGAATGATCTGTATGAAGAAGGCTGTGGTTCAACATGGGAAGCATACCCGGAGTGAGAGGGCAGTATCAGAGAAGAATGATCTGTATGAAGGAGGCTGTGGTTCAACATGGGAAGCATACCGGAGTGAGAGGGCAGTATCAGAGTAGAATGATCTGTATGGAGAAGGCTGTGGTTTAACATGGTAAGCATACCCGGAGTGAGAGGGCAATATCAGAGAAGAATGATATGTATGAAGAAGGCAATCGTTTAACATGGGAAGCATACCCGGAGTGAGAGGGCAGTATCAGAGATGAATGATCTGTATGAAGAAGGCTGTGGTTCAACATGGGAAGCATACCCGGAGTGAGAGGGCAGTATCAGAGAAGAATGATCTGTATGAAGAAGGCTGTGGTTCAACATAGGAAGCATACCCGGAGTGAGAGGGCAGTATCAGAGATGAATGATCTGTATGAAGAAGGCTGTGGTTTAACATGGGAAGCATACCCGGAGTAAGAGGGCAGTATCAGAGGAGAATGATCTGTATGAAGAAGGCTGTGGTTCAACATGGGGAGCATACCCGGAGTGAGAGGGCAGTATCAGAGATGAATGATCTGTATGAAGAAGGCTGTGGTTCAACATGGGAAGCATACCCGGAGTGAGAGGGCAGTATCAGAGAAGAATGATCTGTATGAAGAAGGCAATGGTTTAACATGGGGAGCATACCCGGAGTGAGAGGGCAGTATCAGAGAAGAATGATCTGTATGAAGAAGGCAATGGTTTAACATGGGGAGCATACCCGGAGTGAGAGGGCAGTATCAGAGAAGAATGATCTGTATGAAGAAGGCTGTGGTTCAACATAGGAAGCATACCCGGAGTGAGAGGGCAGTATCAGAGATGAATGATCTGTATGAAGAAGGCTGTGGTTTAACATGGGAAGCATACCCGGAGTAAGAGGGCAGTATCAGAGGAGAATGATCTGTATGAAGAAGGCTGTGGTTCAACATGGGGAGCATACCCGGAGTGAGAGGGCAGTATCAGAGATGAATGATCTGTATGAAGAAGGCTGTGGTTCAACATGGGAAGCATACCCGGAGTGAGAGGGCAGTATCAGAGAAGAATGATCTGTATGAAGAAGGCAATGGTTTAACATGGGGAGCATACCCGGAGTGAGAGGGCAGTATCAGAGAAGAATGATCTGTATGAAGAAGGCAATGGTTTAACTTGGGGAGCATACCCGGAGTGAGAGGGCAGTATCAGAGGAGAATGATCTGTATGAAGAAGGCAATGGTTTAACATGGGGAGCATACCCGGAGTGGGAGGGCAGTATCAGAGGAGAATGATCTGTATGAAGAAGGCTGTGGTTTAACATGGAAGGCATACACGGAGTGAGAGGGCAGTATCAGAGGAGAATGATCTGTATGAAGAAGGCAATGGTTTAACATGGGGAGCATACCCGGAGTGAGAGGGCAGTATCAGAAAAGAATGATCTGTATGGAGAAGGCTGTGGTTTAACATGGAAGGCATACACGGAGTGAGAGGGCAGTATCAGAGGAGAATGATCAGTATGAAGAAGGCAATGGTTTAACATGGGAAGCATACCCGGAGTGAGAGGGCAGTATCAGAGAAGAATGATCTGTATGAAGAAGGCTCTGGTTCAACATGGGAAGCATACCCGGAGTGAGAGGGCAGTATCAGAGATGAATGATCTGTAGGGAGAAGGCTGTGGTTTAACATGGGAAGCATACCCGGAGTGAGAGGGCAGTATCAGAGAAGAATGATCTGTATGAAGAAGGCTGTGGTTTAACATGGGAAGCATACCCGGAGTGAGAGGGCAGTATCAGAGAAGAATGATCTGTATGAAGAAGGCTCTGGTTCAACATGGGAAGCATACCCGGAGTGAGAGGGCAGTATCAGAGAAGAATGATCTGTATGAAGAAGGCTGTGGTTTACCATGGGAAGCATACCCGGAGTGAGAGGGTAGTATCAGAGGAGAATGATCTGTATGAAGAAGGCTGTGGTTTACCATGGAAAGCATACCCGGAGTGAGAGGGCAGTATCAGAGAAGAATGATCTGAATGAGGAAGGCTGTGGTTTACCATGGAAAGCATACCCGGAGTGAGAGGGCAGTATCAGAGAAGAATGATCTGTATGAAGAAGGCTGTGGTTCAACATGGGAAGCATACCCGGAGTGAGAGGGCAGTATCAGAGAAGAATGATCTGTATGAAGAAGGCTGTGGTTTAACATGGGAAGCATACCCGGAGTGAGAGGGCAGTATCAGAGATGAATGATCTGTATGAAGAAGGCTGTGGTTTAACATGGGAAGCATACCCGGAGTGAGAGGGCAGTATCAGAGAAGAATGATCTGTATGAAGAAGGCTGTGGTTTAACATGGGAAGCATACCCGGAGTGAGAGGGCAGTATCAGAGAAGAATGATCTGTATGAAGAAGGCTGTGGTTCAACATGGGAAGCATACCCGGAGTGAGAGGGCAGTATCAGAGGAGAATGATCTGTATGAAGAAGGCTGTGGTTTAACATGGGAAGCATACCCGGAGTGAGAGGGCAGTATCAGAGAAGAATGATCTGTATGAAGAAGGCTGTGGTTCAACATGGGAAGCATATCCGGAGTGAGAGGGCAGTATCAGAGAAGAATGATATGTATGAAGAAGGCTGTAGTTTAACATGGGAAGCATACCCGGAGTGAGAGGGCAGTATCAGAGAAGAATGATCTGTATGGAGAAGGCTGTGGTTTAACATGGGAAGCATACCCGGAGTGAGAGGGCAGTATCAGAGGAGAAAGATCTGTATGAAGAAGGCTGTGGTTTAACATGGGAAGCATACCCGGAGTGAGAGGGCAGTATCAGAGATGAATGATCTGTATGAAGAAGGCTGTGGTTTAACATGGGAAGCATACCCGGTGTGAGAGGGCAGTATCAGAGAAGAATGATCTGTATGGAGAAGGCTGTGGTTTACCATGGGAAGCATACCCGGAGTGAGAGGGCAGTATCAGAGAAGAATGATCTGTATGAAGAAGGCAATGGTTTACCATGGGAAGCATACCCGGAGTGAGAGGGTAGTATCAGAGAAGAATGATCTGTATGAAGAAGGCAATGGTTTACCATGGGAAGCATACCCGGAGTGAGAGGGTAGTATCAGAGAAGAATGATCTGTATGAAGAAGGCAATGGTTTACCATGGGAAGCATACCCGGAGTGAGAGGGCAGTATCAGAGAAGAATGATCTGTATGGAGAAGGCTGTGGTTTAACATGGGAAGCATACCCGGAGTGAGAGGGTAGTATCAGAGAAGAATGATCTGTATGAAGAAGGCAATGGTTTACCATGGGAAGCATACCCGGAGTGAGAGGGCAGTATCAGAGGAGAATGATCTGTATGAAGAAGGCTGTGGTTTAACATGGGGAGCATACCCGGAGTGAGAGGGCAGTATCAGAGGAGAATGATCTGTATGAAGAAGGCTGTGGTTTAACATGGGAAGCATACCCGGAGTGAGAGGGCAATATCAGAGGAGAATGATCTGTATGAAGAAGGCTGTGGTTTAACATGGGAAGCATACCCGGAGTGAGAGGGCAGTATCAGAGAAGAATGATCTGTATGAAGAAGGCTGTGGTTTGACATGGGAAGCATACCCGGAGTGAGTGGGCAGTATCAGAGAAGAATGATCTGTATGAAGAAGGCTGTCGTTCAACATAGGAAGCATACCCGGAGTGAGAGGGCAGTATCAGAGAAGAATGATCTGTATGAAGAAGGCTGTGGTTTGACATGGGAAGCATACCCGGAGTGAGTGGGCAGTATCAGAGGAGAATGATCTGTATGAAGAAGGCTGTCGTTCAACATGGGAAGCATACCCGGAGTGAGAGGGCAGTATCAGAGAAGAATGATCTGTATGAAGAAGGCTGTGGTTTAACATGGGAAGCATACCCGGAGTGAGAGGGCAGTATCAGAGAAGAATGATCTGTATGAAGAAGGCTGTGGTTTAACATGGGAAGCATACCCGGAGTGAGAGGGCAGTATCAGAGAAGAATGATCTGTATGAAGAAGGCTGTGGTTCAACATGGAAAGCATACCCGGAGTGAGAGGGCAGTATCAGAGGAGAATGATCTGTATGGAGAAGGCTGTGGTTTAACATGGGAAGCATACCCGGATTGAGAGGGCAATATCAGAGAAGAATGATCTGTATGAAGAAGGCAATGGTTTAACATGGGAAGCATACCCGGAGTGAGAGGGCAGTATCAGAGAAGAATGATCTGTATGAAGAAGGCTGTGGTTCAACATGGGAAGCATACCCGGAGTGAGAGGGCAGTATCAGAGAAGAATGATCTGTATGAAGGAGGCTGTGGTTCAACATGGGAAGCATACCGGAGTGAGAGGGCAGTATCAGAGTAGAATGATCTGTATGGAGAAGGCTGTGGTTTAACATGGTAAGCATACCCGGAGTGAGAGGGCAATATCAGAGAAGAATGATATGTATGAAGAAGGCAATCGTTTAACATGGGAAGCATACCCGGAGTGAGAGGGCAGTATCAGAGATGAATGATCTGTATGAAGAAGGCTGTGGTTCAACATGGGAAGCATACCCGGAGTGAGAGGGCAGTATCAGAGAAGAATGATCTGTATGAAGAAGGCTGTGGTTCAACATAGGAAGCATACCCGGAGTGAGAGGGCAGTATCAGAGATGAATGATCTGTATGAAGAAGGCTGTGGTTTAACATGGGAAGCATACCCGGAGTAAGAGGGCAGTATCAGAGGAGAATGATCTGTATGAAGAAGGCTGTGGTTCAACATGGGGAGCATACCCGGAGTGAGAGGGCAGTATCAGAGATGAATGATCTGTATGAAGAAGGCTGTGGTTCAACATGGGAAGCATACCCGGAGTGAGAGGGCAGTATCAGAGAAGAATGATCTGTATGAAGAAGGCAATGGTTTAACATGGGGAGCATACCCGGAGTGAGAGGGCAGTATCAGAGAAGAATGATCTGTATGAAGAAGGCAATGGTTTAACATGGGGAGCATACCCGGAGTGAGAGGGCAGTATCAGAGAAGAATGATCTGTATGAAGAAGGCTGTGGTTCAACATAGGAAGCATACCCGGAGTGAGAGGGCAGTATCAGAGATGAATGATCTGTATGAAGAAGGCTGTGGTTCAACATGGGAAGCATACCCGGAGTGAGAGGGCAGTATCAGAGAAGAATGATCTGTATGAAGAAGGCTGTGGTTTAACATGGGAAGCATACCCGGAGTGAGAGGGCAGTATCAGAGATGAATGATCTGTATGAAGAAGGCTGTGGTTTAACATGGGAAGCATACCCGGAGTGAGAGGGCAGTATCAGAGAAGAATGATCTGTATGAAGAAGGCTGTGGTTTAACATGGGAAGCATACCCGGAGTGAGAGGGCAGTATCAGAGAAGAATGATCTGTATGAAGAAGGCTGTGGTTCAACATGGGAAGCATACCCGGAGTGAGAGGGCAGTATCAGAGGAGAATGATCTGTATGAAGAAGGCTGTGGTTTAACATGGGAAGCATACCCGGAGTGAGAGGGCAGTATCAGAGAAGAATGATCTGTATGAAGAAGGCTGTGGTTCAACATGGGAAGCATACCCGGAGTGAGAGGGCAGTATCAGAGAAGAATGATATGTATGAAGAAGGCTGTAGTTTAACATGGGAAGCATACCCGGAGTGAGAGGGCAGTATCAGAGAAGAATGATCTGTATGGAGAAGGCTGTGGTTTAACATGGGAAGCATACCCGGAGTGAGAGGGCAGTATCAGAGGAGAATGATCTGTATGAAGAAGGCTGTGGTTTAACATGGGAAGCATACCCGGAGTGAGAGGGCAGTATCAGAGATGAATGATCTGTATGAAGAAGGCTGTGGTTTAACATGGGAAGCATACCCGGTGTGAGAGGGCAGTATCAGAGAAGAATGATCTGTATGGAGAAGGCTGTGGTTTACCATGGGAAGCATACCCGGAGTGAGAGGGCAGTATCAGAGAAGAATGATCTGTATGAAGAAGGCAATGGTTTACCATGGGAAGCATACCCGGAGTGAGAGGGTAGTATCAGAGAAGAATGATCTGTATGAAGAAGGCAATGGTTTACCATGGGAAGCATACCCGGAGTGAGAGGGTAGTATCAGAGAAGAATGATCTGTATGAAGAAGGCAATGGTTTACCATGGGAAGCATACCCGGAGTGAGAGGGCAGTATCAGAGAAGAATGATCTGTATGGAGAAGGCTGTGGTTTAACATGGGAAGCATACCCGGAGTGAGAGGGTAGTATCAGAGAAGAATGATCTGTATGAAGAAGGCAATGGTTTACCATGGGAAGCATACCCGGAGTGAGAGGGCAGTATCAGAGGAGAATGATCTGTATGAAGAAGGCTGTGGTTTAACATGGGGAGCATACCCGGAGTGAGAGGGCAGTATCAGAGGAGAATGATCTGTATGAAGAAGGCTGTGGTTTAACATGGGAAGCATACCCGGAGTGAGAGGGCAATATCAGAGGAGAATGATCTGTATGAAGAAGGCTGTGGTTTAACATGGGAAGCATACCCGGAGTGAGAGGGCAGTATCAGAGAAGAATGATCTGTATGAAGAAGGCTGTGGTTTGACATGGGAAGCATACCCGGAGTGAGTGGGCAGTATCAGAGAAGAATGATCTGTATGAAGAAGGCTGTCGTTCAACATAGGAAGCATACCCGGAGTGAGAGGGCAGTATCAGAGAAGAATGATCTGTATGAAGAAGGCTGTGGTTTGACATGGGAAGCATACCCGGAGTGAGTGGGCAGTATCAGAGGAGAATGATCTGTATGAAGAAGGCTGTCGTTCAACATGGGAAGCATACCCGGAGTGAGAGGGCAGTATCAGAGAAGAATGATCTGTATGAAGAAGGCTGTGGTTTAACATGGGAAGCATACCCGGAGTGAGAGGGCAGTATCAGAGAAGAATGATCTGTATGAAGAAGGCTGTGGTTTAACATGGGAAGCATACCCGGAGTGAGAGGGCAGTATCAGAGAAGAATGATCTGTATGAAGAAGGCTGTGGTTCAACATGGAAAGCATACCCGGAGTGAGAGGGCAGTATCAGAGGAGAATGATCTGTATGGAGAAGGCTGTGGTTTAACATGGGAAGCATACCCGGAGTGAGAGGGCAATATCAGAGAAGAATGATCTGTATGAAGAAGGCAATGGTTTAACATGGGAAGCATACCCGGAGTGAGAGGGCAGTATCAGAGAAGAATGATCTGTATGAAGAAGGCTGTGGTTCAACATGGGAAGCATACCCGGAGTGAGAGGGCAGTATCAGAGAAGAATGATCTGTATGAAGGAGGCTGTGGTTCAACATGGGAAGCATACCGGAGTGAGAGGGCAGTATCAGAGTAGAATGATCTGTATGGAGAAGGCTGTGGTTTAACATGGTAAGCATACCCGGAGTGAGAGGGCAATATCAGAGAAGAATGATATGTATGAAGAAGGCAATCGTTTAACATGGGAAGCATACCCGGAGTGAGAGGGCAGTATCAGAGATGAATGATCTGTATGAAGAAGGCTGTGGTTCAACATGGGAAGCATACCCGGAGTGAGAGGGCAGTATCAGAGAAGAATGATCTGTATGAAGAAGGCTGTGGTTCAACATAGGAAGCATACCCGGAGTGAGAGGGCAGTATCAGAGATGAATGATCTGTATGAAGAAGGCTGTGGTTTAACATGGGAAGCATACCCGGAGTAAGAGGGCAGTATCAGAGGAGAATGATCTGTATGAAGAAGGCTGTGGTTCAACATGGGGAGCATACCCGGAGTGAGAGGGCAGTATCAGAGATGAATGATCTGTATGAAGAAGGCTGTGGTTCAACATGGGAAGCATACCCGGAGTGAGAGGGCAGTATCAGAGAAGAATGATCTGTATGAAGAAGGCAATGGTTTAACATGGGGAGCATACCCGGAGTGAGAGGGCAGTATCAGAGAAGAATGATCTGTATGAAGAAGGCAATGGTTTAACATGGGGAGCATACCCGGAGTGAGAGGGCAGTATCAGAGAAGAATGATCTGTATGAAGAAGGCTGTGGTTCAACATAGGAAGCATACCCGGAGTGAGAGGGCAGTATCAGAGATGAATGATCTGTATGAAGAAGGCTGTGGTTTAACATGGGAAGCATACCCGGAGTAAGAGGGCAGTATCAGAGGAGAATGATCTGTATGAAGAAGGCTGTGGTTCAACATGGGGAGCATACCCGGAGTGAGAGGGCAGTATCAGAGATGAATGATCTGTATGAAGAAGGCTGTGGTTCAACATGGGAAGCATACCCGGAGTGAGAGGGCAGTATCAGAGAAGAATGATCTGTATGAAGAAGGCAATGGTTTAACATGGGGAGCATACCCGGAGTGAGAGGGCAGTATCAGAGAAGAATGATCTGTATGAAGAAGGCAATGGTTTAACATGGGGAGCATACCCGGAGTGAGAGGGCAGTATCAGAGGAGAATGATCTGTATGAAGAAGGCAATGGTTTAACATGGGGAGCATACCCGGAGTGGGAGGGCAGTATCAGAGGAGAATGATCTGTATGAAGAAGGCTGTGGTTTAACATGGAAGGCATACACGGAGTGAGAGGGCAGTATCAGAGGAGAATGATCTGTATGAAGAAGGCAATGGTTTAACATGGGGAGCATACCCGGAGTGAGAGGGCAGTATCAGAAAAGAATGATCTGTATGGAGAAGGCTGTGGTTTAACATGGAAGGCATACACGGAGTGAGAGGGCAGTATCAGAGGAGAATGATCTGTATGAAGAAGGCAATGGTTTAACATGGGAAGCATACCCGGAGTGAGAGGGCAGTATCAGAGAAGAATGATCTGTATGAAGAAGGCTCTGGTTCAACATGGGAAGCATACCCGGAGTGAGAGGGCAGTATCAGAGATGAATGATCTGTAGGGAGAAGGCTGTGGTTTAACATGGGAAGCATACCCGGAGTGAGAGGGCAGTATCAGAGAAGAATGATCTGTATGAAGAAGGCTGTGGTTTAACATGGGAAGCATACCCGGAGTGAGAGGGCAGTATCAGAGAAGAATGATCTGTATGAAGAAGGCTCTGGTTCAACATGGGAAGCATACCCGGAGTGAGAGGGCAGTATCAGAGAAGAATGATCTGTATGAAGAAGGCTGTGGTTTACCATGTGAAGCATACCCGGAGTGAGAGGGTAGTATCAGAGGAGAATGATCTGTATGAAGAAGGCTGTGGTTTACCATGGAAAGCATACCCGGAGTGAGAGGGCAGTATCAGAGAAGAATGATCTGAATGAGGAAGGCTGTGGTTTACCATGGAAAGCATACCCGGAGTGAGAGGGCAGTATCAGAGAAGAATGATCTGTATGAAGAAGGCTGTGGTTCAACATGGGAAGCATACCCGGAGTGAGAGGGCAGTATCAGAGAAGAATGATCTGTATGAAGAAGGCTGTGGTTTAACATGGGAAGCATACCCGGAGTGATAGGGCAGTATCAGAGATGAATGATCTGTATGAAGAAGGCTGTGGTTTAACATGGGAAGCATACCCGGAGTGAGAGGGCAGTATCAGAGAAGAATGATCTGTATGAAGAAGGCTGTGGTTTAACATGGGAAGCATACCCGGAGTGAGAGGGCAGTATCAGAGAAGAATGATCTGTATGAAGAAGGCTGTGGTTCAACATGGGAAGCATACCCGGAGTGAGAGGGCAGTATCAGAGGAGAATGATCTGTATGAAGAAGGCTGTGGTTTAACATGGGAAGCATACCCGGAGTGAGAGGGCAGTATCAGAGAAGAATGATCTGTATGAAGAAGGCTGTGGTTCAACATGGGAAGCATACCCGGAGTGAGAGGGCAGTATCAGAGAAGAATGATATGTATGAAGAAGGCTGTAGTTTAACATGGGAAGCATACCCGGAGTGAGAGGGCAGTATCAGAGAAGAATGATCTGTATGGAGAAGGCTGTGGTTTAACATGGGAAGCATACCCGGAGTGAGAGGGCAGTATCAGAGGAGAATGATCTGTATGAAGAAGGCTGTGGTTTAACATGGGAAGCATACCCGGAGTGAGAGGGCAGTATCAGAGATGAATGATCTGTATGAAGAAGGCTGTGGTTTAACATGGGAAG
Organism: Brachyptera risi; assembly: GCA_964007535.1. NCBI lineage: Eukaryota > Metazoa > Arthropoda > Insecta > Plecoptera > Taeniopterygidae > Brachyptera > Brachyptera risi. Next base: position 5,159,969 of record OZ023333.1, read on the forward strand.
CATACCCGGTGTGAGAGGGCAGTATCAGAGAAGAATGATCTGTATGGAGAAGGCTGTGGTTTACCATGGGAAGCATACCCGGAGTGAGAGGGCAGTATCAGAGAAGAATGATCTGTATGAAGAAGGCAATGGTTTACCATGGGAAGCATACCCGGAGTGAGAGGGTAGTATCAGAGAAGAATGATCTGTATGAAGAAGGCAATGGTTTACCATGGGAAGCATACCCGGAGTGAGAGGGTAGTATCAGAGAAGAATGATCTGTATGAAGAAGGCAATGGTTTACCATGGGAAGCATACCCGGAGTGAGAGGGCAGTATCAGAGAAGAATGATCTGTATGGAGAAGGCTGTGGTTTAACATGGGAAGCATACCCGGAGTGAGAGGGTAGTATCAGAGAAGAATGATCTGTATGAAGAAGGCAATGGTTTACCATGGGAAGCATACCCGGAGTGAGAGGGCAGTATCAGAGGAGAATGATCTGTATGAAGAAGGCTGTGGTTTAACATGGGGAGCATACCCGGAGTGAGAGGGCAGTATCAGAGGAGAATGATCTGTATGAAGAAGGCTGTGGTTTAACATGGGAAGCATACCCGGAGTGAGAGGGCAATATCAGAGGAGAATGATCTGTATGAAGAAGGCTGTGGTTTAACATGGGAAGCATACCCGGAGTGAGAGGGCAGTATCAGAGAAGAATGATCTGTATGAAGAAGGCTGTGGTTTGACATGGGAAGCATACCCGGAGTGAGTGGGCAGTATCAGAGAAGAATGATCTGTATGAAGAAGGCTGTCGTTCAACATAGGAAGCATACCCGGAGTGAGAGGGCAGTATCAGAGAAGAATGATCTGTATGAAGAAGGCTGTGGTTTGACATGGGAAGCATACCCGGAGTGAGTGGGCAGTATCAGAGGAGAATGATCTGTATGAAGAAGGCTGTCGTTCAACATGGGAAGCATACCCGGAGTGAGAGGGCAGTATCAGAGAAGAATGATCTGTATGAAGAAGGCTGTGGTTTAACATGGGAAGCATACCCGGAGTGAGAGGGCAGTATCAGAGAAGAATGATCTGTATGAAGAAGGCTGTGGTTTAACATGGGAAGCATACCCGGAGTGAGAGGGCAGTATCAGAGAAGAATGATCTGTATGAAGAAGGCTGTGGTTCAACATGGAAAGCATACCCGGAGTGAGAGGGCAGTATCAGAGGAGAATGATCTGTATGGAGAAGGCTGTGGTTTAACATGGGAAGCATACCCGGATTGAGAGGGAAATATCAGAGAAGAATGATCTGTATGAAGAAGGCAATGGTTTAACATGGGAAGCATACCCGGAGTGAGAGGGCAGTATCAGAGAAGAATGATCTGTATGAAGAAGGCTGTGGTTCAACATGGGAAGCATACCCGGAGTGAGAGGGCAGTATCAGAGAAGAATGATCTGTATGAAGGAGGCTGTGGTTCAACATGGGAAGCATACCGGAGTGAGAGGGCAGTATCAGAGTAGAATGATCTGTATGGAGAAGGCTGTGGTTTAACATGGTAAGCATACCCGGAGTGAGAGGGCAATATCAGAGAAGAATGATATGTATGAAGAAGGCAATCGTTTAACATGGGAAGCATACCCGGAGTGAGAGGGCAGTATCAGAGATGAATGATCTGTATGAAGAAGGCTGTGGTTCAACATGGGAAGCATACCCGGAGTGAGAGGGCAGTATCAGAGAAGAATGATCTGTATGAAGAAGGCTGTGGTTCAACATAGGAAGCATACCCGGAGTGAGAGGGCAGTATCAGAGATGAATGATCTGTATGAAGAAGGCTGTGGTTTAACATGGGAAGCATACCCGGAGTAAGAGGGCAGTATCAGAGGAGAATGATCTGTATGAAGAAGGCTGTGGTTCAACATGGGGAGCATACCCGGAGTGAGAGGGCAGTATCAGAGATGAATGATCTGTATGAAGAAGGCTGTGGTTCAACATGGGAAGCATACCCGGAGTGAGAGGGCAGTATCAGAGAAGAATGATCTGTATGAAGAAGGCAATGGTTTAACATGGGGAGCATACCCGGAGTGAGAGGGCAGTATCAGAGAAGAATGATCTGTATGAAGAAGGCAATGGTTTAACATGGGGAGCATACCCGGAGTGAGAGGGCAGTATCAGAGAAGAATGATCTGTATGAAGAAGGCTGTGGTTCAACATAGGAAGCATACCCGGAGTGAGAGGGCAGTATCAGAGATGAATGATCTGTATGAAGAAGGCTGTGGTTTAACATGGGAAGCATACCCGGAGTAAGAGGGCAGTATCAGAGGAGAATGATCTGTATGAAGAAGGCTGTGGTTCAACATGGGGAGCATACGCGGAGTGAGAGGGCAGTATCAGAGATGAATGATCTGTATGAAGAAGGCTGTGGTTCAACATGGGAAGCATACCCGGAGTGAGAGGGCAGTATCAGAGAAGAATGATCTGTATGAAGAAGGCAATGGTTTAACATGGGGAGCATACCCGGAGTGAGAGGGCAGTATCAGAGAAGAATGATCTGTATGAAGAAGGCAATGGTTTAACATGGGGAGCATACCCGGAGTGAGAGGGCAGTATCAGAGGAGAATGATCTGTATGAAGAAGGCAATGGTTTAACATGGGGAGCATACCCGGAGTGGGAGGGCAGTATCAGAGGAGAATGATCTGTATGAAGAAGGCTGTGGTTTAACATGGAAGGCATACACGGAGTGAGAGGGCAGTATCAGAGGAGAATGATCTGTATGAAGAAGGCAATGGTTTAACATGGGGAGCATACCCGGAGTGAGAGGGCAGTATCAGAAAAGAATGATCTGTATGGAGAAGGCTGTGGTTTAACATGGAAGGCATACACGGAGTGAGAGGGCAGTATCAGAGGAGAATGATCTGTATGAAGAAGGCAATGGTTTAACATGGGAAGCATACCCGGAGTGAGAGGGCAGTATCAGAGAAGAATGATCTGTATGAAGAAGGCTCTGGTTCAACATGGGAAGCATACCCGGAGTGAGAGGGCAGTATCAGAGATGAATGATCTGTAGGGAGAAGGCTGTGGTTTAACATGGGAAGCATACCCGGAGTGAGAGGGCAGTATCAGAGAAGAATGATCTGTATGAAGAAGGCTGTGGTTTAACATGGGAAGCATACCCGGAGTGAGAGGGCAGTATCAGAGAAGAATGATCTGTATGAAGAAGGCTCTGGTTCAACATGGGAAGCATACCCGGAGTGAGAGGGCAGTATCAGAGAAGAATGATCTGTATGAAGAAGGCTGTGGTTTACCATGGGAAGCATACCCGGAGTGAGAGGGTAGTATCAGAGGAGAATGATCTGTATGAAGAAGGCTGTGGTTTACCATGGAAAGCATACCCGGAGTGAGAGGGCAGTATCAGAGAAGAATGATCTGAATGAGGAAGGCTGTGGTTTACCATGGAAAGCATACCCGGAGTGAGAGGGCAGTATCAGAGAAGAATGATCTGTATGAAGAAGGCTGTGGTTCAACATGGGAAGCATACCCGGAGTGAGAGGGCAGTATCAGAGAAGAATGATCTGTATGAAGAAGGCTGTGGTTTAACATGGGAAGCATACCCGGAGTGAGAGGGCAGTATCAGAGATGAATGATCTGTAGGGAGAAGGCTGTGGTTTAACATGGGAAGCATACCCGGAGTGAGAGGGCAGTATCAGAGAAGTATGATCTGTATGAAGAAGGCTGTGGTTTAACATGGGGAGCATACCCGGAATGAGAGGGCAGTATCAGAGAAGAATGATCTGTATGAAGAAGGCTCTGGTTCAACATGGGAAGCATACCCGGAGTGAGAGGGCAGTATCAGAGAAGAATGATCTGTATGAAGAAGGCTGTGGTTTAACATGGGAAGCATACCCGGAGTGAGAGGGCAGTATCAGAGATGAATGATCTGTAGGGAGAAGGCTGTGGTTTAACATGGGAAGCATACCCGGAGTGAGAGGGCAGTATCAGAGAAGTATGATCTGTATGAAGAAGGCTGTGGTTTAACATGGGAAGCATACCCGGAGTGAGAGGGCAGTATCAGAGAGGAATCATCTGTATGAAGAAGGCTGTGGTTTAACATGGGAAGCATACCCGGAGTGAGAGGGCAGTATCAGAGGAGAATGATCTGTATGAAGAAGGCTGTGGTTTAACATGGGAAGCATACCCGGAGTGAGAGGGCAGTATCAGAGAAGAATGATCTGTATGAAGAAGGCTGTGGTTTAACATGGGAAGCATACCCGGAGTGAGAGGGCAGTATCAGAGAAGAATGATCTGTATGAAGAAGGCTGTGGTTTAACATGGGAAGCATACCCGGAGTGAGAGGGCAGTATCAGAGAAGAATGATCTGTATGGGGAAGGCTGTGGTTCAACATGGGAAGCATACCCGGAGTGAGAGGGCAGTATCAGAGGAGAATGATCTGTATGAAGAAGGCTGTGGTTTAACATGGGAAGCATACCCGGAGTGAGAGGGCAGTATCAGAGAAGAATGATCTGTATGAAGAAGGCTGTGGTTTAACATGGGAAGCATACCCGGAGTGAGAGGGCAGTATCAGAGAAGAATGTTCTGTATGAAGAAGGCTGTGGTTTAACATGGGAAGCATACCCGGAGTGAGAGGGCAGTATCAGAGAAGAATAATCTGTATGAAGAAGGCTGTGGTTTAACATGAGAAGCATACCCGGAGTGAGAGGGCAGTATCAGAGAAGAATGATCTGTATGAAGAATGCTGTGGTTTAACATGGGAAGCATACCCGGAGTGAGAGGGCAGTATCAGAGGAGAATGATCTGTATGGAGAAGGCTGTGGTTTAACATGGGGAGCATACCCGGAGTGAGAGGGCAGTATCAGAGAAGAATGATCTGTATGAAGAAGGCTGTGGTTTAACATGGGAAGCATACCCGGAGTGAGAGGGCAGTATCAGAGAAGAATGATCTGTATGAAGAAGGCTGTGGTTTAACATGGGAAGCATACCCGGAGTGAGAGGGCAGTATCAGAGAAGAATGATCTGTATGAAGAAGGCTGTGGTTTAACATGGAAGGCATACACGGAGTGAGAGGGCAGTATCAGAGGAGAATGATCTGTATGAAGAAGGCAATGGTTTAACATGGGGAGCATACCCGGAGTGAGAGGGCAGTATCAGAGAAGAATGATCTGTATGGTGAAGGCTGTGGTTTAACATGGAAGGCATACCCGGAGTGAGAGGGCAGTATCAGAGAAGAATGATCTGTATGAAGAAGGCTGTGGTTTAACATGGGAAGCATACCCGGAGTGAGAGGGCAGTATCAGAGAAGAATGATCTGTATGAAGAAGGCTGTGGTTTAACATGGAAGGCATACCCGGAGTGAGAGGGCAGTATCAGAGAAGAATGATCTGTATGAAGAAGGCTGTGGTTTAACATGGGAAGCATACCCGGAGTGAGAGGGCAGTATCAGAGAAGAATGATCTGTATGAAGAAGGCTGTGGTTTAACATGGGAAGCATACCCGGAGTGAGAGGGCAGTATCAGAGGAGAATGATCTGTATGAAGAAGGCTGTGGTTTAACATGGGAAGCATACCCGGAGTGAGAGGGCAGTATCAGAGAAGAATGATCTGTATGAAGAAGGCTGTAGTTTAACATGGGAAGCATACCCGGAGTGAGAGGGCAGTATCAGAGGAAAATGATCTGTATGAAGAAGGCTGTGGTTCAACATGGGAAGCATACCTGGAGTGAGAGGGCAGTATCAGAGAAGAATGATCTGTATGAAGAAGGCTGTGGTTTAACATGGGAAGCATACCCGGAGTGAGAGGGCAGTATCAGAGAACAATGATCTGTATGAAGAAGGCTGTGGTTTAACATGGGAAGCATACCGGAGTGAGAGGGCAGTATCAGAGATGAATGATCTGTATGAAGAAGGCTGTGGTTTAACATGGGAAGCATACCCGGAGTGAGAGGGCAGTATCAGAGGAGAATGATCTGTATGAAGAAGGCTGTGGTTTAACATGGGAAGCATACCCGGAGTGAGAGGGCAGTATCAGAGAACAATGATCTGTATGAAGAAGGCTGTGGTTTAACATGGGAAGCATACCGGAGTGAGAGGGCAGTATCAGAGATGAATGATCTGTATGAAGAAGGCTGTGGTTTAACATGGGAAGCATACCCGGAATGAGAGGGCAGTATCAGAGGAGAATGATCTGTATGGAGAAGGCTGTGGTTTAACATGGGAAGCATACCCGGAGTGAGAGGGCAGTATCAGAGAAGAATGATCTGTATGAAGAAGGCTGTGGTTTAACATGGGAAGCATACCCGGAATGAGAGGGCAGTATCAGAGGAGAATGATCTGTATGGAGAAGGCTGTGGTTTAACATGGGAAGCATACCCGGAGTGAGAGGGCAGTATCAGAGAAGAATGATCTGTATGAAGAAGGCAATGGTTTAACATGGGAAGCATACCCGGAGTGAGAGGGCAGTATCAGAGAAGAATGATCTGTATGAAGAAGGCTGTGGTTTAACATGGGAAGCATACCCGGAGTGAGAGGGCAGTATCAGAGAAGAATGATCTGTATGAAGAAGGCTGTGGTTTAACATGGGAAGCATACCCGGAGTGAGAGGGCAGTATCAGAGGAGAATGATCTGTATGGAGAAGGCTGTGGTTCAACATGGGAAGCATACCCGGAGTGAGAGGGCAGTATCAGGGGAGAATGATCTGTATGGAGAAGGCTGTGGTTTAACATGGGAAGCGTACCCGGAGTGAGAGGGCAGTATCAGAGAAGAATGATCTGTATGAAGAAGGCTGTGGTTTAACATGGGAAGCATACCCGGAGTGAGAGGGCAGTATCAGAGATGAATGATCTGTATGAAGAAGGCTGTGGTTTAACATGGGAAGCATACCCGGAGTGAGAGGGCAGTATCAGAGAAGAATGATCTGTATGGAGAAGGCTGTGGTTTAACATGGGAAGCATACCCGGAGTGAGAGGGCAGTATCAGAGGAGAATGATCTGTATGGAGAAGGCTGTGGTTCAACATGGGAAGCATACCCGGAGTGAGAGGGCAGTATCAGAGAAGAATGATCTGTATGAAGAAGGCTGTGGTTTAACATGGGAAGCATACCCGGAGTGAGAGGGCAGTATCAGAGGAGAATGATCTGTATGGAGAAGGCTGTGGTTCAACATGGGAAGCATACCCGGAGTGAGAGGGCAGTATCAGAGGAGAATGATCTGTATGGAGAAGGCTGTGGTTTAACATGGGAAGCATACCCGGAGTGAGAGGGCAGTATCAGAGGAGAATGATCTGTATGGAGAAGGCTGTGGTTCAACATGGGAAGCATACCCGGAGTGAGAGGGCAGTATCAGAGGAGAATGATCTGTATGGAGAAGGCTGTGGTTCAACATGGGAAGCATACCCGGAGTGAGAGGGCAGTATCAGAGAAGTATGATCTGAATGAGGAAGGCTGTGGTTTAACATGGGAAGCATACCCGGAGTGAGTGGGCAGTATCAGAGGAGAATGATCTGTATGAAGAAGGCTGTGGTTTAACATGGGAAGCATACCCGGAGTGAGAGGGCAGTATCAGAGAAGAATGATCTGTATGAAGAAGGCTGTGGTTTAACATAGGAAGCATACCCGGAGTGAGAGGGCAGTATCAGAGAAGAATGATCTGTATGAAGAAGGCAATGGTTTAACATGGGAAGCATACCCGGAGTGAGAGGGCAGTATCAGAGAAGAATGATCTGTATGAAGAAGGCAATGGTTTAACATGGGAAGCATACCCGGGGTGAGAGGGCAGTATCAGAGAAGAATGATCTGTATGAAGAAGGCTGTGGTTTAACATGGGAAGCATACCCGGAGTGAGAGGGCAGTATCAGAGAAGAATGATCTGTATGAAGAAGGCTGTGGTTTAACATGGGAAGTATACCCGGAGTGAGAGGGCAGTATCAGAGATGAATGATCTGTATGGAGAAGGCTGTGGTTTAACATGGGAAGCATACCCGGAGTGAGAGGGCAGTATCAGAGAAGAATGATCTGTATGAAGAAGGCTGTGGTTCAACATGGGAAGCGTACCCGGAGTGAGAGGGCAGTATAAGAGAAGAATGATCTGTATGAAGAAGGCTGTGGTTCAACATGGGAAGCATACCCGGAGTGAGAGGGCAGTATCAGAGAAGAATGATCTGTATGAAGAAGGCTGTGGTTCAACATGGGAAGCATACCCGGAGTGAGAGGGCAGTATCAGAGATGAATGATCTGTATGGAGAAGGCTGTGGTTTAACATGGGAAGCATACCCGGAGTGAGAGGGCAGTATCAGAGAAGAATGATCTGTATGGAGAAGGCTGTGGTTTAACATGGGAAGCATACCCGGAGTGAGAGGGCAGTATCAGAGAAGAATGATCTGTATGAAGAAGGCTGTGGTTTAACATGGGAAGCATACCCGGAGTGAGAGGGCAGTATCAGAGAAGAATGATCTGTATGAAGAAGGCTGTGGTTCAACATGGGAAGCGTACCCGGAGTGAGAGGGCAGTATAAGAGAAGAATGATCTGTATGAAGAAGGCTGTGGTTCAACATGGGAAGCATACCCGGAGTGAGAGGGCAGTATCAGAGAAGAATGATCTGTATGAAGAAGGCTGTGGTTCAACATGGGAAGCATACCCGGAGTGAGTGGGCAGTATCAGAGAAGAATGATCTGTATGGAGAAGGCTGTGGTTTAACATGGGGAGCATACCCGGAGTGAGAGGGCAGTATCAGAGAAGAATGATCTGTATGGAGAAGGCTGTGGTTCAACATGGGAAGCATACCCGGAGTGAGAGGGCAGTATCAGAGGAGAATGATCTGTATGGAGAAGGCTGTGGTTTAACATGGGAAGCATACCCGGAGTGAGACGGCAGTATCAGAGATGAATGATCTGTATGAAGAAGGCTGTGGTTTAACATGGGGAGCATACCCGGAGTGAGAGGGCAGTATCAGAGAAGAATGATCTGTATGAAGAAGGCTGTGGTTTAACATGGGAAGCATACCCGGAGTGAGAGGGCAGTATCAGAGAAGAATGATCTGTATGAAGAAGGCTGTGGTTTAACATGGGAAGCATACCCGGAGTGAGAGGGCAGTATCAGAGAAGAATGATCTGTATGAAGAAGGCTGTGGTTTAACATGGGAAGCATACCCGGAGTGAGAGGGCAGTATCAGAGAAGAATGATCTGTATGAAGAAGGCTGTGGTTTAACATGGGAAGCATACCCGGAGTGAGAGGGCAGTATCAGAGAAGAATGTTCTGTATGAAGAAGGCTGTGGTTTAACATGGGAAGCATACCCGGAGTGAGAGGGCAGTATCAGAGATGAATGATCTGTATGAAGAAGGCTGTGGTTTAACATGGGGAGCATACCCGGAGTGAGAGGGCAGTATCAGAGAAGAATGATCTGTATGGAGAAGGCTGTGGTTTAACATAGGAAGCATACCCGGAGTGAGAGGGCAGTATCAGAGTAGAATGATCTGTATGAAGAAGGCTGTGGTTTAACATGGGAAGCATACCCGGAGTGAGAGGGCAGTATCAGAGGAGAATGATCTGTATGAAGAAGGCTGTGGTTCAACATGGGAAGCATACCCGGAGTGAGAGGGCAGTATCAGAGAAGAATGATCTGTATGAAGAAGGCTGTGGTTTAACATGGGAAGCATACCCGGAGTGAGAGGGCAGTATCAGAGAAGAATGATCTGTATGGAGAAGGCTGTGGTTCAACATGGGAAGCATACCCGGAGTGAGAGGGCAGTATCAGAGGAGAATGATCTGTATGAAGAAGGCTGTGGTTTAACATGGGAAGCATACCCGGAGTGAGAGGGCAGTATCAGAGAAGAATGATCTGTATGAAGAAGGCTGTGGTTTAACATGGGAAGCATACCCGGAGTGAGAGGGCAGTATCAGAGAAGAATGATCTGTATGAAGAAGGCTGTGGTTTAACATGGGAAGCATACCCGGAGTGAGAGGGCAGTATCAGAGAAGAATGATCTGTATGAAGAAGGCTGTGGTTTAACATGGGAAGCATACCCGGAGTGAGAGGGCAGTATCAGAGAAGAATGTTCTGTATGAAGAAGGCTGTGGTTTAACATGGGAAGCATACCCGGAGTGAGAGGGCAGTATCAGAGATGAATGATCTGTATGAAGAAGGCTGTGGTTCAACATGGGAAGCATACCCGGAGTGAGAGGGCAGTATCAGAGAAGAATAATCTGTATGAAGAAGGCTGTGGTTTAACATGAGAAGCATACCCGGAGTGAGAGGGCAGTATCAGAGAAGAATGATCTGTATGAAGAAGGCTGTGGTTTAACATTGGAAGCATACCCGGAGTGAGAGGGCAGTATCAGAGGAGAATGATCTGTATGGAGAAGGCTGTGGTTTAACATGGGGAGCATACCCGGAGTGAGAGGGCAGTATCAGAGAAGAATGATCTGTATGAAGAAGGCTGTGGTTTAACATGGGAAGCATACCCGGAGTGAGAGGGCAGTATCAGAGAAGAATGATCTGTATGAAGAAGGCTGTGGTTTAACATGGGAAGCATACCCGGAGTGAGAGGGCAGTATCAGAGAAGAATGATCTGTATGAAGAAGGCTGTGGTTCAACATGGGGAGCATACCCGGAGTGAGAGGGCAGTATCAGAGAAGAATGATCTGTATGAAGAAGGCTGTGGTTCAACATGGGGAGCATACCCGGAGTGAGAGGGCAGTATCAGAGAAGAATGATCTGTATGAAGAAGGCTGTGGTTCAACATGGGAAGCATACCCGGAGTGAGAGGGCAGTATCAGAGAAGAATGATCTGTATGAAGAAGGCTGTGGTTCAACATGGGGAGCATACCCGGAGTGAGAGGGCAGTATCAGAGATGAATGATCTGTATGAAGAAGGCTGTGGTTTACCATGGGAAGCATACCCGGAGTGAGAGGGCAGTATCAGAGAAGAATGATCTGTATGAAGAAGGCTGTGGTTTAACATGGGGAGCATACCCGGAGTGAGAGGGCAGTATCAGAGAAGAATGATCTGTATGAAGAAGGCTGTTGTTTAACATGAGGAGCATACCCGGAGTGAGAGGGCAGTATCAGAGAAGGATGATCTGTATGAAGAAGGCTGTAGTTCAACATGGAAAGCATACCCGGAGTGAGAGGGCAGTATCAGAGAAGAATGATCTGAATGAAGAAGGCTGTGGTTTAACATGGGAAGCATACCCGGAGTGAGAGGGCAGTATCAGAGGAGAATGATCTGTATGAAGAAGGCAATGGTTTAACATGGGAAGCATACCCGGAGTGAGAGGGCAGTATCAGAGAAGAATGATCTGTATGAAAAAGGCTGTGGTTCAACATGGGGAGCATACCCGGAGTGAGAGGGCAGTATCAGAGATGAATGATCTGTATGAAGAAGGCTGTGGTTTACCATGGGAAGCATACCCGGAGTGAGAGGGCAGTATCAGAGAAGAATGATCTGTATGAAGAAGGCTGTGGTTTAACATGGGGAGCATACCCGGAGTGAGAGGGCAGTATCAGAGAAGAATGATCTGTATGAAGAAGGCTGTGGTTTAACATGAGGAGCATACCCGGAGTGAGAGGGCAGTATCAGAGAAGGATGATCTGTATGAAGAAGGCTGTAGTTCAACATGGAAAGCATACCCGGAGTGAGAGGGCAGTATCAGAGAAGAATGATCTGTATGAAGAAGGCTGTGGTTTAACATGGGAAGCATACCCGGAGTGAGAGGGCAGTATCAGAGGAGAATGATCTGTATGGAGAAGGCTGTGGTTCAACATGGGAAGCATACCCGGAGTGAGAGGGCAGTATCAGAGGAGAATGATCTGTATGGAGAAGGCTGTGGTTTAACATGGGAAGCATACCCGGAGTGAGAGGGCAGTATCAGAGGAGAATGATCTGTATGGAGAAGGCTGTGGTTCAACATGGGAAGCATACCCGGAGTGAGAGGGCAGTATCAGAGGAGAATGATCTGTATGGAGAAGGCTGTGGTTCAACATGGGAAGCATACCCGGAGTGAGAGGGCAGTATCAGAGAAGTATGATCTGAATGAGGAAGGCTGTGGTTTAACATGGGAAGCATACCCGGAGTGAGTGGGCAGTATCAGAGGAGAATGATCTGTATGAAGAAGGCTGTGGTTTAACATGGGAAGCATACCCGGAGTGAGAGGGCAGTATCAGAGAAGAATGATCTGCCCCCTCAAAGGATCCGAACACCTTGACGTGGTGTGGGGGCTTGCGTGGCCCCATGATCTCCAGAGCTTTCGTCGGGAGCAATTAATTTGCTCCCAGCAGGGTCACCCATGACGACAAGGTCTAGAGTGAGGGTCCAGACCAAGTTCGGACCGTCGGTCGAGTGGGTTCCATTTCGGTGACCGGAGTGTATGGAGGTAGTTCTGAGCGTTGCGTTGTCTTCTCAATTCTCTCCTTATCTGTCGATCTCTTTTCTTCTTCTCTTCTTTCCTTTCTTTTCTCTTATCTTCTCTTACTTTCCTCTTCTTGCCGGCTCCCTCCATATGCTCGAATCGCCCACATTTGTTGACGACAATTGCGATGTACACGGTCATGAACCTAAGCCTATGGTGGGAACAATCGTGCTAATGGCTGAATGACTACGGGTTAATGTAGTATTGAACGATGAACTCTGGATACCTGGTGACCTCCAGTTTCAATTTTACCTTACTTTCATATGCGGGGCTCTGTGCGAGTGAACCTTTATTTCCCTAGCTACTCGTGGGATCAAACATGAATGAAATCAACCAAACCCCCATTATCTCCCCCTCCCCCATTCACAGAAACAAAAAAAGACCAGCCGCTCTAATGGACGATTTAATCTCCATGAACGATCTGGTAGCAGTAGCTAAAGAACCGCGCTTTTTAATTATCACGATCACAACAGCAAACAAGTCCTTCAAGAATATCTCTCTCTTCGATCAACATAGAGGGCTAAACCGCCTGGTAGGCGATGTTAAAACCTCCAAGTCGCTGAGAGATGGCACTCTACTCGTAGAAACGAAGACAAGCGAACAATCCCAAATTCTTCTGAAATCTAAATTGTTTTTGACCTACCTCATCGATGTTTCAGCCCATAAATCTTTGAATACGTCCAAAGGAATCATATTCTGCCATGATCTCATGAATCTAGAACTTGACACACTAAAGAATGAATTCAGATCACAAAATATCATCGATGTATACAGAATAAGTAAGCGACAAAACGGAAAACTTGTGCCAACGCCCTTGCTCATCCTCACGTTCAACACTCCGGTAATACCTAAGAAGGTGTTCGCGGGATATATGTGCCTGGCAGTGCGCCCGCACATACCCAATCCTCTGCGGTGCTTCAAGTGCCAGAGGTTTGGACATCCCAGCGATACCTGCAAAGGTACAGAGACCTGTGGGAATTGCGGTGCTGACCGTCACGAACCGCAAGAGTGCTCAAATTCTAGCCATTGCGTGAACTGTGACGGTGACCACCCGGTGTGGTCCCGGTTATGTCCACTTTACAAAAAGGAATCAAAAATCATGGAAATAAAAACTTTGGAAAATATTTCGATCAATGAGGCAAGAAAACGCTACTCTGAAATCAACCCGCACCCTGTAATCTCTAAATCTTTCTCTCAAGCTCTAGCTCAGAGCACTTCCCCAACACCATCTGAGGAAGTTGCCAAGCTCAAGAGCATAATAAAAGAACAGTCTTTGCAGTTGTCGAAGCACACTTCCCCTAACACATCAGTTGAATCATCCCTCAACGAGATGAAACAAATGATGATGGTGCAGGCGGAAGAGATGTCTTCACTGAGAAAGCAACTCATAGAACAAGCAGAAGAAATGAAGAAGCAGGCAAAACGGTATACCAGTACTATAGCAGCACAGGCCAAAGAAATTGAGGACATGAAACAGCTAATTGCGAAGCAGTCGACAACTCCTGCGACGCAAACATCACTCTCACATTCTAAAAGTGATATTACCAAACTTCGTCGTCTATCAAGAGCGAAGAAGACCACAGACACACCAACGAATGTGGAAAATGCAAATCAGCGTGCATCCTCCGTATCTCCATCTCGAGCGGATGAGAGAATGGACGTTGATTGGCAGAAGGATTCCGCTCAGAAGTCACGTGTGAACGAGTTTCGCAAAGATACAAAACCTAATAAGTGATAAATATATTTATTGTCAATTCTATTTTTTTGCGCACGTCTAGACGTTGTTGCAAAGAATCATCATCACAGCATGGCTCTAATACAATGGAACTGCAATGGTTTCAACAGACACAAAGAAGAAATCAAGCTCTTAACATCAAACTTCAAACCGATATGTTTCTTTTTTCAAGAAACGCACTTCAAACCTTGTGACTCTCCATTGATGCGTAATTATAGTTTTTATCGTTTCGATGACTTGACAGGTAACAGAGCCCATGGGGGAGTAGCCACAGCTGTCCATGACAGCTGTCACGTGAGTCCACTGCCGCTAACAACACCACTACAGGCAGTGGCAGTCAGAGTTGCTCTCCCTCAGCCTGTTACCTTCTGTAACATTTACTTTCCCGAATGGGCTCCAGTTACGAGAATAAATCTGGATAACCTTGTGTCACAGCTCCCACGTCCCTACGTTCTTCTAGGTGACCTAAATGCCCACAATAACTTGTGGGGTGACACAATGGTGGATAGTAACCGTAGAGGGCGTCTTTTCGAACAATTCTTCAATGACAACGACTTAATTATTCTCAACAATGGAGAGAAAACAAGGTTTAATGCTTTCAACGGTGAGTTTTCAGCGATCGATCTTTGTGTCTGCACCCCATCTGTCGCACCTCTTTTCAATTTCTCCGTCCACTCAGATCTGTGTGGTAGCGATCACTACCCACTCATCTTGAGAGTAGATTCTCATCAACGGCCCTTGCGGTGTGCGCAGTGGAACTTGCGCCGCGCGAACTGGAGTCTTTACACTAACCATGTTGATTTGAAGCACTCTAATAACATACATGAGACTGATAGTAGGACTGAGCATGTGACAGAGGTGATCATTGCCGCAGCAAAAGAGAGCATCCCTCTTACGTCGACCAACCAACGCCACATACCCGTTCCCTGGTGGAACGAGGAATGTAATGTAGCGATCCGTAAGAGGAAACGAGCCCTTCGGATTTTCCGGAAATACCCGTCCAACATCAACCTTATGGCATTCCGGAAACTCCGAGCAAGGGCTCGTTATATAATCAAAACGTCGAAAAAAGCATCATGGAATTCTTACATTTCATCCATTAATGTTCACACACCCCTCACCAAGGTGTGGAATAGAGTTAGGAAGATAGACGGCAAATTCAAAACATCCTGTATATCTGGGTTGAACACAGATGGTGGTCTGATTACCGAGCCCCAGGAAATAGCTAATGCTATTGGGTCCTATTTCTCGGACGTCTCTAGCTCTCACCACTACTCGGCATCGTTCCAGATACACAAACGTGCTACAGAATGTAAAAGACTAGATTTCTCTTCTGCGAACAACGAGGTGTATAACATGCCGTTTAGTGTATGGGAGTTGGAGAACGCGATAACGTGCGCAAGAGACACAGCACCAGGGATTGATGGAATACACAATCAATTCTTGAAACACCTACCAGTTGCCGCTTCAAATGACCTTCTCAACCTGTTCAACCATATCTATTCAACCGATACTTTCCCTGATTCTTGGAGACAAGCTATCCAGGTACCGATCTTGAAACCATCCAAGGATAAGCATTCACCATCAAGCTATAGACCTATATCTCTGACCAGCTGTCTGTGCAAAGTGATGGAAAGGATGTTGAACAACCGCCTCGTTTGGTGGTTGGAACGAAAAAACCTCCTTTGCACAGTACAGTCTGGATTTAGAAAAAATAGAAATACCTTGGATCATCTTATTCGTATGGAAAGCTTCATACAAGAAGCTTTTCTTACGAAGCAGGAAGTGATAGCTGTATTTTTCGACCTTGAGAAGGCATTCGATACTACCTGGCGCTTCAACATATTGAACACCTTATCACAATGGGGTTTCAGAGGCCATCTTCCTAATTTTATCTGTAATTTCATGACCAACCGACGTTTCAAGGTACGAGTTGGTAATGTGTTGTCGGATGATTTCATCCAAGAGAACGGTGTACCACAGGGTTCTGTCCTCAGTGTTACTTTGTTCGCCATCGCAATAAATGGTATAATTCGAAGCGTTCCATCTTCAATCACTTCTTCCTTATTTGTCGACGACTTGGCTATATTCAGTAAGTCAGCGAGAAGTGCTACGGCCTCTCGCCAAATCCAACTCGCAATTAGGAAACTAGAAGCATGGGAAGATGAAACTGGGTTCAGGTTTTCTACATCAAAATCAACGTGCATGCGTTTTTCTCGTCTGAGAGGCCTACACCCTGACCCAGATATATATCTTCGTAGAGAACTCCTTCCATTCGCAGAATCGACAAAGTTCCTTGGGCTGACGTTTGACGTGAAGTTGAACTGGAAATCTCACATTTCGCAACTCAAAATCAAGTGCTTCAAGTCACTCAACCTTCTCCGTTATCTTAGTGGTACCAAATGGGGAGCGGATCGCACTACGATGCTGCGGCTTTACCGAGCATTAATACGTTCCAAATTGGATTATGGTAGTGTTGTGTACGACTCGGCACGAGAGAGCTACGTGAAGCCACTCAATACAGTTCATAACACAGGCATCCGACTGGCCATAGGAGCACTCCGTACCAGTCGGGTGGAGAGCTTGTATTGTGAGGCTGGTGAGCCCTCGTTGAAGAGTCGACGAGCATATCTCCTTTGCTCATACGCTTCAAAGTTATTTTGCTGTAAGCGTCATCCTACCTACCAATCAGTAATCAATCCTAGATTTCATGCTCTCTATGAATCGAAACCATTCGCCACCATACCAACTGGGATTCGTTTGAATCATATTTTGGTCGAGGAATCATTTGTTTACCCTCGAGTCTATCCAATTCAATTCAGTGATACCGCCCCTTGGTTGGCTCCACGTCCGGAGTGCTTGATGAACTTGTCATCAAGCACGAAGGCAACCACGAGTGCAGAAGAGTATAAGCAAAAATATCTAGAGCTCTGCACACACTACTCCGGACATGTGAAATACTACACGGACGGATCAAAACTGAACGGAAAAGTTGGCTGCGCATTCGTTTGCGAATCCGCCACTGTCAGTATCAGATTAGGTTCGATGAGTAGCGTATATACAGCCGAGTTGTTTGCAATTGTCATCTCTCTACAGCACATTCAACAACGATCTGAGAAGAGCTTCCTGATCTGTTCTGATTCTTTGAGTGTACTCCAAGCCTTAACTCAAATCTTTCCAACTCACCATCTAGTCCAGAAAGTACAGACACTCCTGACCGACCTTGCCTCGCAGGATGTCAGTGTAGTGTTCTGCTGGGTACCTGGACACGTGGGGATTGGTGGTAATGAGTCAGCGGACAGGGCTGCCAAAGAAGCGACGGAGAAAGAAGATATTGATTACCCGAGAGTGCCTTTCAATGATTTCAAGGCGTATTTCAAACTACTTTTCAAATCTCGTTTTCAAAAAGAATGGGACAGGGAGACCAACAACAAGCTGAAAGAAATAAAGCCTACTGTTAGTGCTTGGGAATCTTCAATCCGAGGTTCACGGAGGGAGGAAGTGGTTCTCACTCGTCTGCGAGTGGGACACACACTTTTAACCCATTCCTATCTTTTCACCCCCGAAAAAATCGTTCCCAGATGTGAAATTTGTAACGAGATTTTAACTGTTAGACACATATTGCTCGAGTGTCGGAAATATACTGCTCTGAGGAGACAGCTTCGTATGGAAGACACAATATCAAAGATTTTAGGGAATAATTCAAAATCGATAGATACCATATTCAGCTTTCTAAGATTATCGAAGCTTTTGGATTTCATTTGACATGCTCGTGGATCTGCGTTAAACGATAAAGTCGTCTTATTACCAGTATCATTTTTCAAACTGCCCGAATTAGGACATTTCCATGTCCGTTCAAGATGACGTGGTTTGTGCAATCATCTTTTACCAGTGTACTGCTTTTGACATTTGATACTTATTCTTGATGCCGATCTTTTGGGATAGACATCAGGAATATTTTAAATCAAACCATATCCCAACATATATCTGTTATGGTTTGTCGTTCCTCCACTCCTATTTGAGGGGGAGTTTGAACTGAGAACAAGTAATAAAACGTTCTCATCCTAGTCCCATGGGTGTGACCCTTTACAGCACACACATGTTCGGTTTTAACAAATTAGTTTTTAACGTCTTTAGACACTTTATACATAGTTTAGTCTTAGTCTTAGTTTAATGTATCAAGGTGTTCTCATCTAAATTTCACTTCCACCTTTATATCACACTTTTCACCTTTTGTTGCAACTTATTTCGACAGGCGCTAAATGACCTCGCTGTCGATGCGCCTTAAAACTCTAATATTCATTCATTCAAGAATGATCTGTATGAAGAAGGCTGTGGTTTAACATAGGAAGCATACCCGGAGTGAGAGGGCAGTATCAGAGAAGAATGATCTGTATGAAGAAGGCAATGGTTTAACATGGGAAGCATACCCGGAGTGAGAGGGCAGTATCAGAGAAGAATGATCTGTATGAAGAAGGCAATGGTTTAACATGGGAAGCATACCCGGGGTGAGAGGGCAGTATCAGAGAAGAATGATCTGTATGAAGAAGGCTGTGGTTTAACATGGGAAGCATACCCGGAGTGAGAGGGCAGTATCAGAGAAGAATGATCTGTATGAAGAAGGCTGTGGTTTAACATGGGAAGTATACCCGGAGTGAGAGGGCAGTATCAGAGATGAATGATCTGTATGGAGAAGGCTGTGGTTTAACATGGGAAGCATACCCGGAGTGAGAGGGCAGTATCAGAGAAGAATGATCTGTATGAAGAAGGCTGTGGTTCAACATGGGAAGCGTACCCGGAGTGAGAGGGCAGTATAAGAGAAGAATGATCTGTATGAAGAAGGCTGTGGTTCAACATGGGAAGCATACCCGGAGTGAGAGGGCAGTATCAGAGAAGAATGATCTGTATGAAGAAGGCTGTGGTTCAACATGGGAAGCATACCCGGAGTGAGAGGGCAGTATCAGAGATGAATGATCTGTATGGAGAAGGCTGTGGTTTAACATGGGAAGCATACCCGGAGTGAGAGGGCAGTATCAGAGAAGAATGATCTGTATGGAGAAGGCTGTGGTTTAACATGGGAAGCATACCCGGAGTGAGAGGGCAGTATCAGAGAAGAATGATCTGTATGAAGAAGGCTGTGGTTTAACATGGGAAGCATACCCGGAGTGAGAGGGCAGTATCAGAGAAGAATGATCTGTATGAAGAAGGCTGTGGTTCAACATGGGAAGCGTACCCGGAGTGAGAGGGCAGTATAAGAGAAGAATGATCTGTATGAAGAAGGCTGTGGTTCAACATGGGAAGCATACCCGGAGTGAGAGGGCAGTATCAGAGAAGAATGATCTGTATGAAGAAGGCTGTGGTTCAACATGGGAAGCATACCCGGAGTGAGTGGGCAGTATCAGAGAAGAATGATCTGTATGGAGAAGGCTGTGGTTTAACATGGGGAGCATACCCGGAGTGAGAGGGCAGTATCAGAGAAGAATGATCTGTATGGAGAAGGCTGTGGTTCAACATGGGAAGCATACCCGGAGTGAGAGGGCAGTATCAGAGGAGAATGATCTGTATGGAGAAGGCTGTGGTTTAACATGGGAAGCATACCCGGAGTGAGAGGGCAGTATCAGAGATGAATGATCTGTATGAAGAAGGCTGTGGTTTAACATGGGGAGCATACCCGGAGTGAGAGGGCAGTATCAGAGAAGAATGATCTGTATGAAGAAGGCTGTGGTTTAACATGGGAAGCATACCCGGAGTGAGAGGGCAGTATCAGAGAAGAATGATCTGTATGAAGAAGGCTGTGGTTTAACATGGGAAGCATACCCGGAGTGAGAGGGCAGTATCAGAGAAGAATGATCTATATGAAGAAGGCTGTGGTTTAACATGGGAAGCATACCCGGAGTGAGAGGGCAGTATCAGAGAAGAATGATCTGTATGAAGAAGGCTGTGGTTTAACATGGGAAGCATACCCGGAGTGAGAGGGCAGTATCAGAGAAGAATGTTCTGTATGAAGAAGGCTGTGGTTTAACATGGGAAGCATACCCGGAGTGAGAGGGCAGTATCAGAGATGAATGATCTGTATGAAGAAGGCTGTGGTTTAACATGGGGAGCATACCCGGAGTGAGAGGGCAGTATCAGAGAAGAATGATCTGTATGGAGAAGGCTGTGGTTTAACATAGGAAGCATACCCGGAGTGAGAGGGCAGTATCAGAGTAGAATGATCTGTATGAAGAAGGCTGTGGTTTAACATGGGAAGCATACCCGGAGTGAGAGGGCAGTATCAGAGGAGAATGATCTGTATGAAGAAGGCTGTGGTTCAACATGGGAAGCATACCCGGAGTGAGAGGGCAGTATCAGAGAAGAATGATCTGTATGAAGAAGGCTGTGGTTTAACATGGGAAGCATACCCGGAGTGAGAGGGCAGTATCAGAGAAGAATGATCTGTATGGTGAAGGCTGTGGTTCAACATGGGAAGCATACCCGGAGTGAGAGGGCAGTATCAGAGGAGAATGATCTGTATGAAGAAGGCTGTGGTTTAACATGGGAAGCATACCCGGAGTGAGAGGGCAGTATCAGAGAAGAATGATCTGTATGAAGAAGGCTGTGGTTTAACATGGGAAGCATACCCGGAGTGAGAGGGCAGTATCAGAGAAGAATGATCTGTATGAAGAAGGCTGTGGTTTAACATGGGAAGCATACCCGGAGTGAGAGGGCAGTATCAGAGAAGAATGATCTGTATGAAGAAGGCTGTGGTTTAACATGGGAAGCATACCCGGAGTGAGAGGGCAGTATCAGAGAAGAATGTTCTGTATGAAGAAGGCTGTGGTTTAACATGGGAAGCATACCCGGAGTGAGAGGGCAGTATCAGAGATGAATGATCTGTATGAAGAAGGCTGTGGTTCAACATGGGAAGCATACCCGGAGTGAGAGGGCAGTATCAGAGAAGAATAATCTGTATGAAGAAGGCTGTGGTTTAACATGAGAAGAATACCCGGAGTGAGAGGGCAGTATCAGAGAAGAATGATCTGTATGAAGAAGGCTGTGGTTTAACATGGGAAGCATACCCGGAGTGAGAGGGCAGTATCAGAGGAGAATGATCTGTATGGAGAAGGCTGTGGTTTAACATGGGGAGCATACCCGGAGTGAGAGGGCAGTATCAGAGAAGAATGATCTGTATGAAGAAGGCTGTGGTTTAACATGGGAAGCATACCCGGAGTGAGAGGGCAGTATCAGAGAAGAATGATCTGTATGAAGAAGGCTGTGGTTTAACATGGGAAGCATACCCGGAGTGAGAGGGCAGTATCAGAGAAGAATGATCTGTATGAAGAAGGCTGTGGTTCAACATGGGGAGCATACCCGGAGTGAGAGGGCAGTATCAGAGAAGAATGATCTGTATCAAGAAGGCTGTGGTTCAACATGGGGAGCATACCCGGAGTGAGAGGGCAGTATCAGAGAAGAATGATCTGTATGAAGAAGGCTGTGGTTCAACATGGGAAGCATACCCGGAGTGAGAGGGCAGTATCAGAGAAGAATGATCTGTATGAAGAAGGCTGTGGTTCAACATGGGGAGCATACCCGGAGTGAGAGGGCAGTATCAGAGATGAATGATCTGTATGAAGAAGGCTGTGGTTTACCATGGGAAGCATACCCGGAGTGAGAGGGCAGTATCAGAGAAGAATGATCTGTATGAAGAAGGCTGTGGTTTAACATGGGGAGCATACCCGGAGTGAGAGGGCAGTATCAGAGAAGAATGATCTGTATGAAGAAGGCTGTGGTTTAACATGAGGAGCATACCCGGAGTGAGAGGGCAGTATCAGAGAAGGATGATCTGTATGAAGAAGGCTGTAGTTCAACATGGAAAGCATACCCGGAGTGAGAGGGCAGTATCAGAGAAGAATGATCTGAATGAAGAAGGCTGTGGTTTAACATGGGAAGCATACCCGGAGTGAGAGGGCAGTATCAGAGGAGAATGATCTGTATGAAGAAGGCAATGGTTTAACATGGGAAGCATACCCGGAGTGAGAGGGCAGTATCAGAGAAGAATGATCTGTATGAAGAAGGCTGTGGTTTAACATGGGGAGCATACCCGGAGTGAGAGGGCAGTATCAGAGAAGAATGATCTGTATGAAGAAGGCTGTGGTTTACCATGGGAAGCATACCCGGAGTGAGAGGGCAGTATCAGAGAAGAATGATCTGTATGAAGAAGGCTGTGGTTTAACATGGGGAGCATACCCGGAGTGAGAGGGCAGTATCAGAGAAGAATGATCTGTATGAAGAAGGCTGTGGTTTAACATGAGGAGCATACCCGGAGTGAGAGGGCAGTATCAGAGAAGGATGATCTGTATGAAGAAGGCTGTAGTTCAACATGGAAAGCATACCCGGAGTGAGAGGGCAGTATCAGAGAAGAATGATCTGTATGAAGAAGGCTGTGGTTTAACATGGGAAGCATACCCGGAGTGAGAGGGCAGTATCAGAGGAGAATGATCTGTATGGAGAAGGCTGTGGTTCAACATGGGAAGCATACCCGGAGTGAGAGGGCAGTATCAGAGGAGAATGATCTGTATGGAGAAGGCTGTGGTTTAACATGGGAAGCATACCCGGAGTGAGAGGGCAGTATCAGAGGAGAATGATCTGTATGGAGAAGGCAATGGTTTAACATGGGAAGCATACCCGGAGTGAGAGGGCAGTATCAGAGAAGAATGATCTGTATGAAGAAGGCTGTGGTTTAACATGGGAAGCATACCCGGAGTGAGAGGGCAGTATCAGAGATGAATGATCTGTATGAAGAAGGCTGTGGTTTACCATGGGAAGCATACCCGGAGTGAGAGGGCAGTATCAGAGAAGAATGATCTGTATGAAGAAGGCTGTGGTTTAACATGGGAAGCATACCCGGAGTGAGAGGGCAGTATCAGAGAAGAATGATCTGAATGATGAAGGCTGTGGTTTACCATGGGAAGCATACCCGGAGTGAGAGGGCAGTATCAGAGAAGAATGATCTGTATGAAGAAGGCTGTGGTTCAACATGGGAAGCATACCCGGAGTGAGAGGGCAGTATCAGAGAAGAATGATCTGTATGAAGAAGGCAATGGTTTAACATGGGAAGCATACCCGGAGTGAGAGGGCAGTATCAGAGAAGAATGATCTGTATGAAGAAGGCTGTGGTTCAACATGGGAAGCATACCCGGAGTGAGAGGGCAGTATCAGAGGAGAATGATCTGAATGAAGAAGGCTGTGGTTTAACATGGGAAGCATACCCGGAGTGAGAGGGCAGTATCAGAGATGAATGATCTGTATGAAGAAGGCTGTGGTTTAACATGGGAAGCATACCCGGAGTGAGAGGGCAGTATCAGAGGAGAATGATCTGTATGGAGAAGGCTGTGGTTTAACATGGGAAGCATACCCGGAGTGAGAGGGCAGTATCAGAGAAGAATGATCTGTATGAAGAAGGCTGTGGTTTAACATGAGAAGCATACCCGGAGTGAGAGGGCAGTATCAGAGATGAATGATCTGTATGAAGAAGGCTGTGGTTTAACATGGGAAGCATACCCGGAGTGAGAGGGCAGTATCAGAGGAGAATGATCTGTATGGAGAAGGCTGTGGTTTAACATGGGAAGCATACCCGGAGTGAGAGGGCAGTATCAGAGAAGAATGATCTGTATGAAGAAGGCTGTGGTTTAACATGAGAAGCATACCCGGAGTGAGAGGGCAGTATCAGAGAAGAATGATCTGTATGGAGAAGGCTGTGGTTCAACATGGGAAGCATACCCGGAGTGAGAGGGCAGTATCAGAGAAGAATGATCTGTATGATGAAGGCTGTGGTTTAACATGGAAAGCATACCCGGAGTGAGAGGGCAGTATCAGAGAAGAATGTTCTGTATGAAGAAGGCAATGGTTTAACATGGGAAGCATACCCGGAGTGAGAGGGCAGTATCAGAGGAGAATGATCTGTATGGAGAAGGCTGTGGTTCAACATGGGGAGCATACCCGGAGTGAGAGGGCAGTATCAGAGAAGAATGATCTGTATGAAGAAGGCAATGGTTTAACATGGGAAGCATACCCGGAGTGAGAGGGCAGTATCAGAGACGAATGATCTGTATGAAGAAGGCTGTGGTTTAACATGGGAAGCATACCCGGAGTGAGAGGGCAGTATCAGAGAAGAATGATCTGTATGAGGAAGGCTGTGGTTTAACATGGGAAGCATACCCGGAGTGAGAGGGCAGTATCAGAGATGAATGATCTGTATGAAGAAGGCTGTGGTTTAACATGGGAAGCATACCCGGAGTGAGACGGCAGTATCAGAGAAGAATGTTCTGTATGAAGAAGGCTGTGGTTTAACATGGGAAGCATACACGGAGTGAGAGGGCAGTATCAGAGATGAATGATCTGTATGAAGAAGGCTGTGGTTTAACATGGGAAGCATACCCGGAGTGAGATGGCAGTATCAGAGGAGAATGATCTGTATGAAGAAGGCTGTGGTTTAACATGGGAAGCATACCCGGAGTGAGAGGGCAGTATCAGAGGAGAATGATCTGTATGAAGAAGGCTGTGGTTTAACATGGGAAGCATACCAGGAGTGAGAGGGCAGTATCAGAGAAGAATGATCTGTATGAAGAAGGCTGTGGTTTAACATGGGAAGCATACCCGGAGTGAGGGGGCAGTATCAGAGAAGAATGATCTGTATGAAGAAGGCTGTGGTTTAACATGGGAAGCATACCCGGAGTGAGAGGGCAGTATCAGAGGAGAATGATCTGAATGAAGAAGGCTGTGGTTTAACATGGGAAGCATACCCGGAGTGAGAGGGCAGTATCAGAGATGAATGATCTGTATGAAGAAGGCTATGGTTTAACATGGGAAGCATACCCGGAGTGAGAGGGCAGTATCAGAGAAGAATGATCTGTATGAAGAAGGCTGTGGTTTAACATGGGAAGCATACCCGGAGTGAGAGGGCAGTATCAGAGGAGAATGATCTGAATGAAGAAGGCTGTGGTTTAACATGGGAAGCATACCCGGAGTGAGATGGCAGTATCAGAGGAGAATGATCTGTATGAAGAAGGCTGTGGTTTAACATGGGAAGCATACCCGGAGTGAGAGGGCAGTATCAGAGGAGAATGATCTGTATGAAGAAGGCTGTGGTTTAACATGGGAAGCATACCAGGAGTGAGAGGGCAGTATCAGAGAAGAATGATCTGTATGAAGAAGGCTGTGGTTTAACATGGGAAGCATACCCGGAGTGAGAGGGCAGTATCAGAGATGAATGATCTGTATGAAGAAGGCTGTGGTTCAACATGGGAAGCATACCCGGAGTGAGAGGGCAGTATCAGAGGAGAATGATCTGTATGGAGAAGGCTGTGGTTTAACATGGGAAGCATACCCGGAGTGAGTGGGCAGTATCAGAGAAGAATGATCTGTATGAATAAGGCTGTGGTTTAACATGGGAAGCATACCCGGAGTGAGAGGGCAGTATCAGAGAAGAATGATCTGTATGAAGAAGGCTGTGGTTTAACATGGGAAGCATACCCGGAGTGAGAGGGCAGTATCAGAGGAGAATGATCTGAATGAAGAAGGCTGTGGTTTAACATGGGAAGCATACCCGGAGTGAGAGGGCAGTATCAGAGGAGAATGATCTGAATGAAGAAGGCTGTGGTTTAACATGGGAAGCATACCCGGAGTGAGAGGGCAGTATCAGAGGAGAATGATCTGAATGAAGAAGGCTGTGGTTTAACATGGGAAGCATACCCGGAGTGAGAGGGCAGTATCAGAGAAGAATGATCTGTATGAAGAAGGCAATGGTTTAACATGGGGAGCATACCCGGAGTGAGAGGGCAGTATCAGAGAAGAATGATCTGTATGAAGAAGGCAATGGTTTAACATGGGGAGCATACCCGGAGTGAGAGGGCAGTATCAGAGAAGAATGATCTGTATGAAGAAGGCTGTGGTTTAACATGGGAAGCATACCCGGAGTGAGAGGGCAGTATCAGAGAAGAATGATCTGTATGAAGAAGGCAATGGTTTAACATGGGGAGCATACCCGGAGTGAGAGGGCAGTATCAGAGAAGAATGATCTGTATGAAGAAGGCTGTGGTTTAACATGGGAAGCATACCCGGAGTGAGAGGGCAGTATCAGAGGAGAATGATCTGAATGAAGAAGGCTGTGGTTTAACATGGGAAGCATACCCGGAGTGAGAGGGCAGTATCAGAGAAGAATGATCTGTATGAAGAAGGCTGTGGTTTAACATGGGAAGCATACCCGGAGTGAGAGGGCAGTATCAGAGGAGAATGATCTGAATGAAGAAGGCTGTGGTTTAACATGGGAAGCATACCCGGAGTGAGAGGGCAGTATCAGAGAAGAATGATCTGTATGAAGAAGGCTGTGGTTTAACATGGGAAGCATACCCGGAGTGAGAGGGCAGTATCAGAGAAGAATGATCTGTATGAAGAAGGCAATGGTTTAACATGGGGAGCATACCCGGAGTGAGAGGGCAGTATCAGAGAAGAATGATCTGTATGAAGAAGGCTGTGGTTTAACATGGGAAGCATACCCGGAGTGAGAGGGCAGTATCAGAGAAGAATGATCTGTATGAAGAAGGCTGTGGTTTAACATGGGAAGCATACCCGGAGTGAGAGGGCAGTATCAGAGGAGAATGATCTGAATGAAGAAGGCTGTGGTTTAACATGGGAAGCATACCCGGAGTGAGAGGGCAGTATCAGAGAAGAATGATCTGAATGAGGAAGGCTGTGGTTTAACATGGGAAGCATACCCGGAGTGAGAGGGCAGTATCAGAGAAGAATGATCTGTATGGAGAAGGCTGTGGTTTACCATGGGAAGCATACCGGGAGTGAGAGGGCAGTATCAGAGAAGAATGATCTGTATGGAGAAGGCTGTGGTTCAACATGGGAAGCATACCCGGAGTGAGAGGGCAGTATCAGAGGGGAATGATCTGTATGAAGAAGGCAATGGTTTAACATGGGAAGCATACCCGGAGTGAGAGGGCAGTATCAGAGAAGAATGATCTGTATGAAGAAGGCTGTGGTTTACCATGGGAAGCATACCCGGAGTGAGAGGGCAGTATCAGAGAAGAATGATCTGTATGAAGAAGGCTGTGGTTTAACATGGGAAGCATACCCGGAGTGAGAGGGCAGTATCAGAGGAGAATGATCTGTATGAAGAAGGCTGTGGTTTAACATGGGAAGCATACCCGGAGTGAGAGGGCAGTATCAGAGATGAATGATCTGTATGGAGAAGGCTGTGGTTTAACATGGAAAGCATACCCGGAGTAAGAGGGCAGTATCAGAGAAGAATGATCTGTATGAAGAAGGCTGTGGTTTACCATGGGAAGCATACCCGGAGTGAGAGGGCAGTATCAGAGAAGAATGATCTGTATGAAGAAGGCTGTGGTTCAACATGGAAAGCATACCCGGAGTGAGAGGGCAGTATCAGAGAAGAATGATCTGTATGAAGAAGGCTGTGGTTCAACATGGAAAGCATACCCGGAGTGAGAGGGCAGTATCAGAGGAGAATGATCTGTATGAAGAAGGCTGTGGTTTAACATGTGAAGCATACCCGGAGTGAGATGGCAGTATCAGAGGAGAATGATCTGTATGAAGAAGGCTGTGGTTTAACATGGGAAGCATACCCGGAGTGAGAGGGCAGTATCAGAGAAGAATGATCTGTATGAAGATGGCTGTGGTTTAACATGGGAAGCATACCCGGAGTGAGAGGGCAGTATCAGAGAAGAATGATCTGTATGAAGAAGGCTGTGGTTTAACATGGGAAGCATACCCGGAGTGAGAGGGCAGTATCAGAGATGAATGATCTGTATGAAGAAGGCTGTGGTTCAACATGGGAAGCATACCCGGAGTGAGAGGGCAGTATCAGAGATGAATGATCTGTATGAAGAAGGCTATGGTTTAACATGGGAAGCATACCCGGAGTGAGAGGGCAGTATCAGAGAAGAATGATCTGTATGAAGAAGGCTGTGGTTTAACATGGGAAGCATACCCGGAGTGAGAGGGCAGTATCAGAGAAGAATGATCTGTATGAAGAAGGCTGTGGTTCAACATGGGAAGCATACCCGGAGTGAGAGGGCAGTATCAGAGATGAATGATCTGTATGAAGAAGGCTGTGGTTTAACATGGGAAGCATACCCGGAGTGAGAGGGCAGTATCAGAGAAGAATGATCTGTATGAAGAAGGCAATGGTTTAACATGGGAAGCATACCCGGAGTGAGAGGGCAGTATCAGAGAAGAATGTTCTGTATGAAGAAGGCTGTGGTTTACCATGGGAAGCATACCCGGAGTGAGAGGGCAGTATCAGAGAAGAATGATCTGTATGAAGAAGGCTGTGGTTCAACATGGGAAGCATACCCGGAGTGAGAGGGCAGTATCAGAGAAGAATGATCTGTATGAAGAAGGCTGTGGTTCAACATGGGAAGCATACCCGGAGTGAGAGGGCAGTATCAGAGAAGAATGTTCTGTATGAAGAAGGCTGTGGTTTACCATGGGAAGCATACCCGGAGTGAGAGGGCAGTATCAGAGAAGAATGATCTGTATGAAGAAGGCTGTGGTTCAACATGGGAAGCATACCCGGAGTGAGAGGGCAGTATCAGAGAAGAATGTTCTGTATGAAGAAGGCTGTGGTTTAACATGGGAAGCATACCCGGAGTGAGAGGGCAGTATCAGAGAAGAATGTTCTGTATGAAGAAGGCTGTGGTTTAACATGGGAAGCATACTCGGAGTGAGAGGGCAGTATCAGAGATGAATGATCTGTATGAAGAAGGCTGTGGTTTAACATGGGAAGCATACCCGGAGTGAGAGGGCAGTATCAGAGAACAATGATCTGTATGAAGAAGGCTGTGGTTTAACATGGGAAGCATACCCGGAGTGAGAGGGCAGTATCAGAGAAGAATGTTCTGTATGAAGAAGGCTGTGGTTTAACATGGGAAGCATACCCGGAGTGAGAGGGCAGTATCAGAGAAGAATGTTCTGTATGAAGAAGGCTGTGGTTTAACATGGGAAGCATACCCGGAGTGAGAGGGCAGTATCAGAGATGAATGATCTGTATGAAGAAGGCTGTGGTTTAACATGGGAAGCATACCCGGAGTGAGAGGGCAGTATCAGAGAAGAATGTTCTGTATGAAGAAGGCTGTGGTTTAACATGGGAAGCATACCCGGAGTGAGAGGGCAGTATCAGAGAAGAATGTTCTGTATGAAGAAGGCTGTGGTTTAACATGGGAAGCATACCCGGAGTGAGAGGGCAGTATCAGAGATGAATGATCTGTATGAAGAAGGCTGTGGTTTAACATGGGAAGCATACCCGGAGTGAGAGGGCAGTATCAGAGAAGAATGTTCTGTATGAAGAAGGCTGTGGTTTAACATGGGAAGCATACACGGAGTGAGAGGGCAGTATCAGAGATGAATGATCTGTATGAAGAAGGCTGTGGTTTAACATGGGAAGCATACCCGGAGTGAGAGGGCAGTATCAGAGAAGAATGATCTGTATGAAGAAGGCTGTGGTTTAACATGGGAAGCATACCCGGAGTGAGAGGGCAGTATCAGAGAAGAATGATCTGTATGAAGAAGGCTATGGTTTAACATGGGAAGCATACCCGGAGTGAGAGGGCAGTATCAGAGATGAATGATCTGTATGAAGAAGGCTGTGGTTCAACATGGGAAGCATACCCGGAGTGAGAGGGCAGTATCAGAGAAGAATGTTCTGTATGAAGAAGGCTGTGGTTTAACATGGGAAGCATACCCGGAGTGAGAGGGCAGTATCAGAGAAGAATGTTCTGTATGAAGAAGGCTGTGGTTTAACATGGGAAGCATACCCGGAGTGAGAGGGCAGTATCAGAGATGAATGATCTGTATGAAGAAGGCTGTGGTTTAACATGGGAAGCATACCCGGAGTGAGAGGGCAGTATCAGAGAAGAATGTTCTGTATGAAGAAGGCTGTGGTTTAACATGGGAAGCATACACGGAGTGAGAGGGCAGTATCAGAGATGAATGATCTGTATGAAGAAGGCTTTGGTTTAACATGGGAAGCATACCCGGAGTGAGAGGGCAGTATCAGAGAAGAATGATCTGTATGAAGAAGGCTGTGGTTTAACATGGGAAGCATACCCGGAGTGAGAGGGCAGTATCAGAGAAGAATGATCTGTATGAAGAAGGCTATGGTTTAACATGGGAAGCATACCCGGAGTGAGAGGGCAGTATCAGAGAAGAATGTTCTGTATGAAGAAGGCTGTGGTTTACCATGGGAAGCATACCCGGAGTGAGAGGGCAGTATCAGAGAAGAATGATCTGTATGAAGAAGGCTGTGGTTTAACATGGGAAGCATACCCGGAGTGAGAGGGCAGTATCAGAGGAGAATGATCTGTATGAAGAAGGCTGTGGTTTAACATGGGAAGCATACCCGGAGTGAGAGGGCAGTATCAGAGATGAATGATCTGTATGAAGACGGCTGTGGTTCAACATGGGAAGCATACCCGGAGTGAGAGGGCAGTATCAGAGAAGAATGTTCTGTATGAAGAAGGCTGTGGTTTACCATGGGAAGCATACCCGGAGTGAGAGGGCAGTATCAGAGAAGAATGATCTGTATGAAGAAGGCTGTGGTTTAACATGGGAAGCATACCCGGAGTGAGAGGGCAGTATCAGAGATGAATGATCTGTATGAAGAAGGCTGTGGTTTAACATGGGAAGCATACCCGGAGTGAGAGGGCAGTATC
Organism: Brachyptera risi; assembly: GCA_964007535.1. NCBI lineage: Eukaryota > Metazoa > Arthropoda > Insecta > Plecoptera > Taeniopterygidae > Brachyptera > Brachyptera risi. The sequence goes on from OZ023333.1 coordinate 5,190,807, forward strand.
AGAGGAGAATGATCTGTATGAAGAAGGCTGTGGTTTAACATGGGGAGCATACCCGGAGTGAGAGGGCAGTATCAGAGAAGAATGATCTGTATGAAGAAGGCTGTGGTTTAACATGGGAAGCATACCCGGAGTGAGAGGGCAGTATCAGAGGAGAATGATCTGTATGAAGAAGGCTGTGGTTTAACATGGGAAGCATACCCGGAGTGAGAGGGCAGTATCAGAGATGAATGATCTGTATGAAGAAGGCTGTGGTTTACCATGGGAAGCATACCCGGAGTGAGAGGGCAGTATCAGAGAAGAATGATCTGTATGAAGAAGGCTGTGGTTTAACATGGGAAGCATACCCGGAGTGAGAGGGCAGTATCAGAGATGAATGATCTGTATGAAGAAGGCTGTGGTTTAACATGGGAAGCATACCCGGAGTGAGAGGGTAGTATCAGAGGAGAATGATCTGTATGAAGAAGGCAATGGTTTACCATGGGAAGCATACCCGGAGTGAGAGGGCAGTATCAGAGAAGAATGATCTGTATGGAGAAGGCTGTGGTTCAACATGGGAAGCATACTCGGAGTGAGAGGGCAGTATCAGAGGAGAATGATCTGTATGAAGAAGGCTGTGGTTTACCATGGGAAGCATACCCGGAGTGAGAGGGCAGTATCAGAGGAGAATGATCTGTATGAAGAAGGCTGTGGTTTAACATGGGGAGCATACCCGGAGTGAGAGGGCAGTATCAGAGAAGAATGATCTGTATGAAGAAGGCTGTAGTTTAACATGGGAAGCATACCCGGTGTGAGAGGGCAGTATCAGAGGAGAATGATCTGTATGAAGAAGGCTGTGGTTTAACATGGGAAGCATACCCGGTGTGAGAGGGCAGTATCATAGGAGAATGATCTGTATGAAGAAGGCTGTAGTTTAACATGGGAAGCATACCCGGTGTGAGAGGGCAGTATCAGAGGAGAATGATCTGTATGAAGAAGGCTGTGGTTTACCATGGGAAGCATACCCGGAGTGAGAGGGCAGTATCAGAGAAGAATGATCTGTATGAAGAAGGCTGTGGTTTAACATGGGAAGCATACACGGAGTAAGAGGGCAGTATAAGAGATGAATGATCTGTATGAAGAAGGCTGTGGTTTAACATGGGAAGCATACCCGGAGTGAGAGGGCAGTATCAGAGATGAATGATCTGTATGAAGAAGGCTGTGGTTTAACATGGGAAGCATACCCGGAGTGAGAGGGCAGTATCAGAGAAGAATGATCTGTATGAAGAAGGCTGTGGTTTAACATGGGAAGCATACACGGAGTAAGAGGGCAGTATAAGAGATGAATGATCTGTATGAAGAAGGCTGTGGTTTAACATGGGAAGCATACTCGGAGTGAGAGGGCAGTATCAGAGGAGAATGATCTGTATGAAGAAGGCTGTGGTTTACCATGGGAAGCATACCCGGAGTGAGAGGGCAGTATCAGAGAAGAATGATCTGTATGAAGAAGGCTGTGGTTTAACATGGGAAGCATACCCGGAGTGAGAGGGCAGTATCAGAGATGAATGATCTGTATGAAGAAGGCTGTGGTTTAACATGGGAAGCATACCCGGAGTGAGAGGGCAGTATCAGAGGAGAATGATCTGTATGGAGAAGGCTGTGGTTCAACATGGGAAGCATACTCGGAGTGAGAGGGCAGTATCAGAGGAGAATGATCTGTATGAAGAAGGCTGTGGTTTAACATGGGAAGCATACCCGGAGTGAGAGGGCAGTATCAGAGAAGAATGATCTGTATGAAGAAGGCTGTGGTTTAACATGGGAAGCATACCCGGAGTGAGAGGGCAGTATCAGAGAAGAATGATCTGTATGAAGAAGGCTGTGGTTTAACATGGGAAGCATACCCGGAGTGAGAGGGCAGTATCAGAGAAGAATGATCTGTATGAAGAAGGCTGTGGTTTGACATGGGAAGCATACCCGGAGTGAGAGGGCAGTATCAGAGAAGAATGATCTGTATGAAGAAGGCTGTGGTTTAACATGGGAAGCATACACGGAGTGAGAGGGCAGTATCAGAGGAGAATGATCTGTATGAAGAAGGCAATGGTTTAACATGGGAAGCATACCCGGAGTAAGAGGGCAGTATAAGAGATGAATGATCTGTATGAAGAAGGCTGTGGTTTAACATGGGAAGCATACCCGGAGTGAGAGGGCAGTATCAGAGAAGAATGATCTGTATGAAGAAGGCTGTGGTTTAACATGGGAAGCATACCCGGAGTGAGAGGGCAGTATCAGAGAAGAATGATCTGTATGAAGAAGGCTGTGGTTTAACATGGGAAGCATACACGGAGTGAGAGGGCAGTATCAGAGAAGAATGATCTGTATGAAGAAGGCTGTGGTTTAACATGGGAAGCATACCCGGAGTGAGAGGGCAGTATCAGAGAAGAATGATCTGTATGAAGAAGGCTGTGGTTTAACATGGGAAGCATACCCGGAGTGAGAGGGCAGTATCAGAGAAGAATGATCTGAATGAAGAAGGCTGTGGTTTAACATGGGAAGCATACCCGGAGTGAGAGGGCAGTATCAGAGGAGAATGATCTGTATGAAGAAGGCTGTGGTTCAACATGGGAAGCATACCCGGAGTGAGTGGGCAGTATCAGAGAAGAATGATCTGTATGAAGAAGGCTGTGGTTCAACATGGGAAGCATACCCGGAGTGAGAGGGCAGTATCAGAGGAGAATGATCTGTATGGAGAAGGCTGTGGTTTAACATGGGAAGCATACCCGGAGTGAGTGGGCAGTATCAGAGAAGAATGATCTGTATGAAGAAGGCTGTGGTTCAACATGGGAAGCATACCCGGAGTGAGAGGGCAGTATCAGAGAAGAATGATCTGTATGAAGAAGGCTGTGGTTTAACATGGGAAGCATACCCGGAGTGAGAGGGCAGTATCAGAGGAGAATGATCTGTATGGAGAAGGCTGTGGTTTAACATGGGAAGCATACCCGGAGTGAGTGGGCAGTATCAGAGAAGAATGATCTGTATGGAGAAGGCTGTGGTTTAACATGGGAAGCATACCCGGAGTGAGTGGGCAGTGTCAGAGAAGAATGATCTGTATGAAGAAGGCTGTGGTTTAACATGGAAAGCATACCCGGAGTGAGAGGGCAGTATCAGAGAAGAATGATCTGAATGATGAAGGCTGTGGTTTAACATGGGAAGCATACCCGGAGTGAGAGGGCAGTATCAGAGATGAATGATCTGTATGAAGAAGGCTGTGGTTTGACATGGGAAGCATACCCGGAGTGAGAGGGCAGTATCAGAGGAGAATGATCTGTATGGAGAAGGCTGTGGTTCAACATGGGAAGCATACCCGGAGTGAGAGGGCAGTATCAGAGATGAATGATCTGTAGGGAGAAGGCTGTGGTTCAACGTGGAAAGCATACCCGGAGTGAGAGGGCAGTATCAGAGAAGAATGATCTGTATGAAGAAGGCTGTGGTTTAACATGGGAAGCATACCCGGAGTGAGAGGGCAGTATCAGAGATGAATGATCTGTATGAAGAAGGCTGTGGTTTAACATGGGAAGCATACCCGGAGTGAGAGGGCAGTATCAGAGAAGAATGATCTGTATGAAGAAGGCTGTGGTTCAACATGGGAAGCATACCCGGAGTGAGAGGGCAGTATCAGAGAAGAATGATCTGTATGAAGAAGGCTGTGGTTTAACATGGGAAGCATACCCGGAGTGAGAGGGCAGTATCAGAGAAGAAAGATCTGTATGAAGAAGGCTGTGGTTTAACATGGAAAGCATACCCGGAGTGAGAGGGCAGTATCAGAGAAGAATGATCTGTATGAAGAAGGCTGTGGTTTACCATGGGAAGCATACCCGGAGTGAGAGGGCAGTATCAGAGAAGAATGATCTGTATGATGAAGGCTGTGGTTTAACATGGGAAGCATACCCGGAGTGAGAGGGCAGTATCAGAGAAGAATGATCTGTATGAAGAAGGCTGTGGTTCAACATGGGAAGCATACCCGGAGTGAGAGGGCAGTATCAGAGGAGAATGATCTGTGTGATGAAGGCTGTGGTTTAACATGGGAAGCATACCCGGAGTGAGAGGGCAGTATCAGAGAAGAATGATCTGTATGGAGAAGGCTGTGGTTTAACATGGGAAGCATACCCGGAGTGAGAGGGCAGTATCAGAGAAGAATGATCTGTATGAAGAAGGCTGTGGTTCAACATGGGAAGCATACCTGGAGTGAGAGGGCAGTATCAGAGAAGAATGATCTGTATGAAGAAGGCTGTGGTTTAACATGGGAAGCATACCCGGAGTGAGAGGGCAGTATCAGAGAAGAATGATCTGTATGGAGAAGGCTGTGGTTTAACATGGGGAGCATACCCGGAGTGAGAGGGCAGTATCAGAGAAGAATGATCTGTATGGAGAAGGCTGTGGTTTAACATGGGGAGCATACCCGGAGTGAGAGGGCAGTATCAGAGAAGAATGATCTGTATGATGAAGGCTGTGGTTTAACATGGGAAGCATACCCGGAGTGAGAGGGCAGTATCAGAGAAGAATGATCTGTATGAAGAAGGCTGTGGTTTAACATGGGAAGCATACCCGGAGTGAGAGGGCAGTATCAGAGAAGAATGATCTGTATGAAGAAGGCAATGGTTTAACATGGGAAGCATACCCGGAGTGAGAGGGCAGTATCAGAGAAGAATGATCTGTATGAAGAAGGCTGTGGTTTAACATGGGAAGCATACCCGGAGTGAGAGGGCAGTATCAGAGAAGAATGATCTGTATGAAGAAGGCTGTTGTTTACCATGGAAAGCATACCCGGAGTGAGAGGGCAGTATCAGAGATGAATGATCTGTATGAAGAAGGCTGTGGTTCAACATGGAAAGCATACCCGGAGTGAGAGGGCAGTATCAGAGGAGAATGATCTGTATGGAGAAGGCTGTGGTTTAACATGGGAAGCATACCCGGAGTGAGAGGGCAGTATCAGAGAAGAATGATCTGTATGAAGAAGGCTGTGGTTCAACATGGGAAGCATACCTGGAGTGAGAGGGCAGTATCAGAGATGAATGATCTGTATGAAGAAGGCTGTGGTTCAACATGGAAAGCATACCCGGAGTGAGAGGGCAGTATCAGAGAAGAATGATCTGTATGAAGAAGGCTGTGGTTTAACATGGGGAGCATACCCGGAGTGAGAGGGCAGTATCAGAGAAGAATGATCTGTATGAAGAAGGCTGTGGTTTAAAATGGAAAGCATACCCGGAGTGAGAGGGCAGTATCAGAGAAGAATGATCTGTATGGAGAAGGCTGTGGTTTAACATGGGAAGCATACCCGGAGTGAGAGGGCAGTATCAGAGATGAATGATCTGTATGAAGAAGGCTGTGGTTTAACATGGGAAGCATACCCGGAGTGAGAGGGCAGTATCAGAGAAGAATGATCTGTATGAAGAAGGCTGTGGTTCAACATGGGAAGCATACCCGGAGTGAGAGGGCAGTATCAGAGATGAATGATCTGTATGAAGAAGGCTGTGGTTTAACATGGGAAGCATACCCGGAGTGAGAGGGCAGTATCAGAGAAGAATGATCTGTTTGAAGAAGGCTGTGGTTTAACATGAGAAGCATACCCGGAGTGAGAGGGCAGTATCAGAGAAGAATGATCTGTATGGAGAAGGCTGTGGTTCAACATGGGAAGCATACCCGGAGTGAGAGGGCAGTATCAGAGATGAATGATCTGTATGAAGAAGGCTGTGGTTTAACATGGGAAGCATACCCGGAGTGAGAGGGCAGTATCAGAGATGAATGATCTGTATGAAGAAGGCTGTGGTTTAACATGGGAAGCATACCCGGAGTGAGAGGGCAGTATCAGAGATGAATGATCTGTATGAAGAAGGCTGTGGTTTAACATGGGAAGCATACCCGGAGTGAGAGGGCAGTATCAGAGATGAATGATCTGTATGAAGAAGGCTGTGGTTCAACATGGGAAGCATACCCGGAGTGAGAGGGCAGTATCAGAGAAGAATGTTCTGTATGAAGAAGGCTGTGGTTTAACATGGGAAGCATACCCGGAGTGAGAGGGCAGTATCAGAGATGAATGATCTGTATGAAGAAGGCTGTGGTTCAACATGGGAAGCATACCCGGAGTGAGAGGGCAGTATCAGAGAAGAATGATCTGTATGAAGAAGGCTGTCGTTCAACATGGAAAGCATACCCGGAGTGAGAGGGCAGTATCAGAGAAGAATGATCTGTATGAAGAAGGCTGTGGTTTAACATGGGAAGCATACCCGGAGTGAGAGGCAGTATCAGAGAAGAATTATCTGAATGATGAAGGCTGTGGTTCAACATGGGAAGCATACCCGGAGTGAGAGGGCAGTATCAGAGAAGAATGATCTGTATGAAGAAGGCTGTGGTTTAACATGGGAAGCATACCCGGAGTGAGAGGGCAGTATCAGAGAAGAATGATCTGTATGAAGAAGGCTGTGGTTTAACATGGGAAGCATACCCGGAGTGAGAGGGCAGTATCAGAGGAGAATGATCTTTATGAAGAAGGCTGTGGTTTAACATAGGAAGCATACCCGGAGTGAGAGGGCAGTATCAGAGGAGAATGATCTGTATGGAGAAGGCTGTGGTTCAACATGGGAAGCATACTCGGAGTGAGAGGGCAGTATCAGAGAAGAATGATCTGTATGGAGAAGGCTGTGGTTTAACATGGGAAGCATACCCGGAGTGAGAGGGCAGTATCAGAGGAGAATGATCTGTATGAAGAAGGCTGTGGTTCAACATGGGAAGCATACCCGGAGTGAGAGGGCAGTATCAGAGAAGAATGATCTGTATGAAGAAGGCTGTCGTTCAACATGGGAAGCATACCCGGAGTGAGAGGCAGTATCAGAGAAGAATTATCTGAATGATGAAGGCTGTGGTTCAACATGGGAAGCATACCCGGAGTGAGAGGGCAGTATCAGAGAAGAATGATCTGTATGAAGAAGGCTGTCGTTCAACATGGGAAGCATACCCGGAGTGAGAGGGCAGTATCAGAGAAGAATGATCTGTATGAAGAAGGCTGTGGTTTAACATGGGAAGCATACCCGGAGTGAGAGGCAGTATCAGAGAAGAATTATCTGAATGATGAAGGCTGTGGTTCAACATGGGAAGCATACCAGGAGTGAGAGGGCAGTATCAGAGGAGAATGATCTGTATGAAGAAGGCTGTGGTTTAACATGGGAAGCATACCCGGAGTGAGAGGGCAGTATCAGAGAAGAATGATCTGTATGAAGAAGGCTGTGGTTTAACATGGGAAGCATACCCGGAGTAAGAGGGCAGTATCAGAGGAGAATGATCTGTATGAAGAAGGCTGTGGTTCAACATGGGAAGCATACCAGGAGTGAGAGGGCAGTATCAGAGAAGAATGATCTGTATGAAGAAGGCAATGGTTTAACATGGGAAGCATACCCGGAGTGAGAGGGCAGTATCAGAGAAGAATGATCTGTATGGAGAAGGCTGTGGTTTAACATGGGAAGCATACCCGGAGTGAGAGGGCAGTATCAGAGGAGAATGATCTGTATGAAGAAGGCAATGGTTTAACATGGGAAGCATACCCGGAGTGAGAGGGCAGTATCAGAGAAGAATGATCTGTATGAAGAAGGCTGTGGTTTAACATGGGAAGCATACCCGGAGTGAGAGGGCAGTATCAGAGAAGAATGATCTGTATGAAGAAGGCTGTGGTTTAACATGGGAAGCATACCCGGAGTGAGAGGGCAGTATCAGAGAAGAATGATCTGTATGAAGAAGGCTGTGGTTTAACATGGGAAGCATACCCGGAGTGAGAGGGCAGTATCAGAGAAGAATGATCTGTATGAAGAAGGCTGTGGTTTAACATGGGAAGCATACCCGGAGTGAGAGGGCAGTATCAGAGAAGAATGATCTGTATGAAGAAGGCAATGGTTTAACATGGGAAGCATACCCGGAGTGAGAGGGCAGTATCAGAGATGAATGTTCTGTATGAAGAAGGCTGTGGTTTAACATGGGAAGCATACCCGGAGTGAGAGGGCAGTACCAGAGAAGAATGATCTGTATGAAGAAGGCTGTGGTTTAACATGGAAAGCATACCCGGAGTGAGAGGGCAGTACCAGAGAAGAATGATCTGTATGAAGAAGGCTGTGGTTTAACATGGAAAGCATACCCGGAGTGAGAGGGCAGTATCAGAGGAGAATGATCTGTATGAAGAAGGCAATGGTTTAACATGGGAAGCATACCCGGAGTGAGAGGGCAGTATCATAGGAGAATGATCTGTATGAAGAAGGCTGTGGTTTAACATGGGAAGCATACCCGGAGTGAGAGGGCAGTATCAGAGAAGAATGATCTGTATGAAGAAGGCTGTGGTTTAACATGGGAAGCATACCCGGAGTGAGAGGGCAGTATCAGAGAAGAATGATCTGTATGAAGAAGGCTGTGGTTTAACATGGGAAGCATACCCGGATTGAGAGGGCAGTATCAGAGAAGAATGATCTGTATGAAGAAGGCTGTGGTTTAACATGGGAAGCATACCCGGAGTGAGAGGGCAGTATCAGAGAAGAATGATCTGTATGAAGAAGGCTGTGGTTTAACATGGGAAGCATACCCGGAGTGAGAGGGCAGTATCAGAGAAGAATGATCTGTATGAAGAAGGCAATGGTTTAACATGGGAAGCATACCCGGAGTGAGAGGGCAGTATCAGAGATGAATGTTCTGTATGAAGAAGGCTGTGGTTTAACATGGGAAGCATAACCGGAGTGAGAGGGCAGTACCAGAGAAGAATGATCTGTATGAAGAAGGCTGTGGTTTAACATGGGAAGCATACCCGGAGTGAGAGGGCAGTATCAGAGAAGAATGATCTGTATGAAGAAGGCTGTGGTTTAACATGGGAAGCATACTCGGAGTGAGAGGGCAGTATCAGAGGAGAATGATCTGTATGGAGATGGCTGTGGTTTAACATGGGAAGCATACCCGGAGTGAGAGGGCAGTATCAGAGAAGAATGATCTGTATGGAGAAGGCTGTGGTTTAACATGGGAAGCATACCCGGAGTGAGAGGGCAGTATCAGAGAAGAATGATCTGTATGAAGAAGGCTGTGGTTTAACATGGGAAGCATACCCGGAATGAGAGGGCAGTATCAGAGAAGAATGATCTGTATGAAGAAGGCTGTGGTTCAACATGGGAAGCATACCCGGAGTGAGAGGGCAGTATCAGAGAAGAATGATCTGTATGAAGAATGCTGTGGTTTAACATGGGAAGCATACCCGGAGTGAGAGGGCAGTATCAGAGAAGAATGATCTGTATGAAGAAGGCTGTGGTTTAACATGGGAAGCATACCCGGAGTGAGAGGGCAGTATCAGAGAAGAATGATCTGTATGAGGAAGGCTGTGGTTTAACATGGGAAGCATACCCGGAGTGAGAGGGCAGTATCAGAGAAGAATGATCTGTATGAGGAAGGCTGTGGTTTAACATGGGAAGCATACCCGGAGTGAGAGGGCAGAATCAGAGGAGAATGATCTGTATGAAGAAGGCTGTGGTTTGACATGGGAAGCATACCCAGAGTGAGAGGGCAGTATCAGAGAAGAATGATCTGTATGAAGAAGGCTGTGGTTTAACATGGGAAGCATACCAGGAGTGAGAGGGCAGTATCAGAGAAGAATGATCTGAATGAAGAAGGCTGTGGTTTAACATGGGAAGCATACCCGGAGTGAGAGGGCAGTATCAGAGATGAATGATCTGTATGAAGAAGGCTGTGGTTCAACATGGGAAGCATACCCGGAGTGAGAGGGCAGTATCAGAGAAGAATGATCTGTATGAAGAAGGCTGTGGTTTAACATGGGGAGCATACCCGGAGTGAGAGGGCAGTATCAGAGAAGAATGATCTGTATGAAGAAGGCTGTGGTTTAACATGGGAAGCATACCCGGAGTGAGAGGGCAGTATCAGAGAAGAATGATCTGTATGAAGAAGGCTGTGGTTCAACATGGAAAGCATACCCGGAGTGAGAGGGCAGTATCAGAGAAGAATGATCTGTATGAAGAAGGCTGTGGTTTAACATGGGAAGCATACCCGGAGTGAGAGGGCAGTATCAGAGATGAATGATCTGTATGAAGAAGGCTGTGGTTCAACATGGGAAGCATACCCGGAGTGAGAGGGCAGTATCAGAGAAGAATGATCTGTATGAAGAAGGCTGTGGTTTACCATGGGGAGCATACCCGGAGTGAGAGGGCAGTATCAGAGGAGAATGATCTGTATGAAGAAGGCTGTGGTTTAACATGGGAAGCATACCCGGAGTGAGAGGGCAGTATCAGAGGAGAATGATCTGTATGAAGAAGGCTGTGGTTTAACATGGGAAGCATACCCGGAGTGAGAGGGCAGTATCAGAGGAGAATGATCTGTATGAAGAAGGCTGTGGTTTAACATGGGAAGCATACCCGGAGTGAGAGGGCAGTATCAGAGGAGAATGATCTGTATGAAGAAGGCTGTGGTTTAACATGGGAAGCATACCCGGAGTGAGAGGGCAGTATCAGAGAAGAATGATCTGTATGAAGGAGCCTGTGGTTTAACATGGGAAGCATACCCGGAGTGAGAGGGCAGTATCAGAGATGAATGATCTGTATGAAGAAGGCTGTGGTTTAACATGGGAAGCATACCCGAAGTGAGAGGGCAGTATCAGAGGAGAATGATCTGTATGAAGAAGGCAATGGTTTAACATGGGAAGCATACCCGGAGTGAGAGAGCAGTATCAGAGGAGAATGATCTGTATGAAGAAGGCTGTGGTTCAACATGGAAAGCATACCCGGAGTGAGAGGGCAGTATCAGAGAAGAATGATCTGTATGAAGAAGGCTGTGGTTTAACATGGGGAGCATACCCGGAGTGAGAGGGTAGTATCAGAGAAGAATGATCTGTATGAAGAAGGCTGTGGTTTAACATGGGAAGCATACCCGGAGTGAGAGGGCAGTATCAGAGAAGAATGATCTGTATGAAGAAGGCAGTGGTTTAACATGGGAAGCATACCCGCAGTGAGTGGGCAGTATCAGAGAAGAATGATCTGTATGAAGAAGGCTGTGGTTTAACATGGGAAGCATACCCGGAGTGAGATGGCAGTATCAGAGAAGAATGATCTGTATGAAGAAGGCAATGGTTCAACATGAGACGCATACCCGGATTGAGAGGGCAGTATCAGAGAAGAATGATCTGTATGAAGAAGGCAATGGTTCAACATGAGACGCATACCCGGAGTGAGAGGGCAGTATCAGAGGAGAATGATCTGTATGAAGAAGGCAATGGTTCAACATGAGACGCATACCCGGAGTGAGAGGGCAGTATCAGAGAAGAATGATCTGTATGAAGAAGGCTGTGGTTTAACATGGGAAGCATACCCGGAGTGAGAGGGCAGTATCAGAGGAGAAGGATCTGTATGAAGAAGGCTGTGGTTTAACATGGGAAGCATACCCGGAGTGAGAGGGCAGTATCAGAGAAGAATGATCTGTATGAAGAAGGCTGTGGTTCAACATGGGAAGCATACCCGGAGTGAGTGGGCAGTATCAGAGAAGAATGATCTGTATGAAGAAGGCTGTGGTTTAACATGGGAAGCATACCCGGAGTGAGAGGGCAGTATCAGAGAACAATGATCTGTATGAAGAAGGCTGTGGTTCAACATGGGAAGCATACCCGGAGTGAGAGGGCAGTATCAGAGATGAATGATCTGTATGAAGAAGGCTGTGGTTTAACATGGAAAGCATACCCGGAGTGAGTGTGCAGTATCAGAGAAGAATGATCTGTATGAAGAAGGCTGTGGTTCAACATGGGAAGCATACCCGGAGTGAGCGGGCAGTATCAGAGAAGAATGATCTGTATGAAGAAGGCTGTGGTTTACCATGGGAAGCATACCCGGAGTGAGAGGGCAGTATCAGAGAAGAATGATCTGTATGAAGAAGGCAATGGTTTAACATGGGAAGCATACCCGGAGTGAGAGGGCAGTATCAGAGAAGAATGATCTGTATGAAGAAGGCTGTGGTTTAACATGGGGAGCATACCCGGAGTGAGAGGGCAGTATCAGAGAAGAATGATCTGTATGAAGAAGGCTGTGGTTCAACATGGGAAGCATACCCGGAATGAGAGGGCAGTATCAGAGAAGAATGATCTGTATGAAGAAGGCTGTGGTTCAACATGAGAAGCATACCCGGAGTGAGAGGGCAGTATCAGAGAAGAATGATCTGTATGAAGAAGGCAATGGTTTAACATGGGGAGCATACCCGGAGTGAGAGGGCAGTATCAGAGAAGAATGATCTGTATGAAGAAGGCTGTGGTTCAACATGGGAAGCATACCCGGAATGAGAGGGCAGTATCAGAGAAGAATGATCTGTATGAAGAAGGCTGTGGTTCAACATGGGAAGCATACCCGGAATGAGAGGGCAGTATCAGAGAAGAATGATCTGAATGAGGAAGGCTGTGGTTCAACATGGGAAGCATACCCGGAGTGAGAGGGCAGTATCAGAGAAGAATGATCTGTATGAGGAAGGCTGTGGTTTAACATGGGAAGCATACCCGGAGTGAGAGGCAGTATCAGAGAAGAATGATCTGAATGAAGAAGGCAATGGTTTAACATGGGAAGCATACCCGGAGTGAGAGGGCAGTATCAGAGAAGAATGATCTGTATGAAGAACGCAATGGTTTAACATGGGAAGCATACCCGGAGTGAGAGGGCAGTATCAGAGAAGAATGATCTGTATGAAGAAGGCTGTGGTTTAACATGGGGAGCATACCCGGAGTGAGAGGGCAGTATCAGAGAAGAATGATCTGTATGAAGAAGGCTGTGGTTTAACATGGGAAGCATACCCGGAGTGAGAGGGCAGTATCAGAGAAGAATGATCTGTATGAAGAAGGCTGTGGTTTACCATGGGGAGCATACCCGGAGTGAGAGGGCAGTATCAGAGATGAATGATCTGTATGAAGAAGGCTGTGTTTTAACATGGGAAGCATACACGGAGTGAGAGGGCAGTATCAGAGAAGAATGATCTGTATGGAGAAGGCTGTGGTTTAACATGGGAAGCATACCCGGAGTGAGAGGGCAGTATCAGAGAAGAATGATCTGTATGAAGAAGGCTGTGGTTTAACATGGGAAGCATACCCGGAGTGAGAGGGCAGTATCAGAGATGAATGATCTGTATGAAGAAGGCTGTGGTTCAACATGGGAAGCATACCCGGAGTGAGAGGGCAGTATCCGAGAAGAATGATCTGAATGAAGGAGGCTGTGGCTCAACATGGGAAGCATACCCGGAGTGAGCGGGCAGTATCAGAGAAGAATGATCTGTATGAAGAAGGCTGTGGTTCAACATGGGAAGCATACCCGGAGTGAGAGGGCAGTATCAGAGAAGAATGATCTGTATGAAGAAGGCTGTGGTTCAACATGGGAAGCATACCCGGAGTGAGAGGGCAGTATCAGAGAAGAATGATCTGAATGAAGGAGGCTGTGGTTCAACATGGGAAGCATACCCGGAGTGAGCGGGCAGTATCAGAGAAGAATGATCTGTATGAAGAAGGCTGTGGTTCAACATGGGAAGCAAACACGGAGTGAGAGGGCAGTATCAGAGAAGAATGATCTGAATGAAGGAGGCTGTGGTTCAACATGGGAAGCATACCCGGAGTGAGCGGGCAGTATCAGAGAAGAATGATCTGTATGAAGAAGGCTGTGGTTTAACATGGGAAGCATACCCAGAGTGAGAGGGCAGTATCAGAGAAGAATGATCTGAATGAAGAAGGCTGTGGTTTAACATGGGGAGCATACCCGGAGTGAGAGGGCAGTATCAGAGATGAATGATCTGTATGAAGAAGGCTGTGGTTTAACATGGGAAGCATACCCGGAGTGAGAGGGCAGTATCAGAGAAGAATGATCTGTATGAATAGGGCTGTGGTTTAACATGGGAAGCATACCCGGAGTGAGAGGGCAGTATCAGAGAAGAATGATCTGTATGAAGAAGGCTGTGGTTTAACATGGGGAGCATACCCGTAGTGAGAGGGCAGTATCAGAGAAGAATGATCTGTATGAAGAAGGCTGTGGTTTAACATGGGAAGCATACCCGGAGTGAGAGGGCAGTATCAGAGATGAATGATCTGTATGAAGAAGGCTGTGGTTCAACATGGGAAGCATACCCGGAGTGAGAGGGCAGTATCAGAGAAGAATGATCTGTATGAAGAAGGCTGTGGTTCAACATGGGAAGCATACCCGGAGTGAGAGGGCAGTATCAGAGGAGAATGATCTGTATGAAGAAGGCAATGGTTTAACATGGGAAGCATACCCGGAGTGAGAGGGCAGTATCAGAGAAGAATGATCTGTATGAAGAAGGCAATGGTTTAACATGGGGAGCATACCCGGAGTGAGAGGGCAGTATCAGAGAAGAATGATCTGTATGAAGAAGGCTGTGGTTCAACATGGGAAGCATACCCGGAATGAGAGGGCAGTATCAGAGAAGAATGATCTGTATGAAGAAGGCTGTGGTTCAACATGGGAAGCATACCCGGAATGAGAGGGCAGTATCAGAGAAGAATGATCTGAATGAGGAAGGCTGTGGTTCAACATGGGAAGCATACCCGGAGTGAGAGGGCAGTATCAGAGAAGAATGATCTGTATGAGGAAGGCTGTGGTTTAACATGGGAAGCATACCCGGAGTGAGAGGCAGTATCAGAGAAGAATGATCTGAATGAAGAAGGCAATGGTTTAACATGGGAAGCATACCCGGAGTGAGAGGGCAGTATCAGAGAAGAATGATCTGTATGAAGAACGCAATGGTTTAACATGGGAAGCATACCCGGAGTGAGAGGGCAGTATCAGAGAAGAATGATCTGTATGAAGAAGGCTGTGGTTTAACATGGGGAGCATACCCGGAGTGAGAGGGCAGTATCAGAGAAGAATGATCTGTATGAAGAAGGCTGTGGTTTAACATGGGAAGCATACCCGGAGTGAGAGGGCAGTATCAGAGAAGAATGATCTGTATGAAGAAGGCTGTGGTTTACCATGGGGAGCATACCCGGAGTGAGAGGGCAGTATCAGAGATGAATGATCTGTATGAAGAAGGCTGTGTTTTAACATGGGAAGCATACACGGAGTGAGAGGGCAGTATCAGAGAAGAATGATCTGTATGGAGAAGGCTGTGGTTTAACATGGGAAGCATACCCGGAGTGAGAGGGCAGTATCAGAGAAGAATGATCTGTATGAAGAAGGCTGTGGTTTAACATGGGAAGCATACCCGGAGTGAGAGGGCAGTATCAGAGATGAATGATCTGTATGAAGAAGGCTGTGGTTCAACATGGGAAGCATACCCGGAGTGAGAGGGCAGTATCCGAGAAGAATGATCTGAATGAAGGAGGCTGTGGCTCAACATGGGAAGCATACCCGGAGTGAGCGGGCAGTATCAGAGAAGAATGATCTGTATGAAGAAGGCTGTGGTTCAACATGGGAAGCATACCCGGAGTGAGAGGGCAGTATCAGAGAAGAATGATCTGTATGAAGAAGGCTGTGGTTCAACATGGGAAGCATACCCGGAGTGAGAGGGCAGTATCAGAGAAGAATGATCTGAATGAAGGAGGCTGTGGTTCAACATGGGAAGCATACCCGGAGTGAGCGGGCAGTATCAGAGAAGAATGATCTGTATGAAGAAGGCTGTGGTTCAACATGGGAAGCAAACACGGAGTGAGAGGGCAGTATCAGAGAAGAATGATCTGAATGAAGGAGGCTGTGGTTCAACATGGGAAGCATACCCGGAGTGAGCGGGCAGTATCAGAGAAGAATGATCTGTATGAAGAAGGCTGTGGTTTAACATGGGAAGCATACCCAGAGTGAGAGGGCAGTATCAGAGAAGAATGATCTGAATGAAGAAGGCTGTGGTTTAACATGGGGAGCATACCCGGAGTGAGAGGGCAGTATCAGAGATGAATGATCTGTATGAAGAAGGCTGTGGTTTAACATGGGAAGCATACCCGGAGTGAGAGGGCAGTATCAGAGAAGAATGATCTGTATGAATAGGGCTGTGGTTTAACATGGGAAGCATACCCGGAGTGAGAGGGCAGTATCAGAGAAGAATGATCTGTATGAAGAAGGCTGTGGTTTAACATGGGGAGCATACCCGTAGTGAGAGGGCAGTATCAGAGAAGAATGATCTGTATGAAGAAGGCTGTGGTTTAACATGGGAAGCATACCCGGAGTGAGAGGGCAGTATCAGAGATGAATGATCTGTATGAAGAAGGCTGTGGTTCAACATGGGAAGCATACCCGGAGTGAGAGGGCAGTATCAGAGAAGAATGATCTGTATGAAGAAGGCTGTGGTTCAACATGGGAAGCATACCCGGAGTGAGAGGGCAGTATCAGAGGAGAATGATCTGTATGAAGAAGGCAATGGTTTAACATGGGAAGCATACCCGGAGTGAGAGGGCAGTATCAGAGAAGAATGATCTGAATGAAGAAGGCTGTGGTTTAACATGGGAAGCATACCCGGAGTGAGAGGGCAGTATCAGAGAAGAATGATCTGTATGAAGAAGGCTGTGGTTTAACATGGGGAGCATACCCGGAGTGAGAGGGCAGTATCAGAGACGAATGATCTGTATGAAGAAGGCTGTGGTTCAACATGGGAAGCATACCCGGAGTGAGAGGGCAGTATCAGAGAAGAATGATCTGTATGAAGAAGGCTGTGGTTTAACATGGGAAGCATACCCGGAGTGAGAGGGCAGTATCAGAGGAGAATGATCTGTATGAAGAAGGCTGTGGTTTAACATGGGAAGCATACCCGGAGTGAGAGGGCAGTATCAGAGAAGAATGATCTGTATGAAGAAGGCTGTGGTTTAACATGGGAAGCATACCCGGAGTGAGAGGGCAGTATCAGAGAAGAATGATCTGTATGAAGAAGGCTGTGGTTCAACATGGGAAGCATACCCGGAGTGAGAGGGCAGTATCAGAGATGAATGATCTGTATGAAGAAGGCTGTGGTTTAACATGGGAAGCATACCCGGAGTGAGAGGGCAGTATCAGAGAAGAATGATCTGTATGAAGAAGGCTGTGGTTTAACATGGGAAGCATACCCGGAGTGAGAGGGCAGTATCAGAGGAGAATGATCTGTATGGAGAAGGCTGTGGTTTAACATGGGAAGCATACCCGGAGTGAGAGGGCAGTATCAGAGGAGAATGATCTGTATGAAGAAGGCAATGGTTTAACATGGGAAGCATACCCGGAGTGAGAGGGCAGTATCAGAGAAGAATGATCTGAATGAAGAAGGCTGTGGTCTACCATGAGGAGCATACCCGGAGTGAGAGGGCAGTATCAGAGGAGAATGATCTGAATGATGAAGGCTGTGGTTTAACATGGGAAGCATACCCGGAGTGAGAGGGCAGTATCAGAGAAGAATGATCTGTATGAAGAAGGCAATGGTTTAACATGGGAAGCATACCCGGAGTGAGTGGGCAGTATCAGAGAAGAATGATCTGTATGAAGAAGGCTGTGGTTCAACATGGGAAGCATACCCGGAGTGAGAGGGCAGTATCAGAGAAGAATGATCTGTATGAAGAAGGCTGTGGTTTAACATGGGAAGCATACCCGGAGTGAGAGGGCAGTATCAGAGAAGAATGATCTGTATGAAGAAGGCTGTGGTTTAACATGGGAAGCATACCAGGAGTGAGATGGCAGTATCAGAGAAGAATGATCTGTATGAAGAAGGCAATGGTTTAACATGGGAAGCATACCCGGAGTGAGTGGGCAGTATCAGAGAAGAATGATCTGTATGAAGAAGGCAATGGTTTAACATGGGAAGCATACCCGGAGTGAGAGGGCAGTATCAGAGGAGAATGATCTGTATGGAGAAGGCTGTGGTTTAACATGGGAAGCATACCCGGAGTGAGAGGGCAGTATCAGAGAAGAATGATCTGTATGAAGAAGGCTGTGGTTTAACATGGGAAGCATACCCGGAGTGAGAGGGCAGTATCAGAGGAGAATGATCTGCATGAAGAAGGCTGTGGTTCAACATGGGAAGCATACCCGGAGTGAGAGGGCAGTATCAGAGGAGAATGATCTGTATGGAGAAGGCTGTGGTTTAACATGGGAAGCATACCCGGAGTGAGAGGGCAGTATCAGAGAAGAATGATCTGTATGAAGAAGGCTGTGGTTTTACATGGGAAGCATACCCGGAGTGAGAGGGCAGTATCAGAGAAGAATGATCTGTATGAAGAAGGCTGTCGTTTAACATGGAAAGCATACCCGGAGTGAGAGGGCAGTATCAGAGAAGAATGATCTGTATGAAGAAGGCAATGGTTTAACATGGGAAGCATACCCGGAGTGAGAGGGCAGTATCAGAGAAGAATGATCTGTATGAAGAAGGCTGTGGTTTAACATGGGAAGCATACCCGGAGTGAGAGGGCAGTATCAGAGATGAATGATCTGTATGAAGAAGGCTGTGGTTCAACATGGGAAGCATACCCGGAGTGAGAGGGCAGTATCAGAGAAGAATGATCTGTATGGAGAAGGCTGTGGTTTAACATAGGAAGCATACCCGGAGTGAGAGGGCAGTATCAGAGATGAATGATCTGTATGGAGAAGGCTGTGGTTTAACATGGGAAGCATACCCGGAGTGAGAGGGCAGTATCAGAGAAGAATGATCTGTATGAAGAAGGCTGTGGTTTAACATGGGAAGCATACCCGGAGTGAGAGGGCAGTATCAGAGAAGAATGATCTGTATGAAGAAGGCTGTGGTTTAACATGGGAAGCATACCCGGAGTGAGAGGGCAGTATCAGAGATGAATGATCTGTATGAAGAAGGCTGTGGTTTACCATGGGAAGCATACCCGGAGTGAGAGGGCAGTATCAGAGAAGAATGATCTGTATGAAGAAGGCTGTGGTTTACCATGGGAAGCATACCCGGAGTGAGAGGGCAGTATCAGAGATGAATGATCTGTATGAAGAAGGCTGTGGTTCAACATGGGAAGCATACCCGGAGTGAGGGGGCAGTATCAGAGAAGAATGATCTGTATGAAGAAGGCTGTTGTTCAACATGGGAAGCATACCAGGAGTGAGAGGGCAGTATCAGAGAAGAATGATCTGTATGAAGAAGGCTGTGGTTTAACATGGAAAGCATACCTGGAGTGAGAGGGCAGTATCAGAGGAGAATGATCTGTATGAAGAAGGCTGTGGTTTAACATGGGAAGCATACCCGGAGTGAGAGGGCAGTATCAGAGAAGAATGATCTGTATGGAGAAGGCTGTGGTTTAACATGGGAAGTATACCCGGAGTGAGAGGGCAGTATCAGAGAAGAATGATCTGTATGAAGAAGGCTGTGGTTTAACATGGGAAGCATACCCGGAGTGAGAGGGCAGTATCAGAGATGAATGATCTGTATGAAGAAGGCTGTGGTTTAACATGGGAAGCATACCCGGAGTGAGAGGGCAGTATCAGAGGAGAATGATCTGTATGAAGAAGGCTGTGGTTTACCATGGGAAGCATACCCGGAGTGAGAGGGCAGTATCAGAGGAGAATGATCTGTATGAGGAAGGCTGTGGTTTAACATGGGAAGCATACCCGGAGTGAGAGGGCAGTATCAGAGGAGAATGATCTGTATGAAGAAGGCTGTGGTTTAACATGGGAAGCATACATGGATTGAGAGGGCAGTATCAGAGAAGAATGATCTGTATGAAGAATGCTGTGGTTTAACATGGGAAGCATACCCGGAGTGAGAGGGCAGTATCAGAGAAGAATGATCTGTATGAAGAAGGCTGTGGTTTACCATGGGAAGCATACCCGGAGTGAGAGGGCAGTATCAGAGGAGAATGATCTGTATGAGGAAGGCTGTGGTTTAACATGGGAAGCATACCCGGAGTGAGAGGGCAGTATCAGAGAAGAATGATCTGTATGAAGAAGGCTGTGGTTCAACATGGGAAGCATACCCGGAGTGAGAGGGCAGTATCAGAGAAGAATGATCTGTATGAAGAAGGCTGTGGTTTAACATGGGAAGCATACCCGGAGTGAGAGGGCAGTATCAGAGAAGAATGATCTGTATGAAGAAGGCTGTGGTTTAACATGGGAAGCATACCCGGAGTGAGAGGGCAGTATCAGAGAAGAATGATCTGTATGAAGAAGGCTGTGGTTCAACATGGGAAGCATACCCGGAGTGAGAGGGCAGTATCAGAGAAGAATGATCTGTAGGGAGAAGGCTGTGGTTCAACATGGGAAGCATACCCGGAGTGAGAGGGCAGTATCAGAGAAGAATGATCTGTATGAAGAAGGCAATGGTTCAACATGGGAAGCATACCCGGAGTGAGAGGGCAGTATCAGAGAAGAATGATCTGTATGAAGAAGGCTGTGGTTCAACATGGGAAGCATACCCGGAGTGAGAGGGCAGTATCAGAGAAGAATGATCTGTAGGGAGAAGGCTGTGGTTCAACATGGGAAGCATACCCGGAGTGAGAGGGCAGTATCAGAGAAGAATGATCTGTATGAAGAAGGCTGTGGTTTAACATAGGAAGCATACCCGGAGTGAGAGGGCAGTATCAGAGGAGAATGATCTGTATCGAGAAGGCTGTGGTTCAACATGGGAAGCATACCCGGAGTGAGAGGGCAGTATCAGAGAAGAATGATCTGTATGAAGAAGGCTGTGGTTTACCATGGGAAGCATACCCGGAGTGAGAGGGCAGTATCAGAGGAGAATGATCTGTATCGAGAAGGCTGTGATTCAACATGGGAAGCATACCCGGAGTGAGAGGGCAGTATCAGAGAAGAATGATCTGTATGAAGAAGGCAATGGTTTAACATGGGAAGCATACCCGGAGTGAGAGGGCAGTATCAGAGGAGAATGATCTGTATCGAGAAGGCTGTGGTTCAACATGGGAAGCATACCCGGAGTGAGAGGGCAGTATCAGAGAAGAATGATCTGTATGAAGAAGGCTGTGGTTTACCATGGGAAGCATACCCGGAGTGAGAGGGCAGTATCAGAGAAGAATGATCTGTATGAAGAAGGCAATGGTTTAACATGGGAAGCATACCCGGAGTGAGAGGGCAGTATCAGAGGAGAATGATCTGTATCGAGAAGGCTGTGGTTTAACATGGGAAGCATACCCGGAGTGAGAGGGCAGTATCAGAGAAGAATGATCTGTATGAAGAAGGCTGTGTTTTAACATGGGAAGCATACCCGGAGTGAGTGGGCAGTATCAGAGAAGAATGATCTGTATGGAGAAGGCTGTGGTTCAACATGGGAAGCATACCCGGAGTGAGAGGGTAGTATCAGAGAAGAATGATCTGTATGAAGAAGGCTGTGGTTTAACATGGGAAGCATACCCGGAGTGAGAGGGCAGTATCAGAGAAGAATGATCTGTAGGGAGAAGGCAATGGTTTAACATGGGGAGCATACCCGGAGTGAGAGGGCAGTATCAGAGGAGAATGATCTGTATGAAGAAGGCTGTGGTTTAACATGGGAAGCATACCCGGAGTGAGAGGGCAGTATCAGAGGAGAATGATCTGTATGAAGAAGGCTGTGGTTCAACATGGGGAGCATACCCGGAGTGAGAGGGCAGTATCAGAGAAGAATGATCTGTATGGAGAAGGCTGTGGTTTAACATGGGAAGCATACCCGGAGTGAGAGGGCAGTATCAGAGAAGAATGATCTGAATGAAGAAGGCTGTGTTTTAACATGGGAAGCATACCCGGAGTGAGAGGGCAGTATCAGAGAAGAATGATCTGTATGAAGAAGGCTGTGGTTTAACATGGGAAGCATACCCGGAGTGAGTGGGCAGTATCAGAGAAGAATGATCTGTATGAAGAAGGCAATGGTTTAACATGGGAAGCATACCCGGAGTGAGTGGGCAGTATCAGAGAAGAATGATCTGTATGGAGAAGGCTGTGGTTTAACATGGGAAGCATACCCGGAGTGAGAGGGCAGTATCAGAGAAGAATGATCTGTATGAAGAAGGCTGTGGTTTAACATGGGAAGCATACCCGGAGTGAGAGGGCAGTATCAGAGAAGAATGATCTGTATGAAGAAGGCAATGGTTTAACATGGGAAGCATACCCGGAGTGAGTGGGCAGTATCAGAGAAGAATGATCTGTATGAAGAAGGCAATGGTTTAACATGGGAAGCATACCCGGAGTTAGAGGGCAGTATCAGAGAAGAATGATCTGTATGAAGAAGGCTGTGGTTTAACATGGGAAGCATACCCGGAGTGAGAGGGCAGTATCAGAGAAGAATGATCTGTATGAAGAAGGCAATGGTTTAACATGGGAAGCATACCCGGAGTGAGTGGGCAGTATCAGAGAAGAATGATCTGTATGAAGAAGGCAATGGTTTAACATGGGAAGCATACCCGGAGTGAGTGGGCAGTATCAGAGAAGAATGATCTGTATGGAGAAGGCTGTGGTTTAACATGGGAAGCATACCCGGAGTGAGAGGGCAGTATCAGAGAAGAATGATCTGTATGAAGAAGGCTGTGGTTTAACATGGGAAGCATACCCGGAGTGAGAGGGCAGTATCAGAGAAGAATGATCTGTATGAAGAAGGCAATGGTTTAACATGGGAAGCATACCCGGAGTGAGTGGGCAGTATCAGAGAAGAATGATCTGTATGGAGAAGGCTGTGGTTTAACATGGGAAGCATACCCGGAGTGAGAGGGCAGTATCAGAGAAGAATGATCTGAATGAAGAAGGCTGTGTTTTAACATGGGAAGCATACCCGGAGTGAGAGGGCAGTATCAGAGAAGAATGATCTGTATGAAGGAGGCTGTGGTTTACCATGGAAAGCATACCCGGAGTGAGTGGGCAGTATCAGAGATGAATGATCTGTATGAAGAAGGCTGTGGTTTAACATGGGAAGCATACCCGGAGTGAGAGGGCAGTATCAGAGAAGAATGATCTGAATGAAGAAGGCTGTGTTTTAACATGGGAAGCATACCCGGAGTGAGAGGGCAGTATCAGAGAAGAATGATCTGTATGAAGAAGGCTGTGGTTTACCATGGGAAGCATACCCGGAGTGAGAGGGCAGTATCAGAGGAGAATGATCTGTATGAAGAAGGCTGTGGTTCAACATGGGGAGCATACCCGGAGTGAGAGGGCAGTATCAGAGAAGAATGATCTGTATGAAGGAGGCTGTGGTTTAACATGGGAAGCATACCAGGAGTGAGAGGGCAGTATCAGAGGAGAATGATCTGTATGAAGAAGGCTGTGGTTCAACATGGGAAGCATACCCGGAGTGAGAGGGCAGTATCAGAGAAGAATGATCTGTATGAAGAAGGCTGTGGTCTAACATGGGAAGCATACCCGGAGTGAGAGGGCAGTATCAGAGGAGAATGATCTGTATGAAGAAGGCTGTGGTTCAACATGGGAAGCATACCCGGAGTGAGAGGGCAGTATCAGAGAAGAATGATCTGTATGAAGAAGGCTGTGGTTTAACATGGGAAGCATACCCGGAGTGAGAGGGCAGTATCAGAGAAGAATGATCTGTATGAAGAAGGCAATGGTTCAACATGGGGAGCATACCCGGAGTGAGAGGGCAGTATCAGAGATGAATGTTCTGTATGAAGAAGGCAATGGTTTAACATGGGGAGCATACCCGGAGTGAGAGGGCAGTATCAGAGGAGAATGATCTGTATGAAGAAGGCTGTGGTTTAACATGGGAGCATACCCGGAGTGAGAGGGCAGTATCAGAGAAGAATGATCTGTATGAAGAAGGCTGTGGTTCAACATGGGAAGCATACCCGGAGTGAGAGGGCAGTATCAGAGGAGAATGATCTGTAAGAAGAAGGCAATGGTTTACCATGGGAAGCATACCCGGAGTGAGAGGGCAGTATCAGAGAAGAATGATCTGTATGAAGAAGGCTGTGGTTTAACATGGGAAGCATACCCGGAGTGAGAGGGCAGTATCAGAGGAGAATGATCTGTATGAAGAAGGCTGTGGTTCAACATGGGAAGCATACCCGGAGTGAGATGGCAGTATCAGAGGAGAATGATCTGTATGAAGAAGGCAATGGTTTAACATGGGAAGCATACCCGGAGTGAGAGGGCAGTATCAGAGAAGAATGATCTGTATGAAGAAGGCTGTGGTTCAACATGGGAAGCATACCCGGAGTGGGAGGGCAGTATCAGAGGAGAATGATCTGTATGAAGAAGGCTGTGGTTCAACATGGGAAGCATACCCGGAGTGAGAGGGCAGTATCAGAGAAGAATGATCTGTATGAAGAAGGCTGTGGTTTAACATAGGAAGCATACCCGGAGTGGGAGGGCAGTATCAGAGGAGAATGATCTGTATGAAGAAGGCTGTGGTTTAACATGGGAAGCATACCTGGAGTGAGGGGGCAGTATCAGAGAAGAATGATCTGTATGAAGAAGGCTGTGGTTTAACATGGGAAGCATACCCGGAGTGAGAGGGCAGTATCAGAGGAGAATGATCTGTATGAAGAAGGCTGTGGTTCAACATGGGAAGCATACCCGGAGTGAGAGGGCAGTATCAGAGAAGAATGATCTGTATGAAGAAGGCTGTGATTTAACATGGAAAGCATACCCGGAGTGAGAGGGCAGTATCAGAGAAGAATGATCTGAATGATGAAGGCTGTGGTCTAACATGGGAAGCATACCCGGAGTGAGAGGGCAGTATCAGAGAAGAATGATCTGTATGAAGAAGGCTGTGGTTTAACATGGGAAGCATACCCGGAGTGAGAGGGCAGTATCAGAGGAGAATGATCTGTATGAAGAAGGCTGTGGTTTAACATGGGAAGCATACCCGGAGTGAGAGGGCAGTATCAGAGAAGAATGATCTGTATGAAGAAGGCTGTGGTTTACCATGGAAAGCATACCCGGAGTGAGTGGGCAGTATCAGAGAAGAATGATCTGTATGAAGAAGGCTGTGGTTTAACATGGGAAGCATACCCGGAGTGAGAGGGCAGTATCAGAGGAGAATGATCTGTATGAAGAAGGCAATGGTTTAACATGGGAAGCATACCCGGAGTGAGAGGGCAGTATCAGAGGAGAATGATCTGTATGAAGAAGGCAATGGTTTAACATGGGAAGCATACCCGGAGTGAGAGGGCAGTATCAGAGGAGAATGATCTGTATGAAGAAGGCTGTGGTTCAACATGGGAAGCATACCCGGAGTGAGAGGGCAGTATCAGAGAAGAATGATCTGTATGAAGAAGGCTGTGGTTTAATAACATGGGAAGCATACCTGGAGTGAGGGGGCAGTATCAGAGAAGAATGATCTGTATGAAGAAGGCTGTGGTTTAACATGGAAAGCATACCCGGAGTGAGAGGGCAGTATCAGAGAAGAATGATCTGTATGAAGAAGGCTGTGGTTTAACATGGAAAGCATACCCGGAGTGAGAGGGCAGTATCAGAGGAGAATGATCTGTATGAAGAAGGCTGTGGTTTAACATGGAAAGCATACCCGGAGTGAGAGGGCAGTATCAGAGAAGAATGATCTGTATGAAGAAGGCTGTGGTTTAACATGGAAAGCATACCCGGAGTGAGAGGGCAGTATCAGAGAAGAATGATCTGTATGGAGAAGGCTGTGGTTCAACATGGGAAGCATACCCGGAGTGAGAGGGCAGTATCAGAGAAGAATGATCTGTATGAAGAAGGCTGTGGTTCAACATGGGAAGCATACCCGGAGTGAGAGGGCAGTATCAGAGAAGAATGATCTGTATGAAGAAGGCTGTGGTTTAACATAGGAAGCATACCCGGAGTGAGAGGGCAGTATCAGAGAAGAATGATCTGTATGAAGAAGGCTGTGGTTTAACATGGGAAGCATACCCGGAGTGAGAGGGCAGTATCAGAGATGAATGATCTGTATGAAGAAGGCTGTGGTTTAACATGGAAAGCATACCCGGAGAGAGAGGGCAGTATCAGAGAAGAATGATCTGTATGAAGAAGGCTGTGGTTTAACATGGAAAGCATACCCGGAGTGAGAGGGCAGTATCAGAGAAGAATGATCTGTATGAAGAAGGCTGTGGTTTGACATGGGAAGCATAACCGGAGTGAGAGGGCAGTATCAGAGAAGAATGATATGTATGAAGAAGGCTGTGGTTCAACATGGGAAGCATACCCGGAGTGAGAGGGCAGTATCAGAGAAGAATGTTCTGTATGAAGAAGGCAATGGTTTAACATGGGGAGCATACCCGGAGTGAGAGGGCAGTATCAGAGGAGAATGATCTGGATGAAGAAGGCTTTGGTTCAACATGGGAAGCATACCCGGAGTGAGAGGGTAGTATCAGAGAAGAATGATCTGTATGAGGAAGGCTGTGGTTTAACATGGGAAGCATACCTGGAGTGAGGGGGCAGTATCAGAGAAGAATGATCTGTATGAAGAAGGCTGTCGTTTAACATGGGAGCATACCCGGAGTGAGAGGGCAGTATCAGAGAAGAATGATCTGTATGAAGAAGGCTGTGGTTTAACATGGGAAGCATACCCGGAGTGAGAGGGCAGTATCAGAGGAGAATGATCTGTATGAAGAAGGCAATGGTTCAACATGGGAAGCATACCCGGAGTGAGAGGGTAGTATCAGAGAAGAATGATCTGTATGAAGAAGGCAATGGTTCAACATGGGAAGCATACCCGGAGTGAGAGGGTAGTATCAGAGAAGAATGATCTGTATGAAGAAGGCTGTCGTTTAACATGGGAAGCATACCCGGAGTGAGAGGGCAGTATCAGAGAAGAATCATCTGTATGAAGAAGGCTGTGGTTCAACATGGGAAGCATACCCGGAGTGAGAGGGCAGTATCAGAGAAGAATGATCTGAATGATGAAGGCTGTGGTTTAACATGGGAAGCATACCCGGAGTGAGAGGGCAGTATCAGAGATGAATGTTCTGTATGAAGAAGGCAATGGTTCAACATGGGAAGCATACCCGGAGTGAGAGGGTAGTATCAGAGAAGAATGATCTGTATGAAGAAGGCAATGGTTCAACATGGGAAGCATACCCGGAGTGAGAGGGTAGTATCAGAGAAGAATGATCTGTATGAAGAAGGCAATGGTTCAACATGGGAAGCATACCCGGAGTGAGAGGGTAGTATCAGAGAAGAATGATCTGTATGAAGAAGGCTGTGGTTTAACATGGGAAGCATACCCGGAGTGAGAGGGTGGTATCAGAGAAGAATGATCTGTATGAAGAAGGCTGTGGTTTAACATGGGAAGCATACCCGGAGTGAGAGGGCAGTATCAGAGAAGAATGATCTGTATGAAGAAGGCTGTGGTTTAACATGGGAAGCATACCCGGAGTGAGAGGGCAGTATCAGAGAAGAATGATCTGTATGAAGAAGGTTGTGGTTCAACATGGGAAGCATACCCGGAGTGAGAGGGCAGTATCAGAGAAGAATGATCTGTATGAAGAAGGCTGTCGTTCAACATGAGGAGCATACCCGGAGTGAGAGGGCAGTATCAGAGAAGAATGATCTGTATGAAGAAGGCTGTGGTTTAACATGGAAAGCATACCCGGAGTGAGAGGGCAGTATCAGAGAAGAATGATCTGTATGAAGAAGGCTGTGGTTTAACATGGGAAGCATACCCGGAGTGAGAGGGCAGTATCAGAGAAGAATGATCTGTATGAAGAAGGCTGTGGTTTACCATGGGAAGCATACCCGGAGTGAGAGGGCAGTATCAGAGAAGGATGATCTGTATGAAGAAGGCTGTGGTTTAACATGGGAAGCATACCCGGAGTGAGAGGGCAGTATCAGAGAAGAATGATCTGTATGAAGAAGGCTGTGTTTTAACATGGGAAGCATACCCGGAGTGAGAGGGCAGTATCAGAGGAGAATGATCTGAATGATGAAGGCTGTGGTTTAACATGGGAAGCATACCCGGAGTGAGAGGGCAGTATCAGAGAAGAATGATCTGAATGAAGAAGGCTGTGGTTTACCATGGGAAGCATACCCGGAGTGAGAGGGCAGTATCAGAGAAGGATGATCTGTATGAAGAAGGCTGTGGTTTAACATGGGAAGCATACCCGGAGTGAGAGGGCAGTATCAGAGAAGAATGATCTGTATGAAGAAGGCTGTGTTTTAACATGGGAAGCATACCCGGAGTGAGAGGGCAGTATCAGAGGAGAATGATCTGTATGAAGAAGGCTGTGGTTTAACATGGGAAGCATACCCGGAGTGAGAGGGTAGTATCAGAGAAGAATGATCTGTATGAAGAAGGCTGTGGTTTAACATGGGAAGCATACCCGGAGTGAGAGGGCAGTATCAGAGAAGAATGATCTGTATGGAGAAGGCTGTGGTTCAACATGGGGAGCATACCCGGAGTGAGAGGGCAGTATCAGAGATGAATGATCTGTATGAAGAAGGCTGTGGTTTAACATGGGAAGCATACCCGGAGTGAGAGGGCAGTATCAGAGATGAATGATCTGTATGAAGAAGGCTGTGGTTCAACATGGGGAGCATACCCGGAGTGGGAGGGCAGTATCAGAGAAGAATGATCTGTATGAAGAAGGCTGTGGTTTAACATGGGAAGCATACCCGGAGTGAGAGGGCAGTATCAGAGATGAATGATCTGTATGAAGAAGGCTGTCGTTTAACATGGGAAGCATACCCGGAGTGAGAGGGCAGTATCAGAGAAGAATGATCTGAATGATGAAGGCTGTGGTTTAACATGGGAAGCATACCCGGAGTGAGAGGGCAGTATCAGAGATGAATGTTCTGTATGAAGAAGGCAATGGTTCAACATGGGAAGCATACCCGGAGTGAGAGGGTAGTATCAGAGAAGAATGATCTGTATGAAGAAGGCAATGGTTCAACATGGGGAGCATACCCGGAGTGAGAGGGTAGTATCAGAGAAGAATGATCTGTATGAAGAAGGCTGTCGTTTAACATGGGAAGCATACCCGGAGTGAGAGGGCAGTATCAGAGAAGAATCATCTGTATGAAGAAGGCTGTGGTTCAACATGGGAAGCATACCCGGAGTGAGAGGGCAGTATCAGAGAAGAATGATCTGAATGATGAAGGCTGTGGTTTAACATGGGAAGCATACCCGGAGTGAGAGGGCAGTATCAGAGAAGAATGATCTGAATGATGAAGGCTGTGGTTTAACATGGGAAGCATACCCGGAGTGAGAGGGCAGTATCAGAGAAGAATGATCTGTATGAAGAAGGCTGTCGTTTAACATGGGAAGCATACCCGGAGTGAGAGGGCAGTATCAGAGAAGAATCATCTGTATGAAGAAGGCTGTGGTTCAACATGGGAAGCATACCCGGAGTGAGAGGGCAGTATCAGAGAAGAATGATCTGAATGATGAAGGCTGTGGTTTAACATGGGAAGCATACCCGGAGTGAGAGGGCAGTATCAGAGAAGAATGATCTGAATGATGAAGGCTGTGGTTTAACATGGGAAGCATACCCGGAGTGAGAGGGCAGTATCAGAGAAGAATCATCTGTATGAAGAAGGCTGTGGTTCAACATGGGAAGCATACCCGGAGTGAGAGGGTAGTATCAGAGAAGAATGATCTGTATGAAGAAGGCTGTGGTTTAACATGGGAAGCATACCCGGAGTAAGAGGGCAGTATCAGAGAAGAATGATCTGTATGAAGAAGGCTGTGGTTTAACATGGGGAGCATACCCGGAGTGAGAGGGCAGTATCAGAGAAGAATGATCTGTATGAAGAAGGCTGTGGTTTAACATGGGAAGCATACCCGGAGTGAGTGGGCAGTATCAGAGAAGAATGATCTGTATGAAGAAGGCTGTGGTTTAACATGGGAAGCATACCCGGAGTGAGTGGGCAGTATCAGAGAAGAATGATCTGTATGAAGAAGGCTGTGGTTTAACATGGGAAGCATACCCGGAGTGAGAGGGTAGTATCAGAGATGAATGATCTGTATGAAGAAGGCTGTGGTTCAACATGGAAAGCATACCCGGAGTGAGAGGGCAGTATCAGAGAAGAATGATCTGTATGAAGAAGGCTGTGGTTCAACATGGGAAGCATACCCGGAGTGAGAGGGCAGTATCAGAGAAGAATGATCTGTATGAAGAAGGCTGTGGTTTAACATGGGAAGCATACCCGGAGTGAGAGGGCAGTATCAGAGAAGAATGATCTGTATGAAGAAGGCTGTGGTTTAACATGGGAAGCATACCCGGAGTGAGAGGGCAGTATCAGAGAAGAATGATCTGTATGAAGAAGGCTGTCGTTCAACATAGGAAGCATACCCGGAGTGAGAGGGCAGTATCAGAGAAGAATGATCTGTATGAAGAAGGCTGTGGTTTAACATGGGGAGCATACCCGGAGTGAGAGGGCAGTATCAGAGAAGAATGATCTGTATGGAGAAGGCTGTCGTTTAACATGGGAAGCATACCCGGAGTGAGAGGGCAGTATCAGAGAAGAATGATCTGAATGAAGAAGGCTGTGGTTCAACATGGAAAGCATACCCGGAGTGAGAGGGCAGTATCAGAGGAGAATGATCTGTATGAAGAAGGCTGTGGTTTAACATGGGAAGCATACCCGGAGTGAGAGGGCAGTATCAGAGGAGAATGATCTGTATGAAGAAGGCTGTGGTTTAACATGGGAAGCATACCCGGAGTGAGAGGGCAGTATCAGAGAAGAATGATCTGTATGAAGAAGGCTGTGGTTTAACATGGGAAGCATACCCGGAGTGAGAGGGCAGTATCAGAGGAGAATGATCTGTATGAAGAAGGCTGTGGTTTAACATGGGAAGCATACCCGGAGTGAGAGGGCAGTATCAGAGAAGAATGATCTGTATGAAGAAGGCAATGGTTTAACATGGGAAGCATACCAGGAGTGAGAGGGCAGTATCAGAGAAGAATGATCTGTATGAAGAAGGCAATGGTTTAACATGGGGAGCATACCCGGAGTGAGAGGGCAGTATCAGAGAAGAATGATCTGTATGAAGAAGGCTGTGGTTCAACATGGGGAGCATACCCGGAGTGAGAGGGCAGTATCAGAGAAGAATGATCTGTATGAAGAAGGCTGTGGTTCAACATGGGGAGCATACCCGGAGTGAGAGGGCAGTATCAGAGAAGAATGATCTGTATGGAGAAGGCTGTGGTTTAACATGGGAAGCATACCCGGAGTGAGAGGGTAGTATCAGAGAAGAATGATCTGTATGAAGAAGGCTGTGGTTCAACATGGGAAGCATACCCGGAGTGAGAGGGTAGTATCAGAGAAGAATGATCTGTATGAAGAAGGCTGTGGTTTAACATGGGGAGCATACCCGGAGTGAGAGGGCAGTATCAGAGATGAATGATCTGTATGGAGAAGGCTGTGGTTTAACATGGGAAGCATACCCGGAGTGAGAGGGCAGTATCAGAGAAGAATGATCTGTATGAAGAAGGCTGTGGTTTAACATGGGAAGCATATCCGGAGTGAGAGGGCAGTATCAGAGAAGAATGATCTGTATGAAGGAGGCTGTGGTTTACCATGGGAAGCATACCCGGAGTGAGAGGGCAGTATCAGAGAAGAATGATCTGTATGGAGAAGGCTGTGGTTCAACATGGGAAGCATACCCGGAGTGAGAGGGCAGTATCAGAGAAGAATGATCTGTATGAAGAAGGCTGTGGTTTAACATGGGAAGCATATCCGGAGTGAGAGGGCAGTATCAGAGAAGAATGATCTGTATGAAGGAGGCTGTGGTTTACCATGGGAAGCATACCCGGAGTGAGAGGGCAGTATCAGAGAAGAATGATCTGTATGAGGAAGGCTGTGGTTCAACATGGGAAGCATACCCGGAGTGAGAGGGCAGTATCAGAGAAGTATGATCTGTATGAAGAAGGCTGTGGTTTAACATGGGAAGCATATCCGGAGTGAGAGGGTAGTATCAGAGAAGAATGATCTGTATGAAGAAGGCTGTGGTTCAACATGGGAAGCACACCCGGAGTGAGAGGGCAGTATCAGAGAAGAATGATCTGTATGAAGAAGGCTGTGGTTTAACATGGGAAGCATATCCGGAGTGAGAGGGTAGTATCAGAGAAGAATGATCTGTATGAAGAAGGCTGTGGTTCAACATGGGAAGCATACCCGGAGTGAGAGGGTAGTATCAGAGAAGAATGATCTGTATGAAGAAGGCTGTGGTTTAACATGGGAAGCATACCTGGAGTGAGGGGGCATTATCAGAGAAGAATGATCTGTATGAAGAAGGCTGTCGTTTAACATGGGGAGCATACCCGGAGTGAGAGGGCAGTATCAGAGGAGAATGATCTGTATGAAGAAGGCTGTGGTTTAACATGGGAAGCATACCCGGAGTGAGAGGGTAGTATCAGAGAAGAATGATCTGTATGAAGAAGGCTGTGGTTTAACATGGGAAGCATACCCGGAGTGAGAGGGCAGTATCAGAGAAGAATGATCTGTATGAAGAAGGCTGTGGTTTAACATGGGAAGCATACCTTGAGTGAGGGGGCAGTATCAGAGAAGAATGATCTGTATGAAGAAGGCTGTCGTTTAACATGGGGAGCATACCCGGAGTGAGAGGGCAGTATCAGAGGAGAATGATCTGTATGAAGAAGGCTGTGGTTTAACATGGGAAGCATACCCGGAGTGAGAGGGCAGTATCAGAGAAGAATGATCTGTATGGAGAAGGCTGTGGTTCAACATGGGAAGCATACCCGGAGTGAGAGGGCAGTATCAGAGAAGAATGATCTGTATGAAGAAGGCTGTGGTTTAACATGGGAAGCATACCTGGAGTGAGGGGGCAGTATCAGAGAAGAATGATCTGTATGAAGAAGGCTGTCGTTTAACATGGGAGCATACCCGGAGTGAGAGGGCAGTATCAGAGATGAATGTTCTGTATGAAGAAGGCAATGGTTTAACATGGGAAGCATACCCGGAGTGAGAGGGCAGTATCAGAGAAGAATGATCTGTATGAAGAAGGCTGTGGTTCAACATGGGAAGCATACCCGGAGTGAGAGGGCAGTATCAGAGAAGAATGATCTGTATGAAGAAGGCTGTGGTTTAACATGGGAAGCATACCCGGAGTGAGAGGGCAGTATCAGAGAAGAATGATCTGTTTGAAGAAGGCTGTCGTTTAACATGGGAGCATACCCGGAGTGAGAGGGCAGTATCAGAGAAGAATGATCTGTTTGAAGAAGGCTGTGGTTTGACATGGGAAGCATACCCGGAGTGAGTGGGCAGTATCAGAGGAGAATGATCTGTATGAAGAAGGCTGTGGTTTAACATGGGGAGCATACCCGGAGTGAGAGGGCAGTATCAGAGAAGAATGATCTGTATGAAGAAGGCTGTCGTTCAACATAGGAAGCATACCCGGAGTGAGAGGGCAGTATCAGAGAAGAATGATCTGTATGAAGAAGCCTGTGGTTTAACATGGGAAGCATACCCGGAGTGAGAGGGCAGTATCAGAGATGAATGATCTGTATGAAGAAGGCTGTGGTTTAACATGGGAGCATACCCGGAGTGAGAGGGCAGTATCAGAGAAGAATGATCTGTATAAGGAAGGCTGTGGTTTAACATGGGAAGCATACCCGGAGTGAGAGGGCAGTATCAGAGGAGAATGATCTGTATGAAGAAGGCTGTGGTTTAACATGGGAAGCATACCCGGAGTGAGAGGGCAGTATCAGAGAAGAATGATCTGTATGAAGAAGGCTGTGGTTCAACATGGGAAGCATACCCGGAGTGAGAGGGCAGTATCAGAGGAGAATGATCTGTATGAAGAAGGCTGTGGTTTAACATGGGAAGCATACCCGGAGTGAGAGGGCAATATCAGAGGAGAATGATCTGTATGAAGAAGGCTGTGGTTTAACATGGGAAGCATACCCGGAGTGAGAGGGCAGTATCAGAGAAGAATGATCTGTATGAAGAAGGCTGTGGTTTGACATGGGAAGCATACCCGGAGTGAGTGGGCAGTATCAGAGAAGAATGATCTGTATGAAGAAGGCTGTCGTTCAACATAGGAAGCATACCCGGAGTGAGAGGGCAGTATCAGAGAAGAATGATCTGTATGAAGAAGGCTGTGGTTTGACATGGGAAGCATACCCGGAGTGAGTGGGCAGTATCAGAGGAGAATGATCTGTATGAAGAAGGCTGTCGTTCAACATGGGAAGCATACCCGGAGTGAGAGGGCAGTATCAGAGAAGAATGATCTGTATGAAGAAGGCTGTGGTTTAACATGGGAAGCATACCCGGAGTGAGAGGGCAGTATCAGAGAAGAATGATCTGTATGAAGGAGGCTGTGGTTCAACATGGGAAGCATACAAGGAGTGAGAGGGCAGTATCAGAGTAGAATGATCTGTATGGAGAAGGCTGTGGTTTAACATGGGAAGCATACCCGGAGTGAGAGGGCAATATCAGAGAAGAATGATCTGTATGAAGAAGGCAATGGTTTAACATGGGAAGCATACCCGGAGTGAGAGGGCAGTATCAGAGAAGAATGATCTGTATGAAGAAGGCTGTGGTTTAACATAGGAAGCATACCCGGAGTGAGGGGGCAGTATCAGAGAAGAATGATCTGTATGAAGAAGGCTGTGGTTTAACATGGGAAGCATACCCGGAGTGAGAGGGCAGTATCAGAGGAGAATGATCTGTATGAAGAAGGCTGTGGTTCAACATGGGAAGCATACCCGGAGTGAGAGGGCAGTATCAGAGAAGAATGATCTGTATGAAGAAGGCAATGGTTTAACATGGGGAGCATACCCGGAGTGAGAGGGCAGTATCAGAGAAGAATGATCTGTATGAAGAAGGCAATGGTTTAACATGGGGAGCATACCCGGAGTGAGAGGGCAGTATCAGAGAAGAATGATCTGTATGAAGAAGGCAATGGTTTAACATGGGGAGCATACCCGGAGTGAGAGGGCAGTATCAGAGAAGAATGATCTGTATGAAGAAGGCAATGGTTTAACATGGGAAGCATACCCGGAGTGAGAGGGCAGTATCAGAGAAGAATGATCTGTATGAAGAAGGCTGTGGTTTACCATGGGAAGCATACCCGGAGTGAGAGGGTAGTATCAGAGAAGAATGATCTGTATGAAGAAGGCTGTGGTTTAACATGGGAAGCATACCCGGAGTGAGAGGGCAGTATCAGAGGAGAATGATCTGTATGAAGAAGGCTGTGGTTCAACATGGGGAGCATACCCGGAGTGAGAGGGCAGTATCAGAGATGAATGATCTGTATGAAGAAGGCTGTGGTTCAACATGGGAAGCATACCCGGAGTGAGAGGGCAGTATCAGAGAAGAATGATCTGTATGAAGAAGGCAATGGTTTAACATGGGGAGCATACCCGGAGTGAGAGGGCAGTATCAGAGAAGAATGATCTGTATGAAGAAGGCAATGGTTTAACATGGGGAGCATACCCGGAGTGAGAGGGCAGTATCAGAGGAGAATGTTCTGTATGAAGAAGGCAATGGTTTAACATTGGGAGCATACCCGGAGTGGGAGGGCAGTATCAGAGGAGAATGATCTGTATGAAGAAGGCTGTGGTTTAACATGGGAAGCATACCCGGAGTGAGAGGGCAGTATCAGAGAAGAATGATCTGTATGAAGAAGGCTGTGGTTTAACATGGGAAGCATACCCGGAGTGAGAGGGCAGTATCAGAGAAGAATGATCTGTATGAAGAAGGCTGTGGTTTAACATGGGAAGCATACCCGGAGTGAGAGGGCAGTATCAGAGAAGAATGATCTGTATGAAGAAGGCTGTGGTTCAACATGGGAAGCATACCCGGAGTGAGAGGGCAGTATCAGAGAAGAATGATCTGTATGAAGAAGGCTGTCGTTTAACATGGGAAGCATACCCGGAGTGAGAGGGCAGTATCAGAGGAGAATGATCTGTATGAAGAAGGCTGTGGTTTAACATGGGAAGCATATCCGGAGTGAGAGGGCAGTATCAGAGAAGAATGATCTGTATGAAGAAGGCTGTGGTTTGACATGGGAAGCATACCCGGAGTGAGAGGGCAGTATCAGAGAAGAATGATCTGTATGAAGAAGGCTGTGGTTTAACATGGGAAGCATACCCGGAGTGAGAGGGCAGTATCAGAGAAGAATGTTCTGTATGAAGAAGGCTGTGGTTTAACATGGGAAGCATACCCGGAGTGAGAGGGCAGTATCAGAGATGAATGATCTGTATGAAGAAGGCTGTGGTTCAACATGGGAAGCATACCCGGAGTGAGAGGGCAGTATCAGAGAAGAATAATCTGTATGAAGAAGGCTGTGGTTTAACATGAGAAGCATACCCGGAGTGAGAGGGCAGTATCAGAGAAGAATGATCTGTATGAAGAAGGCTGTGGTTTAACATGGGAAGCATACCCGGAGTGAGAGGGCAGTATCAGAGGAGAATGATCTGTATGGAGAAGGCTGTGGTTTAACATGGGGAGCATACCCGGAGTGAGAGGGCAGTATCAGAGAAGAATGATCTGTATGAAGAAGGCTGTGGTTTAACATGGGAAGCATACCCGGAGTGAGAGGGCAGTATCAGAGAAGAATGATCTGTATGAAGAAGGCTGTGGTTTAACATGGGAAGCATACCCGGAGTGAGAGGGCAGTATCAGAGAAGAATGATCTGTATGAAGAAGGCTGTGGTTCAACATGGGGAGCATACCCGGAGTGAGAGGGCAGTATCAGAGAAGAATGATCTGTATGAAGAAGGCTGTGGTTCAACATGGGGAGCATACCCGGAGTGAGAGGGCAGTATCAGAGAAGAATGATCTGTATGAAGAAGGCTGTGGTTCAACATGGGAAGCATACCCGGAGTGAGAGGGCAGTATCAGAGAAGAATGATCTGTATGAAGAAGGCTGTGGTTCAACATGGGGAGCATACCCGGAGTGAGAGGGCAGTATCAGAGATGAATGATCTGTATGAAGAAGGCTGTGGTTCAACATGGGAAGCATACCAGGAGTGAGAGGGCAGTATCAGAGAAGAATGATCTGTATGGAGAAGGCTGTGGTTTAACATGGGAAGCATACCCGGAGTGAGAGGGCAGTATCAGAGAAGAATGATCTGTATAAGGGAGGCTGTGTTTCAACATGGGAAGCATACCCGGAGTGAGAGGGCAGTATCAGAGAAGAATGATCTGAATGATGAAGGCTGTGGTTTAACATGGAAAGCATACCCGGAGTGAGAGGGCAGTATCAGAGAAGAATGATCTGTATGAAGAAGGCTGTGGTTCAACATGGGAAGCATACCCGGAGTGAGAGGGCAGTATCAGAGAAGAATGATCTGTATGGAGAAGGCTGTGGTTTAACATGGGAAGCATACCCGGAGTGAGAGGGCAGTATCAGAGAAGAATGATCTGTATGAAGAAGGCTGTGGTTTAATTTGGGAAGCATACCCGGAGTGAGAGGGCAGTATCAGAGGAGAATGATCTGTATGAAGAAGGCTGTGGTTCAACATGGGAAGCATACCCGGAGTGAGAGGGCAGTATCAGAGAAGAATGATCTGTATGAAGAAGGCTGTGGTTTAACATGGGAAGCATACCCGGAGTGAGAGGGCAGTATCAGAGGAGAATGATCTGTATGAAGAAGGCTGTGGTTTAACATGGGAAGCATACCCGGAGTGAGAGGGCAGTATCAGAGAAGAATGATCTGTATGAAGAAGGCTGTGGTTCAACATGGGAAGCATACCCGGAGTGAGAGGGCAGTATCAGAGGAGAATGATCTGTATGAAGAAGGCTGTGGTTCAACATGGGAAGCATACCCGGAGTGAGAGGGCAGTATCAGAGGAGAATGATCTGTATGAAGAAGGCTGTGGTTTAACATGGAAAGCATACCCGGAGTGAGAGGGCAGTATCAGAGAAGAATGATCTGTATGAAGAAGGCTGTGGTTCAACATGGGAAGCATACCCGGAGTGAAAGGGCAGTATCAGAGAAGAATGATCTGTATGAAGGAGCCTGTGGTTTAACATGGGAAGCATACCCGGAGTGAGAGGGCAGTATCAGAGAAGAATGATCTGTATGAAGAAGGCTGTGGTTCAACATGGGAAGCATACCCGGAGTGAGAGGGCAGTATCAGAGAAGAATGATCTGTATGAAGAAGGCTGTCGTTTAACATGGGAAGCATACCCGGAGTGAGAGGGCAGTATCAGAGGAGAATGATCTGTATGAAGAAGGCTGTGGTTTAACATGGGAAGCATATCCGGAGTGAGAGGGCAGTATCAGAGAAGAATGATCTGTATGAAGAAGGCTGTGGTTTGACATGGGAAGCATACCCGGAGTGAGAGGGCAGTATCAGAGAAGAATGATCTGTATGAAGAAGGCTGTGGTTTAACATGGGAAGCATACCCGGAGTGAGAGGGCAGTATCAGAGAAGAATGTTCTGTATGAAGAAGGCTGTGGTTTAACATGGGAAGCATACCCGGAGTGAGAGGGCAGTATCAGAGATGAATGATCTGTATGAAGAAGGCTGTGGTTCAACATGGGAAGCATACCCGGAGTGAGAGGGCAGTATCAGAGAAGAATAATCTGTATGAAGAAGGCTGTGGTTTAACATGAGAAGCATACCCGGAGTGAGAGGGCAGTATCAGAGAAGAATGATCTGTATGAAGAAGGCTGTGGTTTAACATGGGAAGCATACCCGGAGTGAGAGGGCAGTATCAGAGGAGAATGATCTGTATGGAGAAGGCTGTGGTTTAACATGGGGAGCATACCCGGAGTGAGAGGGCAGTATCAGAGAAGAATGATCTGTATGAAGAAGGCTGTGGTTTAACATGGGAAGCATACCCGGAGTGAGAGGGCAGTATCAGAGAAGAATGATCTGTATGAAGAAGGCTGTGGTTTAACATGGGAAGCATACCCGGAGTGAGAGGGCAGTATCAGAGAAGAATGATCTGTATGAAGAAGGCTGTGGTTCAACATGGGGAGCATACCCGGAGTGAGAGGGCAGTATCAGAGAAGAATGATCTGTATGAAGAAGGCTGTGGTTCAACATGGGGAGCATACCCGGAGTGAGAGGGCAGTATCAGAGAAGAATGATCTGTATGAAGAAGGCTGTGGTTCAACATGGGAAGCATACCCGGAGTGAGAGGGCAGTATCAGAGAAGAATGATCTGTATGAAGAAGGCTGTGGTTCAACATGGGGAGCATACCCGGAGTGAGAGGGCAGTATCAGAGATGAATGATCTGTATGAAGAAGGCTGTGGTTCAACATGGGAAGCATACCAGGAGTGAGAGGGCAGTATCAGAGAAGAATGATCTGTATGGAGAAGGCTGTGGTTTAACATGGGAAGCATACCCGGAGTGAGAGGGCAGTATCAGAGAAGAATGATCTGTATAAGGGAGGCTGTGTTTCAACATGGGAAGCATACCCGGAGTGAGAGGGCAGTATCAGAGAAGAATGATCTGAATGATGAAGGCTGTGGTTTAACATGGAAAGCATACCCGGAGTGAGAGGGCAGTATCAGAGAAGAATGATCTGTATGAAGAAGGCTGTGGTTCAACATGGGAAGCATACCCGGAGTGAGAGGGCAGTATCAGAGAAGAATGATCTGTATGGAGAAGGCTGTGGTTTAACATGGGAAGCATACCCGGAGTGAGAGGGCAGTATCAGAGAAGAATGATCTGTATGAAGAAGGCTGTGGTTTAATTTGGGAAGCATACCCGGAGTGAGAGGGCAGTATCAGAGGAGAATGATCTGTATGAAGAAGGCTGTGGTTCAACATGGGAAGCATACCCGGAGTGAGAGGGCAGTATCAGAGAAGAATGATCTGTATGAAGAAGGCTGTGGTTTAACATGGGAAGCATACCCGGAGTGAGAGGGCAGTATCAGAGGAGAATGATCTGTATGAAGAAGGCTGTGGTTTAACATGGGAAGCATACCCGGAGTGAGAGGGCAGTATCAGAGAAGAATGATCTGTATGAAGAAGGCTGTGGTTCAACATGGGAAGCATACCCGGAGTGAGAGGGCAGTATCAGAGGAGAATGATCTGTATGAAGAAGGCTGTGGTTCAACATGGGAAGCATACCCGGAGTGAGAGGGCAGTATCAGAGGAGAATGATCTGTATGAAGAAGGCTGTGGTTTAACATGGAAAGCATACCCGGAGTGAGAGGGCAGTATCAGAGAAGAATGATCTGTATGAAGAAGGCTGTGGTTCAACATGGGAAGCATACCCGGAGTGAAAGGGCAGTATCAGAGAAGAATGATCTGTATGAAGGAGCCTGTGGTTCAACATGGGAAGCATACCCGGAGTGAAAGGGCAGTATCAGAGAAGAATGATCTGTATGAAGGAGCCTGTGGTTCAACATGGGAAGCATACCCGGAGTGAGAGGGCAGTATCAGAGGAGAATGATCTGTATGAAGAAGGCTGTGGTTTAACATGGAAAGCATACCCGGAGTGAGAGGGCAGTATCAGAGGAGAATGATCTGTATGAAGAAGGCTGTGGTTCAACATGGGAAGCATACCCGGAGTGAAAGGGCAGTATCAGAGAAGAATGATCTGTATGAAGGAGCCTGTGGTTCAACATGGGAAGCATACCCGGAGTGAGAGGGCAGTATCAGAGAAGAATGATCTGAATGATGAAGGCTGTGGTTTAACATGGAAAGCATACCCGGAGTGAGAGGGCAGTATCAGAGAAGAATGATCTGTATGAAGAAGGCTGTGGTTCAACATGGGAAGCATACCCGGAGTGAGAGGGCAGTATCAGAGAAGAATGATCTGTATGGAGAAGGCTGTGGTTTAACATGGGAAGCATACCCGGAGTGAGAGGGCAGTATCAGAGGAGAATGATCTGTATGAAGAAGGCTGTGGTTTAACATGGGAAGCATACCCGGAGTGAGAGGGCAGTATCAGAGGAGAATGATCTGTATGAAGAAGGCTGTGGTTTAACATGGGAAGCATACCCGGAGTGAGAGGGCAGTATCAGAGGAGAATGATCTGTATGAAGAAGGCTGTGGTTCAACATGGGGAGCATACCCGGAGTAAGAGGGCAGTATCAGAGAAGAATGATCTGTATGGA
This sequence comes from Brachyptera risi, assembly GCA_964007535.1. NCBI lineage: Eukaryota > Metazoa > Arthropoda > Insecta > Plecoptera > Taeniopterygidae > Brachyptera > Brachyptera risi. The sequence goes on from OZ023333.1 coordinate 5,231,629, forward strand.
GAAGGCTGTGGTTTAACATGGGAAGCATATCCGGAGTGAGATGGCAGTATCAGAGAAGAATGATCTGTATGAAGAAGGCTGTGGTTTAACATGGGAAGCATACCCGGAGTGAGATGGCAGTATCAGAGAAGAATAATCTGTATGAAGAAGGCTGTGGTTTAACATGGGAAGCATACCCGGAGTGAGATGGCAGTATCAGAGAAGAATAATCTGTATGAAGAAGGCTGTGGTTTAACATGGGAAGCATACCCGGAGTGAGATGGCAGTATCAGAGAAGAATGATCTGTATGGAGAAGGCTGTGGTTTAACATGGGAAGCATACCCGGAGTGAGAGGGCAGTATCAGAGAAGAATGATCTGTATGGAGAAGGCTGTGGTTTAACATGGGAAGCATATCCGGAGTGAGATGGCAGTATCAGAGAAGAATGATCTGTATGAAGAAGGCTGTGGTTTAACATGGGAAGCATACCCGGAGTGAGAGGGCAGTATCAGAGAAGAATGATCTGTATGAAGAAGGCTGTGGTTCAACATGGGAAGCATACCCGGAGTGAGAGGGCAGTATCAGAGGAGAATGATCTGTATGAAGAAGGCTGTGGTTTAACATGGGAAGCATACCCGGAGTGAGAGGGCAGTATCAGAGAAGAATGATCTGTATGAAGAAGGCTGTGGTTTAACATGGGGAGCATACCCGGAGTGAGAGGGCAGTATCAGAGAAGAATGATCTGTATGAAGAAGGCTGTGGTTTAACATGGGAAGCATACCCGGAGTGAGAGGGCAGTATCAGAGAAGAATGATCTGTATGAAGAAGGCTGTGGTTCAACATGGGAAGCATACCCGGAGTGAGAGGGCAGTATCAGAGGAGAATGATCTGTATGAAGAAGGCTGTGGTTTAACATGGGAAGCATACCCGGAGTGAGAGGGCAGTATCAGAGAAGAATGATCTGTATGAAGAAGGCTGTGGTTCAACATGGGAAGCATACCCGGAGTGAGAGGGCAGTATCAGAGAAGAATGATCTGTATGAAGAAGGCAATGGTTTAACATGGGAAGCATACCCGGAGTGAGAGGGCAGTATCAGAGAAGAATGATCTGTATGAAGAAGGCTGTGGTTCAACATGGGAAGCATACCCGGAGTGAGAGGGCAGTATCAGAGGAGAATGATCTGTATGAAGAAGGCAATGGTTTAACATGGGAAGCATACCCGGAGTGAGAGGGCAGTATCAGAGAAGAATGATCTGTATGAATATGGCTGTGGTTTAACATGGGAAGCATACCCGGAGTGAGATGGCAGTATCAGAGAAGAATGATCTGTATGGAGAAGGCTGTGGTTTAACATGGGAAGCATACCCGGAGTAAGAGGGCAGTATCAGAGAAGAATGATCTGTATGGAGAAGGCTGTGGTTTAACATGGGAAGCATACCCGGAGTAAGAGGGCAGTATCAGAGAAGAATGATCTGTATGGAGAAGGCTGTGGTTTAACATGGGAAGCATATCCGGAGTGAGATGGCAGTATCAGAGAAGAATGATCTGTATGAATATGGCTGTGTTTTAACATGGGAAGCATACCCGGAGTAAGAGGGCAGTATCAGAGAAGAATGATCTGTATGGAGAAGGCTGTGGTTTAACATGGGAAGCATATCCGGAGTGAGATGGCAGTATCAGAGAAGAATGATCTGTATGAAGAAGGCTGTGGTTTAACATGGGAAGCATACCCGGAGTGAGAGGGCAGTATCAGAGGAGAATGATCTGTATGAAGAAGGCAATGGTTTAACATGGGAAGCATACCCGGAGTGAGAGGCCAGTATCAGAGAAGAATGATCTGTATGGAGAAGGCTGTGGTTCAACATGGGAAGCATACCCGGAGTGAGAGGGCAGTATCAGAGAAGAATGATCTGTATGAAGAAGGCTGTGGTTTAACATGGGAAGCATACCTGGAGTGAGGGGGCAGTATCAGAGAAGAATGATCTGTATGAAGAAGGCTGTCGTTTAACATGGGAGCATACCCGGAGTGAGAGGGCAGTATCAGAGATGAATGTTCTGTATGAAGAAGGCAATGGTTTAACATGGGAAGCATACCCGGAGTGAGAGGGCAGTATCAGAGAAGAATGATCTGTATGAAGAAGGCTGTGGTTCAACATGGGAAGCATACCCGGAGTGAGAGGGCAGTATCAGAGAAGAATGATCTGTATGAAGAAGGCTGTGGTTTAACATGGGAAGCATACCCGGAGTGAGAGGGCAGTATCAGAGAAGAATGATCTGTTTGAAGAAGGCTGTCGTTTAACATGGGAGCATACCCGGAGTGAGAGGGCAGTATCAGAGAAGAATGATCTGTTTGAAGAAGGCTGTGGTTTGACATGGGAAGCATACCCGGAGTGAGTGGGCAGTATCAGAGGAGAATGATCTGTATGAAGAAGGCTGTGGTTTAACATGGGGAGCATACCCGGAGTGAGAGGGCAGTATCAGAGAAGAATGATCTGTATGAAGAAGGCTGTCGTTCAACATAGGAAGCATACCCGGAGTGAGAGGGCAGTATCAGAGAAGAATGATCTGTATGAAGAAGGCTGTGGTTTAACATGGGAAGCATACCCGGAGTGAGAGGGCAGTATCAGAGATGAATGATCTGTATGAAGAAGGCTGTGGTTTAACATGGGAGCATACCCGGAGTGAGAGGGCAGTATCAGAGAAGAATGATCTGTATAACGAAGGCTGTGGTTTAACATGGGAAGCATACCCGGAGTGAGAGGGCAGTATCAGAGGAGAATGATCTATATGAAGAAGGCTGTGGTTTAACATGGGAAGCATACCCGGAGTGAGAGGGCAGTATCAGAGAAGAATGATCTGTATGAAGATGGCTGTGGTTCAACATGGGAAGCATACCCGGAGTGAGAGGGCAGTATCAGAGGAGAATGATCTGTATGAAGAAGGCTGTGGTTTAACATGGGAAGCATACCCGGAGTGAGAGGGCAATATCAGAGGAGAATGATCTGTATGAAGAAGGCTGTGGTTTAACATGGGAAGCATACCCGGAGTGAGAGGGCAGTATCAGAGAAGAATGATCTGTATGAAGAAGGCTGTGGTTTGACATGGGAAGCATACCCGGAGTGAGTGGGCAGTATCAGAGAAGAATGATCTGTATGAAGAAGGCTGTCGTTCAACATAGGAAGCATATCCGGAGTGAGAGGGCAGTATCAGAGAAGAATGATCTGTATGAAGAAGGCTGTGGTTTGACATGGGAAGCATACCCGGAGTGAGTGGGCAGTATCAGAGGAGAATGATCTGTATGAAGAAGGCTGTCGTTCAACATGGGAAGCATACCCGGAGTGAGAGGGCAGTATCAGAGAAGAATGATCTGTATGAAGAAGGCTGTGGTTTAACATGGGAAGCATACCCGGAGTGAGAGGGCAGTATCAGAGAAGAATGATCTGTATGAAGGAGGCTGTGGTTCAACATGGGAAGCATACCCGGAGTGAGAGGGCAGTATCAGAGTAGAATGATCTGTATGGAGAAGGCTGTGGTTTAACATGGGAAGCATACCCGGAGTGAGAGGGCAATATCAGAGAAGAATGATCTGTATGAAGAAGGCAATGGTTTAACATGGGAAGCATACCCGGAGTGAGAGGGCAGTATCAGAGAAGAATGATCTGTATGAAGAAGGCTGTGGTTTAACATAGGAAGCATACCCGGAGTGAGGGGGCAGTATCAGAGAAGAATGATCTGTATGAAGAAGGCTGTGGTTTAACATGGGAAGCATACCCGGAGTGAGAGGGCAGTATCAGAGGAGAATGATCTGTATGAAGAAGGCTGTGGTTCAACATGGGAAGCATACCCGGAGTGAGAGGGCAGTATCAGAGAAGAATGATCTGTATGAAGAAGGCAATGGTTTAACATGGGGAGCATACCCGGAGTGAGAGGGCAGTATCAGAGAAGAATGATCTGTATGAAGAAGGCAATGGTTTAACATGGGGAGCATACCCGGAGTGAGAGGGCAGTATCAGAGAAGAATGATCTGTATGAAGAAGGCAATGGTTTAACATGGGGAGCATACCCGGAGTGAGAGGGCAGTATCAGAGAAGAATGATCTGTATGAAGAAGGCAATGGTTTAACATGGGAAGCATACCCGGAGTGAGAGGGCAGTATCAGAGAAGAATGATCTGTATGAAGAAGGCTGTGGTTTACCATGGGAAGCATACCCGGAGTGAGAGGGTAGTATCAGAGAAGAATGATCTGTATGAAGAAGGCTGTGGTTTAACATGGGAAGCATACCCCGAGTGAGAGGGCAGTATCAGAGGAGAATGATCTGTATGAAGAAGGCTGTGGTTCAACATGGGGAGCATACCCGGAGTGAGAGGGCAGTATCAGAGATGAATGATCTGTATGAAGAAGGCTGTGGTTCAACATGGGAAGCATACCCGGAGTGAGAGGGCAGTATCAGAGAAGAATGATCTGTATGAAGAAGGCAATGGTTTAACATGGGGAGCATACCCGGAGTGAGAGGGCAGTATCAGAGAAGAATGATCTGTATGAAGAAGGCAATGGTTTAACATGGGGAGCATACCCGGAGTGAGAGGGCAGTATCAGAGGAGAATGTTCTGTATGAAGAAGGCAATGGTTTAACATGGGGAGCATACCCGGAGTGGGAGGGCAGTATCAGAGGAGAATGATCTGTATGAAGAAGGCTGTGGTTTAACATGGGAAGCATACCCGGAGTGAGAGGGCAGTATCAGAGAAGAATGATCTGTATGAAGAAGGCTGTGGTTTAACATGGGAAGCATACCCGGAGTGAGAGGGCAGTATCAGAGAAGAATGATCTGTATGAAGAAGGCTGTGGTTTAACATGGGAAGCATACCCGGAGTGAGAGGGCAGTATCAGAGAAGAATGATCTGTATGAAGAAGGCTGTGGTTCAACATGGGAAGCATACCCGGAGTGAGAGGGCAGTATCAGAGAAGAATGATCTGTATGAAGAAGGCTGTCGTTTAACATGGGAAGCATACCCGGAGTGAGAGGGCAGTATCAGAGGAGAATGATCTGTATGAAGAAGGCTGTGGTTTAACATGGGAAGCATATCCGGAGTGAGAGGGCAGTATCAGAGAAGAATGATCTGTATGAAGAAGGCTGTGGTTTGACATGGGAAGCATACCCGGAGTGAGAGGGCAGTATCAGAGAAGAATGATCTGTATGAAGAAGGCTGTGGTTTAACATGGGAAGCATACCCGGAGTGAGAGGGCAGTATCAGAGAAGAATGTTCTGTATGAAGAAGGCTGTGGTTTAACATGGGAAGCATACCCGGAGTGAGAGGGCAGTATCAGAGATGAATGATCTGTATGAAGAAGGCTGTGGTTCAACATGGGAAGCATACCCGGAGTGAGAGGGCAGTATCAGAGAAGAATAATCTGTATGAAGAAGGCTGTGGTTTAACATGAGAAGCATACCCGGAGTGAGAGGGCAGTATCAGAGAAGAATGATCTGTATGAAGAAGGCTGTGGTTTAACATGGGAAGCATACCCGGAGTGAGAGGGCAGTATCAGAGGAGAATGATCTGTATGGAGAAGGCTGTGGTTTAACATGGGGAGCATACCCGGAGTGAGAGGGCAGTATCAGAGAAGAATGATCTGTATGAAGAAGGCTGTGGTTTAACATGGGAAGCATACCCGGAGTGAGAGGGCAGTATCAGAGAAGAATGATCTGTATGAAGAAGGCTGTTGTTTAACATGGGAAGCATACCCGGAGTGAGAGGGCAGTATCAGAGAAGAATGATATGTATGAAGAAGGCTGTGGTTCAACATGGGGAGCATACCCGGAGTGAGAGGGCAGTATCAGAGAAGAATGATCTGTATGAAGAAGGCTGTGGTTCAACATGGGGAGCATACCCGGAGTGAGAGGGCAGTATCAGAGAAGAATGATCTGTATGAAGAAGGCTGTGGTTCAACATGGGAAGCATACCCGGAGTGAGAGGGCAGTATCAGAGAAGAATGATCTGTATGAAGAAGGCTGTGGTTCAACATGGGGAGCATACCCGGAGTGAGAGGGCAGTATCAGAGATGAATGATCTGTATGAAGAAGGCTGTGGTTCAACATGGGAAGCATACCAGGAGTGAGAGGGCAGTATCAGAGAAGAATGATCTGTATGGAGAAGGCTGTGGTTTAACATGGGAAGCATACCCGGAGTGAGAGGGCAGTATCAGAGAAGAATGATCTGTATAAGGGAGGCTGTGTTTCAACATGGGAAGCATACCCGGAGTGAGAGGGCAGTATCAGAGAAGAATGATCTGAATGATGAAGGCTGTGGTTTAACATGGAAAGCATACCCGGAGTGAGAGGGCAGTATCAGAGAAGAATGATCTGTATGAAGAAGGCTGTGGTTCAACATGGGAAGCATACCCGGAGTGAGAGGGCAGTATCAGAGAAGAATGATCTGTATGGAGAAGGCTGTGGTTTAACATGGGAAGCATACCCGGAGTGAGAGGGCAGTATCAGAGAAGAATGATCTGTATGAAGAAGGCTGTGGTTTAATTTGGGAAGCATACCCGGAGTGAGAGGGCAGTATCAGAGGAGAATGATCTGTATGAAGAAGGCTGTGGTTCAACATGGGAAGCATACCCGGAGTGAGAGGGCAGTATCAGAGAAGAATGATCTGTATGAAGAAGGCTGTGGTTTAACATGGGAAGCATACCCGGAGTGAGAGGGCAGTATCAGAGGAGAATGATCTGTATGAAGAAGGCTGTGGTTTAACATGGGAAGCATACCCGGAGTGAGAGGGCAGTATCAGAGAAGAATGATCTGTATGAAGAAGGCTGTGGTTCAACATGGGAAGCATACCCGGAGTGAGAGGGCAGTATCAGAGGAGAATGATCTGTATGAAGAAGGCTGTGGTTCAACATGGGAAGCATACCCGGAGTGAGAGGGCAGTATCAGAGGAGAATGATCTGTATGAAGAAGGCTGTGGTTTAACATGGAAAGCATACCCGGAGTGAGAGGGCAGTATCAGAGGAGAATGATCTGTATGAAGAAGGCTGTGGTTCAACATGGGAAGCATACCCGGAGTGAAAGGGCAGTATCAGAGAAGAATGATCTGTATGAAGGAGCCTGTGGTTCAACATGGGAAGCATACCCGGAGTGAAAGGGCAGTATCAGAGAAGAATGATCTGTATGAAGGAGCCTGTGGTTCAACATGGGAAGCATACCCGGAGTGAGAGGGCAGTATCAGAGGAGAATGATCTGTATGAAGAAGGCTGTGGTTTAACATGGAAAGCATACCCGGAGTGAGAGGGCAGTATCAGAGGAGAATGATCTGTATGAAGAAGGCTGTGGTTCAACATGGGAAGCATACCCGGAGTGAAAGGGCAGTATCAGAGAAGAATGATCTGTATGAAGGAGCCTGTGGTTCAACATGGGAAGCATACCCGGAGTGAGAGGGCAGTATCAGAGAAGAATGATCTGAATGATGAAGGCTGTGGTTTAACATGGAAAGCATACCCGGAGTGAGAGGGCAGTATCAGAGAAGAATGATATGTATGAAGAAGGCTGTGGTTCAACATGGGAAGCATACCCGGAGTGAGAGGGCAGTATCAGAGAAGAATGATCTGTATGGAGAAGGCTGTGGTTTAACATGGGAAGCATACCCGGAGTGAGAGGGCAGTATCAGAGGAGAATGATCTGTATGAAGAAGGCTGTGGTTTAACATGGGAAGCATACCCGGAGTGAGAGGGCAGTATCAGAGGAGAATGATCTGTATGAAGAAGGCTGTGGTTTAACATGGGAAGCATACCCGGAGTGAGAGGGCAGTATCAGAGGAGAATGATCTGTATGAAGAAGGCTGTGGTTCAACATGGGGAGCATACCCGGAGTAAGAGGGCAGTATCAGAGAAGAATGATCTGTATGGAGAAGGCTGTGGTTTAACATGGGAAGCATATCCGGAGTGAGATGGCAGTATCAGAGAAGAATGATCTGTATGAAGAAGGCTGTGGTTTAACATGAGAAGCATACCCGGAGTGAGATGGCAGTATCAGAGAAGAATAATCTGTATGAAGAAGGCTGTGGTTTAACATGGGAAGCATACCCGGAGTGAGATGGCAGTATCAGAGAAGAATAATCTGTATGAAGAAGGCTGTGGTTTAACATGGGAAGCATACCCGGAGTGAGATGGCAGTATCAGAGAAGAATGATCTGTATGGAGAAGGCTGTGGTTTAACATGGGAAGCATACCCGGAGTAAGAGGGCAGTATCAGAGAAGAATGATCTGTATGGAGAAGGCTGTGGTTTAACATGGGAAGCATATCCGGAGTGAGATGGCAGTATCAGAGAAGAATGATCTGTATGAAGAAGGCTGTGGTTTAACATGGGAAGCATACCCGGAGTGAGAGGGCAGTATCAGAGAAGAATGATCTGTATGAAGAAGGCTGTGGTTCAACATGGGAAGCATACCCGGAGTGAGAGGGCAGTATCAGAGGAGAATGATCTGTATGAAGAAGGCTGTGGTTTAACATGGGAAGCATACCCGGAGTGAGAGGGCAGTATCAGAGAAGAATGATCTGTATGAAGAAGGCTGTGGTTTAACATGGGGAGCATACCCGGAGTGAGAGGGCAGTATCAGAGAAGAATGATCTGTATGAAGAAGGCTGTGGTTTAACATGGGAAGCATACCCGGAGTGAGAGGGCAGTATCAGAGAAGAATGATCTGTATGAAGAAGGCTGTGGTTCAACATGGGAAGCATACCCGGAGTGAGAGGGCAGTATCAGAGGAGAATGATCTGTATGAAGAAGGCTGTGGTTTAACATGGGAAGCATACCCGGAGTGAGAGGGCAGTATCAGAGAAGAATGATCTGTATGAAGAAGGCTGTGGTTCAACATGGGAAGCATACCCGGAGTGAGAGGGCAGTATCAGAGAAGAATGATCTGTATGAAGAAGGCAATGGTTTAACATGGGAAGCATACCCGGAGTGAGAGGGCAGTATCAGAGAAGAATGATCTGTATGAAGAAGGCTGTGGTTCAACATGGGAAGCATACCCGGAGTGAGAGGGCAGTATCAGAGGAGAATGATCTGTATGAAGAAGGCAATGGTTTAACATGGGAAGCATACCCGGAGTGAGAGGGCAGTATCAGAGAAGAATGATCTGTATGAATATGGCTGTGGTTTAACATGGGAAGCATACCCGGAGTGAGATGGCAGTATCAGAGAAGAATGATCTGTATGGAGAAGGCTGTGGTTTAACATGGGAAGCATACCCGGAGTAAGAGGGCAGTATCAGAGAAGAATGATCTGTATGGAGAAGGCTGTGGTTTAACATGGGAAGCATACCCGGAGTAAGAGGGCAGTATCAGAGAAGAATGATCTGTATGGAGAAGGCTGTGGTTTAACATGGGAAGCATATCCGGAGTGAGATGGCAGTATCAGAGAAGAATGATCTGTATGAATATGGCTGTGTTTTAACATGGGAAGCATACCCGGAGTAAGAGGGCAGTATCAGAGAAGAATGATCTGTATGGAGAAGGCTGTGGTTTAACATGGGAAGCATATCCGGAGTGAGATGGCAGTATCAGAGAAGAATGATCTGTATGAAGAAGGCTGTGGTTTAACATGGGAAGCATACCCGGAGTGAGAGGGCAGTATCAGAGGAGAATGATCTGTATGAAGAAGGCAATGGTTTAACATGGGAAGCATACCCGGAGTGAGAGGGCAGTATCAGAGGAGAATGATCTGTATGAAGAAGGCTGTGGTTTAACATGGGAAGCATACCCGGAGTGAGAGGGCAGTATCAGAGGAGAATGATCTGTATGAAGAAGGCTGTGGTTTAACATGGGAAGCATACCCGGAGTGAGAGGGCAGTATCAGAGAAGAATGATCTGTATGAAGAAGGCAATGGTTTAACATGGGAAGCATACCCGGAGTGAGAGGGCAGTATCAGAGGAGAATGATCTGTATGAAGAAGGCTGTGGTTTAACATGGGAAGCATACCCGGAGTGAGAGGGCAGTATCAGAGAAGAATGATCTGTATGAAGAAGGCTGTGGTTCAACATGGGAAGCATACCCGGCGTGAGAGGGCAGTATCAGAGGAGAATGATCTGTATGAAGAAGGCAATGGTTTAACATGGGAAGCATACCCGGAGTGAGAGGGCAGTATCAGAGAAGAATGATCTGTATGAATATGGCTGTGGTTTAACATGGGAAGCATACCCGGAGTGAGATGGCAGTATCAGAGAAGAATGATCTGTATGAAGAAGGCTGTGGTTTAACATGGGAAGCATACCCGGAGTAAGAGGGCAGTATCAGAGAAGAATGATCTGTTTGAAGAAGGCTGTCGTTTAACATGGGAGCATACCCGGAGTGAGAGGGCATTATCAGAGAAGAATGATCTGTTTGAAGAAGGCTGTGGTTTGACATGGGAAGCATACCCGGAGTGAGTGGGCAGTATCAGAGGAGAATGATCTGTATGAAGAAGGCTGTGGTTTAACATGGGGAGCATACCCGGAGTGAGAGGGCAGTATCAGAGAAGAATGATCTGTATGAAGAAGGCTGTCGTTCAACATAGGAAGCATACCCGGAGTGAGAGGGCAGTATCAGAGAAGAATGATCTGTATGAAGAAGGCTGTGGTTTAACATGGGAAGCATACCCGGAGTGAGAGGGCAGTATCAGAGATGAATGATCTGTATGAAGAAGGCTGTGGTTTAACATGGGAGCATACCCGGAGTGAGAGGGCAGTATCAGAGAAGAATGATCTGTATAAGGAAGGCTGTGGTTTAACATGGGAAGCATACCCGGAGTGAGAGGGCAGTATCAGAGGAGAATGATCTGTATGAAGAAGGCTGTGGTTTAACATGGGAAGCATACCCGGAGTGAGAGGGCAGTATCAGAGAAGAATGATCTGTATGAAGAAGGCTGTGGTTCAACATGGGAAGCATACCCGGAGTGGGAGGGCAGTATCAGAGGAGAATGATCTGTATGAAGAAGGCTGTGGTTTAACATGGGAAGCATACCCGGAGTGAGAGGGCAATATCAGAGGAGAATGATCTGTATGAAGAAGGCTGTGGTTTAACATGGGAAGCATACCCGGAGTGAGAGGGCAGTATCAGAGAAGAATGATCTGTATGAAGAAGGCTGTGGTTTGACATGGGAAGCATACCCGGAGTGAGTGGGCAGTATCAGAGAAGAATGATCTGTATGAAGAAGGCTGTCGTTCAACATAGGAAGCATACCCGGAGTGAGAGGCAGTATCAGAGAAGAATGATCTGTATGAAGAAGGCTGTGGTTTGACATGGGAAGCATACCCGGAGTGAGTGGGCAGTATCAGAGGAGAATGATCTGTATGAAGAAGGCTGTCGTTCAACATGGGAAGCATACCCGGAGTGAGAGGGCAGTATCAGAGAAGAATGATCTGTATGAAGAAGGCTGTGGTTTAACATGGGAAGCATACCCGGAGTGAGAGGGCAGTATCAGAGAAGAATGATCTGTATGAAGGAGGCTGTGGTTCAACATGGGAAGCATACCCGGAGTGAGAGGGCAGTATCAGAGTAGAATGATCTGTATGGAGAAGGCTGTGGTTTAACATGGGAAGCATACCCGGAGTGAGAGGGCAATATCAGAGAAGAATGATCTGTATGAAGAAGGCAATGGTTTAACATGGGAAGCATACCCGGAGTGAGAGGGCAGTATCAGAGAAGAATGATCTGTATGAAGAAGGCTGTGGTTTAACATAGGAAGCATACCCGGAGTGAGGGGGCAGTATCAGAGAAGAATGATCTGTATGAAGAAGGCTGTGGTTCAACATGGGAAGCATACCCGGAGTGAGAGGGCAGTATCAGAGGAGAATGATCTGTATGAAGAAGGCTGTGGTTCAACATGGGAAGCATACCCGGAGTGAGAGGGCAGTATCAGAGAAGAATGATCTGTATGAAGAAGGCAATGGTTTAACATGGGGAGCATACCCGGAGTGAGAGGGCAGTATCAGAGAAGAATGATCTGTATGAAGAAGGCAATGGTTCAACATGGGGAGCATACCCGGAGTGAGAGGGCAGTATCAGAGAAGAATGATCTGTATGAAGAAGGCAATGGTTTAACATGGGGAGCATACCCGGAGTGAGAGGGCAGTATCAGAGAAGAATGATCTGTATGAAGTAGGCAATGGTTTAACATGGGAAGCATACCCGGAGTGAGAGGGCAGTATCAGAGGAGAATGATCTGTATGAAGAAGGCTGTGGTTCAACATGGGGAGCATACCCGGAGTGAGAGGGCAGTATCAGAGATGAATGATCTGTATGAAGAAGGCTGTGGTTCAACATGGGAAGCATACCCGGAGTGAGAGGGCAGTATCAGAGAAGAATGATCTGTATGAAGAAGGCAATGGTTTAACATGGGGAGCATACCCGGAGTGAGAGGGCAGTATCAGAGAAGAATGATCTGTATGAAGAAGGCAATGGTTTAACATGGGGAGCATACCCGGAGTGAGAGGGCAGTATCAGAGGAGAATGATCTGTATGAAGAAGGCAATGGTTTAACATGGGGAGCATACCCGGAGTGGGAGGGCAGTATCAGAGGAGAATGATCTGTATGAAGAAGGCTGTGGTTTAACATGGGAAGCATACCCGGAGTGAGAGGGCAGTATCAGAGAAGAATGATCTGTATGAAGAAGGCTGTGGTTTAACATGGGAAGCATACCCGGAGTGAGAGGGCAGTATCAGAGAAGAATGATCTGTATGAAGAAGGCTGTGGTTTAACATGGGAAGCATACCCGGAGTGAGAGGGCAGTATCAGAGAAGAATGATCTGTATGAAGAAGGCTGTGGTTCAACATGGGAAGCATACCCGGAGTGAGAGGGCAGTATCAGAGAAGAATGATCTGTATGAAGAAGGCTGTCGTTTAACATGGGAAGCATACCCGGAGTGAGAGGGCAGTATCAGAGGAGAATGATCTGTATGAAGAAGGCTGTGGTTTAACATGGGAAGCATATCCGGAGTGAGAGGGCAGTATCAGAGAAGAATGATCTGTATGAAGAAGGCTGTGGTTTGACATGGGAAGCATACCCGGAGTGAGAGGGCAGTATCAGAGAAGAATGATCTGTATGAAGAAGGCTGTGGTTTAACATGGGAAGCATACCCGGAGTGAGAGGGCAGTATCAGAGAAGAATGTTCTGTATGAAGAAGGCTGTGGTTTAACATGGGAAGAATACCCGGAGTGAGAGGGCAGTATCAGAGATGAATGATCTGTATGAAGAAGGCTGTGGTTCAACATGGGAAGCATACCCGGAGTGAGAGGGCAGTATCAGAGAAGAATAATCTGTATGAAGAAGGCTGTGGTTTAACATGAGAAGCATACCCGGAGTGAGAGGGCAGTATCAGAGAAGAATGATCTGTATGAAGAAGGCTGTGGTTTAACATGGGAAGCATACCCGGAGTGAGAGGGCAGTATCAGAGGAGAATGATCTGTATGGAGAAGGCTGTGGTTTAACATGGGGAGCATACCCGGAGTGAGAGGGCAGTATCAGAGAAGAATGATCTGTATGAAGAAGGCTGTGGTTTAACATGGGAAGCATACCCGGAGTGAGAGGGCAGTATCAGAGAAGAATGATCTGTATGAAGAAGGCTGTGGTTTAACATGGGAAGCATACCCGGAGTGAGAGGGCAGTATCAGAGAAGAATGATCTGTATGAAGAAGGCTGTGGTTCAACATGGGGAGCATACCCGGAGTGAGAGGGCAGTATCAGAGAAGAATGATCTGTATGAAGAAGGCTGTGGTTCAACATGGGGAGCATACCCGGAGTGAGAGGGCAGTATCAGAGAAGAATGATCTGTATGAAGAAGGCTGTGGTTCAACATGGGAAGCATACCCGGAGTGAGAGGGCAGTATCAGAGAAGAATGATCTGTATGAAGAAGGCTGTGGTTCAACATGGGGAGCATACCCGGAGTGAGAGGGCAGTATCAGAGATGAATGATCTGTATGAAGAAGGCTGTGGTTCAACATGGGAAGCATACCAGGAGTGAGAGGGCAGTATCAGAGAAGAATGATCTGTATGGAGAAGGCTGTGGTTTAACATGGGAAGCATACCCGGAGTGAGAGGGCAGTATCAGAGAAGAATGATCTGTATAAGGGAGGCTGTGTTTCAACATGGGAAGCATACCCGGAGTGAGAGGGCAGTATCAGAGAAGAATGATCTGAATGATGAAGGCTGTGGTTTAACATGGAAAGCATACCCGGAGTGAGAGGGCAGTATCAGAGAAGAATGATCTGTATGAAGAAGGCTGTGGTTCAACATGGGAAGCATACCCGGAGTGAGAGGGCAGTATCAGAGAAGAATGATCTGTATGGAGAAGGCTGTGGTTTAACATGGGAAGCATACCCGGAGTGAGAGGGCAGTATCAGAGAAGAATGATCTGTATGAAGAAGGCTGTGGTTTAACATGGGAAGCATACCCGGAGTGAGAGGGCAGTATCAGAGGAGAATGATCTGTATGAAGAAGGCTGTGGTTCAACATGGGAAGCATACCCGGAGTGAGAGGGCAGTATCAGAGAAGAATGATCTGTATGAAGAAGGCTGTGGTTTAACATGGGAAGCATACCCGGAGTGAGAGGGCAGTATCAGAGGAGAATGATCTGTATGAAGAAGGCTGTGGTTTAACATGGGAAGCATACCCGGAGTGAGAGGGCAGTATCAGAGAAGAATGATCTGTATGAAGAAGGCTGTGGTTTAACATGGGAAGCATACCCGGAGTGAGAGGGCAGTATCAGAGGAGAATGATCTGTATGAAGAAGGCTGTGGTTCAACATGGGAAGCATACCCGGAGTGAGAGGGCAGTATCAGAGGAGAATGATCTGTATGAAGAAGGCTGTGGTTTAACATGGAAAGCATACCCGGAGTGAGAGGGCAGTATCAGAGGAGAATGATCTGTATGAAGAAGGCTGTGGTTCAACATGGGAAGCATACCCGGAGTGAAAGGGCAGTATCAGAGAAGAATGATCTGTATGAAGGAGCCTGTGGTTCAACATGGGAAGCATACCCGGAGTGAGAGGGCAGTATCAGAGAAGAATGATCTGAATGATGAAGGCTGTGGTTTAACATGGAAAGCATACCCGGAGTGAGAGGGCAGTATCAGAGAAGAATGATCTGTATGAAGAAGGCTGTGGTTCAACATGGGAAGCATACCCGGAGTGAGAGGGCAGTATCAGAGAAGAATGATCTGTATGGAGAAGGCTGTGGTTTAACATGGGAAGCATACCCGGTGTGAGAGGGCAGTATCAGAGGAGAATGATCTGTATGAAGAAGGCTGTGGTTTAACATGGGAAGCATACCCGGAGTGAGAGGGCAGTATCAGAGGAGAATGATCTGTATGAAGAAGGCTGTGGTTTAACATGGGAAGCATACCCGGAGTGAGAGGGCAGTATCAGAGGAGAATGATCTGTATGAAGAAGGCTGTGGTTCAACATGGGGAGCATACCCGGAGTAAGAGGGCAGTATCAGAGAAGAATGATCTGTATGGAGAAGGCTGTGGTTTAACATGGGAAGCATATCCGGAGTGAGATGGCAGTATCAGAGAAGAATGATCTGTATGAAGAAGGCTGTGGTTTAACATGGGAAGCATACCCGGAGTGAGATGGCAGTATCAGAGAAGAATAATCTGTATGAAGAAGGCTGTGGTTTAACATGGGAAGCATACCCGGAGTGAGATGGCAGTATCAGAGAAGAATAATCTGTATGAAGAAGGCTGTGGTTTAACATGGGAAGCATACCCGGAGTGAGATGGCAGTATCAGAGAAGAATGATCTGTATGGAGAAGGCTGTGGTTTAACATGGGAAGCATACCCGGAGTAAGAGGGCAGTATCAGAGAAGAATGATCTGTATGGAGAAGGCTGTGGTTTAACATGGGAAGCATATCCGGAGTGAGATGGCAGTATCAGAGAAGAATGATCTGTATGAAGAAGGCTGTGGTTTAACATGGGAAGCATACCCGGAGTGAGAGGGCAGTATCAGAGAAGAATGATCTGTATGAAGAAGGCTGTGGTTCAACATGGGAAGCATACCCGGAGTGAGAGGGCAGTATCAGAGGAGAATGATCTGTATGAAGAAGGCTGTGGTTTAACATGGGAAGCATACCCGGAGTGAGAGGGCAGTATCAGAGAAGAATGATCTGTATGAAGAAGGCTGTGGTTTAACATGGGGAGCATACCCGGAGTGAGAGGGCAGTATCAGAGAAGAATGATCTGTATGAAGAAGGCTGTGGTTTAACATGGGAAGCATACCCGGAGTGAGAGGGCAGTATCAGAGAAGAATGATCTGTATGAAGAAGGCTGTGGTTCAACATGGGAAGCATACCCGGAGTGAGAGGGCAGTATCAGAGGAGAATGATCTGTATGAAGAAGGCTGTGGTTTAACATGGGAAGCATACCCGGAGTGAGAGGGCAGTATCAGAGAAGAATGATCTGTATGAAGAAGGCTGTGGTTCAACATGGGAAGCATACCCGGAGTGAGAGGGCAGTATCAGAGAAGAATGATCTGTATGAAGAAGGCAATGGTTTAACATGGGAAGCATACCCGGAGTGAGAGGGCAGTATCAGAGAAGAATGATCTGTATGAAGAAGGCTGTGGTTCAACATGGGAAGCATACCCGGAGTGAGAGGGCAGTATCAGAGGAGAATGATCTGTATGAAGAAGGCAATGGTTTAACATGGGAAGCATACCCGGAGTGAGAGGGCAGTATCAGAGAAGAATGATCTGTATGAATATGGCTGTGGTTTAACATGGGAAGCATACCCGGAGTGAGATGGCAGTATCAGAGAAGAATGATCTGTATGGAGAAGGCTGTGGTTTAACATGGGAAGCATACCCGGAGTAAGAGGGCAGTATCAGAGAAGAATGATCTGTATGGAGAAGGCTGTGGTTTAACATGGGAAGCATACCCGGAGTAAGAGGGCAGTATCAGAGAAGAATGATCTGTATGGAGAAGGCTGTGGTTTAACATGGGAAGCATATCCGGAGTGAGATGGCAGTATCAGAGAAGAATGATCTGTATGAATATGGCTGTGGTTTAACATGGGAAGCATACCCGGAGTAAGAGGGCAGTATCAGAGAAGAATGATCTGTATGGAGAAGGCTGTGGTTTAACATGGGAAGCATATCCGGAGTGAGATGGCAGTATCAGAGAAGAATGATCTGTATGAAGAAGGCTGTGGTTTAACATGGGAAGCATACCCGGAGTGAGAGGGCAGTATCAGAGGAGAATGATCTGTATGAAGAAGGCAATGGTTTAACATGGGAAGCATACCCGGAGTGAGAGGGCAGTATCAGAGGAGAATGATCTGTATGAAGAAGGCTGTGGTTTAACATGGGAAGCATACCCGGAGTGGGAGGGCAGTATCAGAGGAGAATGATCTGTATGAAGAAGGCTGTGGTTTAACATGAGGAGCATACCCGGAGTGAGAGGGCAGTATCAGAGAAGAATGATCTGTATGAAGAAGGCTGTGGTTTAACATGGGAAGCATACCCGGAGTGAGAGGGCAGTATCAGAGAAGAATGATCTGTATGAAGAAGGCAATGGTTTAACATGGGAAGCATACCCGGAGTGAGAGGGCAGTATCAGAGGAGAATGATCTGTATGAAGAAGGCTGTGGTTTAACATGGGAAGCATACCCGGAGTGAGAGGGCAGTATCAGAGAAGAATGATCTGTATGAAGAAGGCTGTGGTTCAACATGGGAAGCATACCCGGAGTGAGAGGGCAGTATCAGAGGAGAATGATCTGTATGAAGAAGGCAATGGTTTAACATGGGAAGCATACCCGGAGTGAGAGGGCAGTATCAGAGGAGAATGATCTGTATGAAGAAGGCTGTGGTTCAACATGGGAAGCATACCCGGAGTGAGAGGGCAGTATCAGAGGAGAATGATCTGTATGAAGAAGGCAATGGTTTAACATGGGAAGCATACCCGGAGTGAGAGGGCAGTATCAGAGAAGAATGATCTGTATGAATATGGCTGTGGTTTAACATGGGAAGCATACCCGGAGTGAGATGGCAGTATCAGAGAAGAATGATCCGTATGGAGAAGGCTGTGGTTTAACATGGGAAGCATACCCGGAGTAAGAGGGCAGTATCAGAGAAGAATGATCTGTATGGAGAAGGCTGTGGTTTAACATGGGAAGCATATCCGGAGTGAGATGGCAGTATCAGAGAAGAATGATCTGTATGAAGAAGGCTGTGGTTTAACATGGGAAGCATACCCGGAGTGAGAGGGCAGTATCAGAGAAGAATGATCTGTATGAAGAAGGCTGTGGTTCAACATGGGAAGCATACCCGGAGTGAGAGGGCAGTATCAGAGAAGAATGATCTGTATGGAGAAGGCTGTGATTTAACATGGGAAGCATACCCGGAGTGAGAGGGCAGTATCAGAGAAGAATGATCTGAATGATGAAGGCTGTGGTTTAACATGGGAAGCATACCCGGAGTGGGAGGGCAGTATCAGAGAAGAATGATCCGTATGAAGAAGGCTGTCGTTTAACATGGGAAGCATACCCGGAGTGAGAGGGCAGTATCAGAGAAGAATGATCTGTATGAGGAAGGCTGTGGTTCAACATGGGAAGCATACCCGGAGTGAGAGGGCAGTATCAGAGGAGAATGATCTGTATGGAGAAGGCTGTGGTTCAACATGGGAAGCATACCCGGAGTGAGAGGGCAGTATCAGAGAAGAATGATCTGAATGAAGAAGGCTGTGGTTTAACATGGGAAGCATACCCGGAGTGAGAGGGCAGTATCAGAGGAGAATGATCTGTATGGAGAAGGCTGTGGTTCAACATGGGGAGCATACCCGGAGTGAGAGGGCAGTATCAGAGGAGAATGATCTGTATGAAGAAGGCTGTGGTTTAACAAGGGAAGCATACCCGGAGTGAGAGGGCAGTATCAGAGAAGAATGATCTGTATGAAGAAGGCTGTGGTTCAACATGGGAAGCATACCCGGAGTGAGAGGGCAGTATCAGAGAAGAATGATCTGTATGGAGAAGGCTCTGGTTTAACATGGGAAGCATACCTGGAGTGAGTGGGCAGTATCAGATGAGAATGATCTGTATGAAGAAGGCTGTGTTTTAACATGGGAAGCATACCTGGAGTGAGTGGGCAGTATCAGAGGAGAATGATCTGTATGAAGAAGGCTGTGATTTAACATGGGAAGCATACCCGGAGTGAGAGGGCAGTATCAGAGAAGAATGATCTGTATGAGGAAGGCTGTGGTTTAACATGGGAAGCATACCCGGATTGAGAGGGCAGTATCAGAGGAGAATGATCTGTATGAAGAAGGCTGTGGTTTAACATGGGAAGCATACCCGGAGTGAGAGGGCAGTATCAGAGGAGAATGATCTGTATGAAGAAGGCTGTGGTTCAACATGGGAAGCATACCCGGAGTGAGAGGGCAGTATCAGAGAAGAATGATCTGTATGGAGAAGGCTCTGGTTTAACATGGGAAGCATACCTGGAGTGAGTGGGCAGTATCAGAGGAGAATGATCTGTATGAAGAAGGCTGTGTTTTAACATGGGAAGCATACCTGGAGTGAGTGGGCAGTATCAGAGGAGAATGATCTGTATGAAGAAGGCTGTGATTTAACATGGGAAGCATACCCGGAGTGAGAGGGCAGTATCAGAGAAGAATGATCTGTATGAGGAAGGCTGTGGTTTAACATGGGAAGCATACCCGGAGTGAGAGGGCAGTATCAGAGAAGAATGATCTGAATGAAGTAGGCTGTGGTTTAACATGGGAAGCATACCCGGAGTGAGAGGGCAGTATCAGAGGAGAATGATCTGTATGGAGAAGGCTGTGGTTCAACATGGGGAGCATACCCGGAGTGAGAGGGCAGTATCAGAGGAGAATGATCTGTATGAAGAAGGCAATGGTTTAACATGGGAAGCATACCCGGAGTGAGAGGGCAGTATCAGAGAAGAATGATCTGTATGGAGAAGGCTGTGGTTTAACATGGGAAGCATATCCGGAGTGAGATGGCAGTATCAGAGAAGAATGATCTGTATGAAGAAGGCTGTGGTTTAACATGGGAAGCATACCCGGAGTGAGATGGCAGTATCAGAGAAGAATAATCTGTATGAAGAAGGCTGTGGTTTAACATGGGAAGCATACCCGGAGTGAGAGGGCAGTATCAGAGAAGAATGATCCGTATGAAGAAGGCTGTCGTTTAACATGGGAAGCATACCCGGAGTGAGATGGCAGTATCAGAGAAGAATAATCTGTATGAAGAAGGCTGTGGTTTACCATGGGAAGCATACCCGGAGTGAGAGGGCAGTATCAGAGAAGAATGATATGTATGAAGAAGGCTGTGGTTCAACATGGGAAGCATACCCGGAGTGAGAGGGCAGTATCAGAGAAGAATGATCTGTATGATGAAGGCTGTGGTTTAACATGGGAAGCATACCCGGAGTGAGAGGGCAGTATCAGAGAAGAATGATCTGTATGGAGAAGGCTGTGGTTTACCATGGGAAGCATACCCGGAGTGAGAGGGCAGTATCAGAGAAGAATGATCTGTATGAAGAAGGCTGTGGTTTAACATGGGAAGCATACCCGGAGTGAGAGGGCAGTATCAGAGAAGAATGATCTGTATGAAGAAGGCTGTGGTTTAACATGGGAAGCATAACCGGAGTGAGATGGCAGTATCAGAGGAGAATGATCTGTATGAAGAAGGCTGTGGTTTAACATGGGAAGCAAACCCGGAGTGAGAGGGTAGTATCAGAGAAGAATGATCTGTATGAAGAAGGCTGTGGTTTAACATGGGAAGCATACCCGGAGTGAGAGGGCAGTATCAGAGAAGAATGATCTGTATGAAGAAGGCTGTGGTTTACCATGGGAAGCATACCCGGAGTGAGAGGGCAGTATCAGAGAAGAATGATCTGTATGAGGAAGGCTGTGGTTTAACATGGGAAGCATACCCGGAGTGAGAGGGCAGTATCAGAGAAGAATGATCCGTATGAAGAAGGCTGTCGTTTAACATGGGAAGCATACCCGGAGTGAGAGGGCAGTATCAGAGAAGAATGATCTGTATGAGGAAGGCTGTGGTTTAACATGGGAAGCATACCCGGAGTGAGAGGGCAGTATCAGAGAAGAATGATCCGTATGAAGAAGGCTGTCGTTTAACATGGGAAGCATACCCGGAGTGAGAGGGCAGTATCAGAGAAGAATGATCTGTATGAAGAAGGCTGTGGTTCAACATGGGAAGCATACCCGGAGTGAGAGGGCAGTATCAGAGGAGAATGATCTGTATGAAGAAGGCTGTGGTTTAACATGGGAAGCATAACCGGAGTGAGAGGGCAGTATCAGAGGAGAATGATCTGTATGAAGAAGGCTGTGGTTTAACATGGGAAGCATACCCGGAGTGAGAGGGCAGTATCAGAGAAGAATGATCTGTATGGAGAAGGCTGTGGTTTAACATGGAAAGCATACCCGGAGTGAGAGGGCAGTATCAGAGAAGAATGATCTGTATGAAGATGGCTGTGGTTCAACATGGGAAGCATACCCGGAGTGAGAGGGCAGTATCAGAGAAGAATGATCTGTATGAAGAAGGCTGTGGTTTAACATGGGAAGCATACCCGAAGTGAGAGGGCAGTAACAGAGAAGAATGATCTGTATGAAGAAGGCTGTGGTTTACCATGGGAAGCATACCCGGAGTGAGAGGGCAGTATCAGAGAAGAATGATCTGTATGAGGAAGGCTGTGGTTTAACATGGGAAGCATACCCGGAGTGAGAGGGCAGTATCAGAGAAGAATGATCTGTATGAGGAAGGCTGTGGTTTAACATGGGAAGCATACCCGGAGTGAGAGGGCAGTATCAGAGAAGAATGATCTGTATGAATATGGCTGTGGTTTAACATGGGAAGCATACCCGGAGTGAGAGGGAAGTATCAGAGGAGAATGATCTGTATGAAGAAGGCTGTGGTTTAACATGGGAAGCATACCCGGAGTGAGAGGGCAGTATCAGAGAAGAATGATCTGTATGAAGAAGGCTGTCGTTTAACATGGGAAGCATACCCGGAGTGAGAGGGCAGTATCAGAGAAGAATGATCTGTATGAAGAAGGCTGTGGTTTAACATGGGAAGCATACCAGGAGTGAGAGGGCAGTATCAGAGGAGAATGATCTGTATGAAGAAGGCTGTGGTTTAACATGGGAAGCATACCCGGAGTGAGAGGGCAGTATCAGAGAAGAATGATCTGTATGAGGAAGGCTGTGGTTTAACATGGGAAGCATAACCGGAGTGAGAGGGCAGTATCAGAGAAGAATGATCTGTATGAATATGGCTTTGGTTTAACATGGGAAGCATACCCGGAGTGAGAGGGCAGTATCAGAGAAGAATGATCTGTATGAATATGGCTGTGGTTTAACATGCGAAGCATACCCGGAGTGAGAGGGCAGTATCAGAGAAGAATGATCTGTATGGAGAAGGCTGTGGTTCAACATGGGAAGCATACCCGGAGTGAGAGGGCAGTATCAGAGAAGAATGATCTGTATGAAGAAGGCTGTGGTTCAACATGGGGAGCATACCCGGAGTGAGAGGGCAGTATCAGAGAAGAATGATCTGTATGAAGAAGGCTGTGGTTTACCATGGGAAGCATACCCGGGGTGGGAGGGCAGTATCAGAGAAGAATGATCTGTATGAAGGAGGCTGTGGTTTACCATGGGGAGCATACCCGGAGTGAGAGGGCAGTATCAGAGAAGAATGATCTGTATGGAGAAGGCTGTGGTTTAACATGGGAAGCATACCCGGAGTGAGCGGGAAGTATCAGAGAAGAATGATCTGTATGAAGAAGGCTGTGGTTTACCATGGGAAGCATACCCGGAGTGAGAGGGCAGTATCAAAGAAGAATGATCTGTATGAAGAAGGCTGTGGTTTAACATGGGAAGCATACCCGGAGTGAGAGGGCAGTATCAGAGAAGAATGATCCTAATGAATATGGCTGTGGTTTAACATGAGGAGCATACCCGGAGTGAGAGGGCACTATCAGAGAAGAATGATCTGTATGAAGAAGGCTGTGGTTTAACATGGGGAGCATACCCGGAGTGAGAGGGCAGTATCAGAGAAGAATGATTTGTATGAAGAAGGCTGTGGTTTAACATGGGGAGCATACCCGGAGTGAGAGGGCAGTATCAGAGAAGAATGATCTGTATGAAGAAGGCTGTGGTTTACCATGGGAAGCATACCCGGAGTGAGAGGGCAGTATCAGAGAAGAATGATCTGTATGAATAGGGCTGTGGTTCAACATGGGGAGCATACCCGGAGTGAGAGGGCAGAATCAGAGGAGAATGATCTGAATGGAGAAGGCTGTGGTTTAACGTGGGAAGCATACCCGGAGTGAGAGGGCAGTATCAGAGAAGAATGATCTGTATGAAGAAGGCTGTGGTTTAACATGGGAAGCATACCCGGAGTGAGAGGGCAGTATCAGAGAAGAATGATCTGAATGATGAAGGCTGTGGTTTAACATGGGAAGCATACCCGGAGTGAGAGGGCAGTATCAGAGAAGAATGATCTGAATGATGAAGGCTGTGGTTTAACATGGGAAGCATACCCGGAGTGAGAGGGCAGTATCAGAGAAGAATGATCTGTATGAAGAAGGCTGTGGTTCAACATGGGAAGCATACCCGGAGTGAGTGGGCAGTATCAGAGGAGAATGATCTGTATGAAGAAGGCTGTGGTTTAACATGGGAAGCATACCCGGAGTGAGAGGGCAGTATCAGAGAAGAATGATCTGAATGAGGAAGGCTGTGGTTTACCATGGGAAGCATACCCGGAGTGAGAGGGCAGTATCAGAGAAGAATGATCTGTATGAAGAAGGCTGTGGTTTAACATGGGAAGCATACCCGGAGTGAGAGGGCAGTATCAGAGAAGAATGATCTGTATGAAGAAGGCTGTGGTTTAACATGGAAAGCTTACCCGGAGTGAGAGGGCAGTATCAGAGAAGAATGATATGTATGAAGAAGGCTGTGGACTAACATGGGGAGCATACCCGGAGTGAGAGGGCAGTATCAGAGAAGAATGATCTGAATGATGAAGGCTGTGGTTTAACATGGAAAGCATACCCGGAGTGAGTGGGCAGTATCAGAGAAGAATGATCTGTATGAAGAAGGCTGTGGTTAAACATGGGGAGCATACCCGGAGTGAGAGGGCAGTATCAGAGGAGAATGATCTGTATCGAGAAGGCTGTGGTTTAACATGGGAAGCATACCCGGAGTGAGAGGGCAGTATCAGAGAAGAATGATCTGTATGGAGAAGGCTGTGGTTTAACATGAGAAACATACCAGGAGTGAGAGGGCAGTATCAGAGAAGAATGATCTGTATGAAGAAGGCTGTGGTTTAACATGGGGAGCATACCCGGAGTGAGGGCAGTATCAGAGAAGAATGATCTGTATGAAGAAGGCTGTGGTTTAACATGGGGAGCATACCCGGAGTGAGAGGGCAGTATCAGAGAAGAATGATCTGTATGAAGAAGGCTGTGGTTTACCATGGGAAGCATACCCGGGGTGGGAGGGCAGTATCAGAGAAGAATGATCTGTATGAAGGAGGCTGTGGTTTACCATGGGGAGCATACCCGGAGTGAGAGGGCAGTATCAGAGAAGAATGATCTGTATGGAGAAGGCTGTGGTTTAACATGGGAAGCATACCCGGAGTGAGCGGGCAGTATCAGAGAAGAATGATCTGTATGAAGAAGGCTGTGGTTTACCATGGGAAGCATACCCGGAGTGAGAGGGCAGTATCAAAGAAGAATGATCTGTATGAAGAAGGCTGTGGTTTAACATGGGAAGCATACCCGGAGTGAGAGGGCAGTATCAGAGAAGAATGATCCTAATGAATATGGCTGTGGTTTAACATGAGGAGCATACCCGGAGTGAGAGGGCACTATCAGAGAAGAATGATCTGTATGAAGAAGGCTGTGGTTTAACATGGGGAGCATACCCGGAGTGAGAGGGCAGTATCAGAGAAGAATGATTTGTATGAAGAAGGCTGTGGTTTAACATGAGGAGCATACCCGGAGTGAGAGGGCAGTATCAGAGAAGAATGATCTGTATGAAGAAGGCTGTGGTTTAACATGGGAAGCATACCCGGAGTGAGAGGGCAGTATCAGAGAAGAATGATTTGTATGAAGAAGGCTGTGGTTTAACATGAGAAGCATACCCGGAGTGAGAGGGCAGTATCAGAGAAGAATGATCTGTATGAAGAAGGCTGTGGTTTAACATGGGAAGCATACCCGGAGTGAGAGGGCAGTATCAGAGAAGAATGATCTGTATGAAGAAGGCTGTGTTTTAACATGGGAAGCATACCCGGAGTGAGAGGGAGGTATCAGAGAAGAATGATTTGTATGAAGAAGGCTGTGGTTTAACATGAGAAGCATACCCGGAGTGAGAGGGCAGTATCAGAGAAGAATGATCTGTATGAAGAAGGCTGTGTTTTAACATGGGAAGCATACCCGGAGTGAGAGGGCAGTATCAGAGAAGAATGATTTGTATGAAGAAGGCTGTGGTTTAACATGAGAAGCATACCCGGAGTGAGAGGGCAGTATCAGAGAAGAATGATTTGTATGAAGAAGGCTGTGGTTTAACATGAGGAGCATACCCGGAGTGAGAGGGCAGTATCAGAGAAGAATGATCTGTATGAAGAAGGCTGTGGTTTAACATGGGAAGCATACCCGGAGTGAGAGGGCAGTATCAGAGAAGAATGATCTGTATGAAGAAGGCTCTGGTTTAACGTGGAAGCATACCCGGAGTGAGAGGGCAGTATCAGAGAAGAATGATTTGTATGAAGAAGGCTGTGTTTTAACATGGGAAGCATACCCGGAGTGAGAGGGCAGTATCAGAGAAGAATGATCTGAATGATGAAGGCTGTGGTTCAACATGAGAAGCATACCCAGAGTGAGAGGGCAGTATCAGAGAAGAATGATCTGTTTGAAGAAGGCTGTGGTTTAACATGGGAAGCATACCCGGAGTGAAAGGGCAGTATCAGAGAAGAATGATCTGTATGAAGAAGGCTGTGGTTTAACATGGGAAGCATATTCGGAGTGAGAGGGCAGTATCAGAGAAGAATGATCTGTATGAAGAAGGCTGTGGTTTAACATGGGAAGCATACCCGGAGTGAGAGGGCAGTATCAGAGAAGAATGATCTGAATGATGAAGGCTGTGGTTTGACATGGAAAGCATACCCGAAGTGAGAGGGCAGTATCAGAGAAGAATGATCTGTATGAAGAAGGCTATGGTTTAACATGGGAAGCATACCCGGAGTGCGAGGGCAGTATCAGAGAAGAATGATCTGTATGAAGAAGGCTGTGGTTTAACATGAGAAGCATACCCAGAGTGAGAAGGCAGTATCAGAGAAGAATGATCTGTATGAAGAAGGCTGTGGTCTAACATGGGAAGCATACCCGGAGTGAGAGGGCAGTATCAGAGAAGAATGATCTGTATGGAGAAGGCTGTGGTTTAACATGGGGAGCATACCCGGAGTGAGAGGGCACTATCAGAGAAGAAAGATCTGAATGATGAAGGCTGTGGTTTGACATGGGAAGCATACCCGGAGTGAGAGGGCAGTATCAGAGAGGAATGATCTGTATGAAGAAGGCTGTGGTTTAACATGGGAAGCATACCCGGAGTGAGAGGGCAGTATCAGAGAAGAATGATCTGTATGAAGAAGGCTGTGGTTTACCATGGGAAGCATACCCGGAGTGAGAGGGCAGTATCAGAGAAAAATGATCTGTATGAAGAAGGCTGTGGTTCACCATGGGAAGCATACCCGGAGTGAGAGGGCAGTATCAGAGAAGAACGATCTGTATGAAGAAGGCTGTGGTTTACCATGGGAAGCATACCCAGAGTGAGAGGGCAGTATCAGAGAAGAATGATCTGTATGAAGAAGGCTGTGGTATAACATGGGAAGCATACCCGGATTGAGAGGGCAGTATCAGAGAAGAATGATCTGTATGGAGAAGGCTGTGGTTTAACATGGAAATCATACCCGGAGTGAGAGGGCAGTATCAGAGAAGAATGATCTGTATGGAGAAGGCTGTGGTTTAACATGGGAAGCATACCCGGAGTGAGAGGGCAGTATCAGAGAAGAATGATCTGTTTGAAGAAGGCTGTGGTTTAACATGGGAAGCATACCCGGAGTGAGAGGGCAGTATCAGAGGAGAATGATCTGTATGAAGAAGGCTGTGGTTCAACATGGGAAGCATACCCGGAGTGAGAGGGCAGTATCAGAGAAGAATGATCTGTATGAAGAAGGCTGTGGTTTACCATGGAAAGCATACCCGGAGTGAGAGGGCAGTATCAGAAAAGAATGATCTGAATGATGAAGGCTGTGGTTTGACATGGGCAGCATACCCGGAGTGAGAGGGCAGTATCAGAGAAGAATGATCTGTATGAAGAAGGCTGTGGTTTAACATGGGAAGCATACCCGGAGTGAGGGGGCAGTATCAGAGAAGAATGATCTGTATGGAGAAGGCTGTGGTTCAACATGGGAAGCGTACCCGGAGTGAGAGGGCAGTATCAGAGAAGAATGATCTGTATGGAGAAGGCTGTGTTTTAACATGGGAAGCATACCCGGAGTGAGAGGGCATTATCAGAGAAGAATGATCTGTATGAAGAAGGCTGTGGTTTAACATGGGAAGCATACCCGGAGTGAGAGGCAGTATCAGAGAAGAATGATCTGTATGGAGAAGGCTGTGGTTTAACATGGGAAGCATACCCGGAATGAGAGGGCAGTATCAGAGACGAATGATCTTTATGTAGAAGGCTGTGGTTTAACATGGGAAGCATACCCGGAGTGAGAGGGCAGTATCAGAGAAGAATGATCTGAATGAAGATGGCTGTGGTTCAACATGAGAAGCATACCCGGATTGAGAGGGCAGTATCAGAGAAGAATGATCTGTATGAATAGGGCTGTGGTCTACCATGAGTAGCATACCCGGAGTGAGCGGGCAGTATCAGAGAAGAATGATCTGTATGAAGAAGGCTGTGATTCAACATGGCAAGCATACCCGGAATGAGAGGGCAGTATCAGAGACGAATGATCTTTATGTAGAAGGCTGTGGTTCAACATGGGAAGCATACCCGGAGTGAGAGGGCAGTATCAGAGAAGAATGATCTGAATGAAGAAGGCTGTGTTCCAACATGGGAAGCATACCCGGAGTGAGAGGGCAGTATCAGAGAAGAATGATCTGTATGAAGAAGGCTCTGGTTTAACATGGGAAGCATACCCGGAGTGAGTGGGCAGTATCAGAGAAGAATGATCTGTATGAAGAAGGCTGTGGTTCAACATGGGAAGCATACCCGGAGTGAGATGGCAGTATCATGGAAGAATGATCTGTATGGAGAAGGCTGTGGTTCAACATGGGAAGCATACCCGGAGTGAGAGGGCAGTATCAGAGAAGAATGATCTGTATGAAGATGGCTATGGTTCAACATGGAGAGCATACCCGGAGTGAGAGGGCAGTATCAGAGGAGAATGATCTGAATGATGAAGGCTGTGGTGCAACATGGGAAGCATACCCGGAGTGAGAGAGCAGTATCAGAGAAGAATGATCTGTATGAAGAAGGCTGTGGTTCAACATGGGAAGCATACCCGGAGTGAGAGGGCAGTATCAGAGAAGAATGATCTGTATGAATAGGGCTGTGGTTTAACATGGGAAGCATACCCGGAGTGAGAGGGCAGTATCAGAAAGAATGATCTGTATGAAGAAGGCTGTGGTTTAACATGGGAAGCATACCCGAAGTGAGATTGCAGTATCAGAGAAGAATGATCTGTATGGAGAAGGCTGTGGTTTACCATGGGAAGCATACCCGGAGTGAGAGGGCAGTATCAGAGGAGAATGATCTGTATGGGGAAGGCTGTGGTTCAACATGGGAAGCATACCCGGAGTGAGAGGGCGGTATCAGAGAAGAATGATCTGTAAGAGGAAGGCTGTGGTTTAACATGGGAAGCATACCCGGAGTGAGAGAGCAGTATCAGAGAAGAATGATCTGTATGAGGAAGGCTGTGGTTTAACATGGAAAGCATACCCGGAGTGAGAGGGCAGTATCAGAGAAGAATGATCTGTATGAATAGGGCTGTGGTTTAACATGGGAAGCATACCCGGAGTGAGAGGGCAGTATCAGAGAAGAATGATCTGTATGAATAGGGCTGTGGTTCAACATGGGGAGCATACCCGGAGTGAGAGGGCAGTATCAGAGAAGAATGATCTGTATGAAGAAGGCTGTTGTGTAACATGGAAAGCATACCCGGAGTGGGAGGGCAGTATCAGAGAAGAATGATCTGTATGAATAGGGCTGTGGTTCAACATGGGGAGCATACCGGGAGTGAGAGGGCAGTATCAGAGAAGAATGATCTGTATGAAGAAGGCTGTGGTTTGACATGGGGAGCATACCCGGAGTGAGAGGGCAGTATCAGAGAAGAATGATCTGTATGAAGAAGGCTGTTGTGTAACATGGAAAGCATACCCGGAGTGAGAGGGCAGTATCAGAGAAGAATGATCTGTATGAAGAAGGCTGTGGTTTAACATGGGAAGCATACCCGGAGTGAGAGGGCAGTATCAGAGAAGAATGATCTGTATGAAGAAGGCTGTGGTTCAACATGGGGAGCATACCCGGAGTGAGAGGGCAGTATCAGAGAAGAATGATCTGTATGAAGAAGGCTGTTGTGTAACATGGAAAGCATACCCGGAGTGCGAGGGCAGTATCAGGGAAGAATGATCTGTATGAAGAAGGCTGTGGTTTAACATGGGAAGCATACCGGGAGTGAGAGGGCAGTATCAGAGAACAATGATCTGTATGAAGAAGGCTGTGGTTTAACATGGAAAGCATACCCGGAGTGAGAGGGCAGTATCAGAGAAGAATGATCTGTATGAAGAAGGCTGTTGTGTAACATGGAAAGCATACCCGGAGTGGGAGGGCAGTATCAGAGAAGAATGATCTGTATGAAGAAGGCTGTGGTTTAATATGGGAAGCATACCCGGAGTGGGAGGGCAGTATCAGAGAAGAATGATCTGTATGAAGAAGGCTGTTGTGTAACATGGAAAGCATACCCGGAGTGAGAGGGCAGTATCAGAGAAGAATGATCTGTATGAATAGGGCTGTGGTTCAACATGGGAAGCATACCCGGAGTGAAGGGCAGTATCAGAGAAGAATGATCTGTATGAATAGGGCTGTGGTTCAACATGGGGAGCATACCCGGAGTGAGAGGGCAGTATCAGAAAAGAATGATCTGTATGAATAGGGCTGTAGTTCAACATGGGGAGCATACCCGGAGTGAGAGGGCAGTATCAGAGAAGAATGATCTGTATGAATAGGGCTGTGGTTCAACATGGGGAGCATACCCGGAGTGAGAGGGCAGTATCAGAGAAGAATGATCTGTATGAATAGGGCTGTGGTTCAACATGGGAAGCATACCCGGAGTGAAGGGCAGTATCAGAGAAGAATGATCTGTATGAATAGGGCTGTGGTTCAACATGGGGAGCATACCCGGAGTGAGAGGGCAGTATCAGAGAAGAATGATCTGTATGAATAGGGCTGTGGTTCAACATGGGAAGCATACCCGGAGTGAAGGGCAGTATCAGAGAAGAATGATCTGTATGAATAGGGCTGTGGTTCAACATGGGGAGCATACCCGGAGTGAGAGGGCAGTATCAGAGAAGAATGATCTGTATGAAGAAGGCTGTTGTGTAACATGGAAAGCATACCCGGAGTGAGAGGGCAGTATCAGAGAAGAATGATCTGTATGAATAGGGCTGTGGTTCAACATGAGGAGCATACCCGGAGTGAGAGGGCAGTATCAGAGAAGAATGATCTGTATGAAGAAGGCTGTTGTGTAACATGGAAAGCATACCCGGAGTGAGAGGGCAGTATCAGAGACGAATGATCTGTATGAAGATGGCTGTGGTTTAACATGGGAAGCATACCCGGAGTGAGAGGGCAGTATCAGAGGAGAATGATCTGTATGGAGAAGGCTGTGGTTTAACATGGGAAGCATACCCGGAGTGGGAGGGCAGTATCAGAGAAGAATGATCTGTATGAAGAAGGCTGTGGTTTAACATGGGAAGCATACCGGGAGTGAGAGGGCAGTATCAGAGAACAATGATCTGTATGAAGAGGGCTGTGGTTTAACATGGAAAGCATACCCGGAGTGAGAGGGCAGTATCAGAGAAGAATGATCTGTATGAAGAAGGCTGTTGTGTAACATGGAAAGCATACCCGGAGTGGGAGGGCAGTATCAGAGAAGAATGATCTGTATGAAGAAGGCTGTTGTGTAACATGGAAAGCATACCCGGAGTGAGAGGGCAGTATCAGAGAAGAATGATCTGTATGAAGAAGGCTGTTGTGTAACATGGAAAGCAAACCCGGAGTTAGAGGGCAGTATAAGAGGAGAATGATCTGTATGAAGAAGGCTGTTGTTTAACATGGAAAGCATACCCGGAGTGGGAGGGCAGTATCAGAGAAGAATGATCTGTATGAAGAAGGCTGTGGTTTAACATGGGAAGCATACCGGGAGTGAGAGGGCAGTATCAGAGAAGAATGATCTGTATGAAGAAGGCTGTTGTGTAACATGGAAAGCATACCCGGAGTGGGAGGGCAGTATCAGAGAAGAATGATCTGTATGAAGAAGGCTGTGGTTTAACATGGGAAGCATACCGGGAGTGAGAGGGCAGTATCAGAGAAGAATGATCTGTATGAAGAAGGCTGTTGTGTAACATGGAAAGCATACCCGGAGTGGGAGGGCAGTATCAGAGAAGAATGATCTGTATGAAGAAGGCTGTGGTTTAACATGGGAAGCATACCGGGAGTGAGAGGGCAGTATCAGAGAACAATGATCTGTATGAAGAAGGCTGTGGTTTAAGATGGAAAGCATACCCGGAGTGAGAGGGCAGTATCAGAGAAGAATGATCTGTATGAAGAAGGCTGTGGTTCAACATGGGAAGCATACCCGGAGTGAGAGGGCAGTATCAGAGGAGAATGATCTGTATGAAGATGGCTGTGGTTTAACATGGAAAGCATACCCGGAGTGAGAGGGCAGTATCAGAGAAGAATGATCTGTATGAAGAAGGCTGTGGTTCAACATGGGAAGCATACCCGGAGTGAAGGGCAGTATCAGAGAAGAATGATCTGTATGAAGAAGGCTGTTGTGTAACATGGAAAGCATACCCGGAGTGGAAGGGCAGTATCAGAGAAGAATGATCTGTATGAAGAAGGCTGTGGTTTGACATGGGAAGCATACCCGGAGTGAGAGGGCAGTATCAGAGAACAATGATCTGTATGAAGAAGGCTGTTGTGTAACATGGAAAGCATACCCGGAGTGGGATAGCAGTATCAGAGAAGAATGATCTGTATGAAGAAGGCTGTGGTTTGACATGGAAAGCATACCCGGAGTGAAGGGCAGTATCAGAGAAGAATGATCTTTATGAAGAAGGCTGTTGTGTAACATGGAAAGCATACCCGGAGTGGGAGGGCAGTATCAGAGAAGAATGATCTGTATGAAGAAGGCTGTGGTTCAACATGGGGAGCATACCCGGAGTGAGAGGGCAGTATCAGAGGAGAATGATCTGTATGAAGAAGGCTGTCGTTTAAAATGGGAATAATACCCGGAGTGAGAGGGCAGTATCAGAGGAGACTGATCTGTATGAAGAAGGCTGTCGTTTAACATGGGAAGCATACCCGGAGTGAGAGGGCAGTACCAGAGAAGAATGATCTGTATGAAGAAGGCTGTGGTTCAACATGGGAAGCATACCCGGAGTGAGAAAGCAGTATCAGAGAAGAATGATCTGTATGAAGAAGGCCCTGGTTTAACATGGGAAGCATACCCGGAGTGAGAGGGCAGTATCAGAGAAGAATGATCTGTATGAAGAAGGCTGTGGTTTGACATGGGAAGCATATCCGGAGTGAGAGGGCAGTATCAGAGAACAATGATCTGTATGAAGAAGGCTGTTGTGTAACATGGAAAGCATACCCGGAGTGGGAGGACAGTATCAGAGAAGAATGATCTGTATGAGGAAGGCTGTGGTTTAACATGGGAAGCATACCCGGAGTGAGAGGGCAGTATCAGAGGAGAATGATCTGTATGAAGATGGCTGTGGTTCAACATGGAAAGCATACCCGGAGTGAGAGGGCAGTTTCAGAGAAGAATGATCTGTATGAAGAAGGCTGTGGTTCAACATGGGAAGCATACCCGGAGTGAAGGGCAGTATCAGAGAAGAATGATCTGTATGAAGAAGGCTGTGGTTCAACATGAGACGCATACCCGGAGTGAGAGGGCAGTATCAGAGAAGAATGATCTGTATGAAGAAGGCTGTGGTTCAACATGGGAAGCATACCCGGAGTGAGAGGGCAGTATCAGAGAAGAATGATCTGTATGGGGAAGGCTGTGGTTTAACATGGGAAGCATACCCGGAGTGAGAGGGCAGTATCAGAGAAGAATGATCTGTATGGGGAAGGCTGTGGTTCAACATGGAAAGCATACCCGGAGTGAGAGGGCAGTATCAGAGAAGAATGATCTGTATGAAGAAGGCTGTGGTTTAACATGGGAAGCATACCCGGAGTGAGAGGGCAGTATCAGAGAATAATGATCTGTATGAAGAAGGCTGTGGTTCAACATGGGAAGCATACCCGGAGTGAGAGGGCAGTATCAGAGAAGAATGATCTGTATGGAGAAGGCTGTGGTTCAACATGAGACGCATACCCGGAGTGAGAGGGCAGTATCAGAGAAGAATGATCTGTATGAAGAAGGCTGTGGTTTAACATGGGGAGCATACCCGGAGTGAGAGGGCAGTATCAGAGAAGAATGATCTGTATGAAGAAGGCTGTGGTTTAACATGGGAAGCATACCCGAAGTGAGAGGGCAGTATCAGAGAAGAATGATCTGTATGAAGAAGGCTGTGGTTCAACATGGGAAGCATACCCGGAGTGAGAGGGCAGTATCAGAGAAGAATGATCTGTATGGAGAAGGCTGTGGTTCAACATGAGACGCATACCCGGAGTGAGAGGGCAGTATCAGAGAAGAATGATCTGTATGAAGAAGGCTGTGGTTTAACATGGGAAGCATACCCGGAGTGAGAGGGCAGTATCAGAGAAGAATGATATGTATGAAGAAGGCTGTGGTTTACCATGGGGAGCATACCCGGAGTGAGAGGGCAGTATCAGAGAAGAATGATCTGAATGAAGAAGGCTGTGGTTCAACATGGAAGGCATACCCGGAGTGAGAGGGCAGTATAAGAGAAGAATGATCTTTATGTAGAAGGCTGTGGTTCAACGTGGAAAGCATATCCGGAGTGAGAGGGCAGTATCAGAGAAGAATGATCTGTATGAAGAAGGCTGTGGTTCAACATGGTAAGCATAGCCGGAGTGAGAGGGCAGTATCAGAGAAGAATGATCTGTATGGAGAAGGCTGTGGTTCAACATGAGACGCATACCCGGAGTGAGAGGGCAGTATCAGGGAAGAATGATCTGTATGAAGAAGGCTGTGGTTCAACATGGGAAGCATACCCGGAGTGAGAGGGCAGTATCAGAGAAGAATGATCTGTATGAAGAAGGCTGTGGTTCAAAATGGAAAGCATACCCGGAGTGAGAGGGCAGTATCAGAGAAGAATGATCTGTATGAAGAAGGCTGTGGTTTAACATGGGAAGCATACCCGGAGTGAGAGGGCAGTATCAGAGGAGAATGATCTTTATGTAGAAGGCTGTTTTTCAACATGGGAAGCATACCCGGAGTGAGAGGGCAGTATCAGAGAAGAATGATCTGTATGAAGAAGGCTGTGGTTTAACATGGGAAGCATACCCGGAGTGAGAGGGCAGTATCAGAGAAGAATGATCTGAATGAAGAAGGCTGTGTTTTAACATGGGAAGCATACCCGGAGTGAGAGGGCAGTATCAGAGAAGAATGATCTGTATGAAGAAGGCTCTGGTTTAACATGGGAAGCATACCCGGAGTGAGAGGGCAGTATCAGAGAAGAATGATCTGTATGGAGAAGGCTGTGGTTTAACATGGGGAGCATACCCGGAGTGAGAGGGCAGTATCAGAGAAGGATGATCTGTATGGAGAAGGCTGTGGTTTAATATGGGAAGCATACCCGGAGTGAGAGGGCAGTATCAGAGGAGAATGATCTGTATGAAGAAGGCTGTGGTTTGACATGGGAAGCATACCCGGAGTGAGAGGGCAGTATCAGAGAAGAATGATCTGTATGAAGAAGGCTGTGGTTTAACATGGGTAGCATACCCGGAGTGAGAGGGCAGTATCAGAGAAGAATGATCTGTATGAAGAAGGCTGTGGTTCAACATGGGAAGCATACCCGGAGTGAGAGGGCAGTATCAGAGAAGAATGATCTGTTTGAAGAAGGCTGTCGTTTAACATGGGAAGCATACCCGGAATGAGAGGGCAGTATCAGAGACGAATGATCTTTATGTAGAAGGCTGTGGTTCAACATGGGAAGCATACCCGGAGTGAGAGGGCAGTATCAGAGAAGAATGATCTGTATGAATAGGGCTGTGGTTCAACATAGGAAGCATACCCGGAGTGAGAGGGCAGTATCAGAGAACAATGATCTGTATGAAGAAGGCTGTGGTTCAACATGGGAAGCATACCCGGAGTGAGAGGGCAGTATCAGAGAAGAATGATCTGAATGAAGAAGGCTGTGGTTTAACATGGGAAGCATACCCGGAGTGAGAGGGCAGTATCAGAGAAGAATGATCTGAATGAAGAAGGCTGTGGTTTAACATGGAAAGCATACCCGGAGTGAGAGGGCAGTATCAGAGAAGAATGATCTGTTTGAAGAAGGCTGTCGTTTAACATGGGAAGCATACCCGGAATGAGAGGGCAGTATCAGAGACGAATGATCTTTATGTAGAAGGCTGTGGTTCAACATGGGAAGCATACACGGAGTGAGAGGGCAGTATCAGAGAAGAATGATCTGTATGAAGAAGGCTGTGGTTTAACATGAGGAGCATACCCGGAGTGAGAGGGCAGTATCAGAGAAGAATGATCTGAATGAAGAAGGCTGTGGTTTAACATGGAAAGCATATCCGGAGTGAGAGGGCAGTATCAGAGAAGAATGATCTGTATGGAGAAGGCTGTGGTTTAACATGGGGAGCATACCCGGAGTGAGAGGGCAGTATCAGAGAAGAATGATCTGTATGAAGAAGGCTGTGGTTTAACATGAGGAGCATACCCGGTGTGAGAGGGCAGTATCAGAGAAGAATGATCTGAATGAAGAAGGCTGTGGTTTAACATGGAAAGCATACCCGGAGTGAGAGGGCAGTATCAGAGAAGAATGATCTGTATGAAGAAGGCTGTGGTTTAACATGAGGAGCATACCCGGAGTGAGAGGGCAGTATCAGAGAAGAATGATCTGAATGAAGAAGGCTGTGGTTTAACATGGAAAGCATACCCGGAGTGAGAGGGCAGTATCAGAGAAGAATGATCTGTATGAAGAAGGCTGTGTTTTACCATGGAAACATACCCGGAGTGAGAGGGCAGTATCAGAGAAGAATGATCTGTATGAAGAAGGCTGTGGTTTACCATGGGGAGCATACCCGGAGTGAGAGGGCAGTATCAGAGAAGAATGATCTGTATGAAGAAGGCTGTGGTTTACCATGGGGAGCATACCCGGAGTGAGAGGGCAGTATCAGAGAAGAATGATCTGTATGAAGAAGGCTGTGTTTTAACATGGGAAGCATACCCGGAGTGAGAGGGCAGTATCAGAGAAGAATGATCTGTATGGAGAAGGCTGTGGTTTAACATGGGAAGTATACACGGAGTGAGAGGGCAGTATCAGAGAAGAATGATCTGTATGGAGAAGGCTGTGGTTTAACATGGGGAGCATACCCGGAATGAGAGGGCAGTATCAGAGACGAATGATCTTTATGTAGAAGGCTGTGGTTCAACATGGGAAGCATACCCGGAGTGAAAGGGCAGTATCAGAGAAGAATGATCTGTATGGAGAAGGCTGTGTTTTAACATGGGAAGCATACCCGGAGTGAGAGGGCAGTATCAGAGAAGAATGATCATTATGTAGAAGGCTGTGGTTCAACATGGGAAGCATACCCGGAGTGAAAGGGCAGTATCAGAGAAGAATGATCTGTATAGAGAAGGCTGTGTTTCAACATGGAAAGCATACCCGGAGTGAGAGGGCAGTATCAGAGAAGAATGATCTGTATGAAGAAGGCTGTCGTTTAACATGGGAAGCATACCCGGAGTGAGAGGGCAGTATCAGAGAAGAATGATCTGTATGAAGAAGGCTGTCGTTTAACATGGGAAGCATACCCGGAGTGAGAGGGCAGTATCAGATACGAATGATCTGTATGGAGAAGGCTGTGGTTTAACATGGGAAGCATACCCGGAATGAGAGGGCAGTATCAGAGACGAATGATCTTTATGTAGAAGGCTGTGGTTCAACATGGGAAGCATACCCGGAGTGAGAGGGCAGTATCAGAGAAGAATGATCTGTATGGAGAAGGCTGTGTTTAAACATGGGAAGCATACCCGGAGTGAGAGGGCAGTATCAGAGACGAATGATCTGAATGAAGAAGGCTGTGGTTTAACATGGGAAGCATACCCGGAGTGAGAGGGCAGTATCAGAGAAGAATTATCTGTATGAAGAAGGCTGTGGTTTAACATGGGAAGCATACCCGGAGTGAGAGGGCAGTATCAGAGAAGAATGATCTGTATGAAGAATGCTGTGGTTCAACATGGAAGGCATACCCGGAGTGAGAGGGCAGTATCAGAGAAGAATGATCTTTATGTAGAAGGCTGTGGTTTGACATGGGAAGCATATCCGGAGTGAGAGGGCAGTATCAGAGAACAATGATCTGTATGAAGAAGGCTGTTGTGTAACATGGGAAGCATACCCGGAGTGGGAGGACAGTATCAGAGAAGAATGATCTGTATGAAGAAGGCTGTGGTTTAACATGGGAAGCATACCCGGAGTGAGAGGGCAGTATCAGAGGAGAATGATCTGTATGAAGATGGCTGTGGTTTAACATGAAAAGCATACCCGGAGTGAGAGGGCAGTATCAGAGAAGAATGATCTGTATGAAGAAGGCTGTGGTTCAACATGGGAAGCATACCCGGAGTGAAGGGCAGTATCAGAGAAGAATGATCTGTATGAAGAAGGCTGTGGTTCAACATGAGACGCATACCCGGAGTGAGAGGGCAGTATCAGAGAAGAATGATCTGTATGAAGAAGGCTGTGGTTCAACATGGGAAGCATACCCGGAGTGAGAGGGCAGTATCAGAGAAGAATGATCTGTATGAAGAAGGCTGTGGTTCAACATGGGAAGCATACCCGGAGTGAGAGGGCAGTATCAGAGAAGAATGATCTGTATGAAGAAGGCTGTGGTTCAACATGGGAAGCATACCCGGAGTGAGAGGGCAGTATCAGAGAAGAATGATCTGTATGAAGAAGGCTGTGGTTCAACATGGGAAGCATACCCGGAGTGAGAGGGCAGTATCAGAGGAGAATGATCTGTATGAAGAAGGCTGTGGTTCAACATGGGAAGCATACCCGGAGTGAGAGGGCAGTATCAGAGAAGAATGATCTGTATGGAGAAGGCTGTGGTTCAACATGAGACGCATACCCGGAGTGAGAGGGCAGTATCAGAGAAGAATGATCTGTATGAAGAAGGCTGTGGTTTAACATGGGAAGCATACCCGGAGTGAGAGGGCAGTATCAGAGAAGAATGATCTGTATGGAGAAGGCTGTGGTTCAACATGGAAAGCATACCCGGAGTGAGAGGGCAGTATCAGAGAAGAATGATCTGTATGAAGAATGCTCTGGTTTAACATGGGAAGCATACCCGGAGTGAGAGGGCAGTATCAGAGAAGAATGATCTGTAGGGAGAAGGCTGTGGTTCAACGTGGAAAGCATATCCGGAGTGAGAGGGCAGTATCAGAGAAGAATGATCTGTATGAAGAAGGCTGTGGTTCAACATGGGAAGCATACCCGGAGTGAGAGGGCAGTATCAGAGAAGAATGATCTGTATGGAGAAGGCTGTGGTTCAACATGAGACGCATACCCGGAGTGAGAGGGCAGTATCAGAGAAGAATGATCTGTATGAAGAAGGCTGTGGTTTAACATGGGAAGCATACCCGGAGTGAGAGGGCAGTATCAGAGAAGAATGATCTGTAGGGAGAAGGCTGTGGTTCAACGTGGAAAGCATATCCGGAGTGAGAGGGCAGTATCAGAGAAGAATGATCTGTATGAAGAAGGCTGTGGTTCAACATGGTAAGCATAGCCGGAGTGAGAGGGCAGTATCAGAGAAGAATGATCTGTATATAGAAGGCTGTGGTTCAACATGAGACGCATACCCGGAGTGAGAGGGCAGTATCAGAGAAGAATGATCTGTATAAAGAAGGCTGTGGTTCAACATGGGAAGCATACCCGGAGTGAGAGGGCAGTATCAGAGAAGAATGATCTGTATGAAGAAGGCTGTGGTTCAAAATGGGAAGCATACCCGGAGTGAGAGGGCAGTATCAGAGAGGAATGATCTGTATGAAGAAGGCTGTGGTTTAACATGGGAAGCATACCCGGAGTGAGAGGGCAGTATCAGAGGAGAATGATCTTTATGTAGGAGGCTGTGGTTTAACATGAGAAGCATACCCGGAGTGAGAGGGCAGTATCAGAGAAGAATGATCTGTATGAAGAAGGCTGTGGTCTACCATGAGTAGCATACCCGGAGTGAGAGGGCAGTATCAGAGAAGAATGATCTGTATGGAGAAGGCTGTGGTTTAACATGGAAAGCATACCCGGAGTGAGTGGGCAGTATCAGAGAAGAATGATCTGTATGAAGAAGGCTGTTTTTCAACATGGGAAGCATACCCGGAGTGAGAGGGCAGTATCAGAGAAGAATGATCTGTACGAAGAAGGCTGTGGTTTAACATGGGAAGCATACCCGGAGTGAGAGGGCAGTATCAGAGAAGAATGATCTGAATGAAGAAGGCTGTGTTTTAACATGGGAAGCATACCCGGAGTGAGAGGGCAGTATCAGAGAAGAATGATCTGTATGAAGAAGGCTCTGGTTTAACATGGGAAGCATACCCGGAGTGAGAGGGCAGTATCAGAGAAGAATGATCTGTATAAAGAAGGCTCTGGTTTAACATGGGAAGCATACCCGGAGTGAGAGGGCAGTATCAGAGAAGAATGATCTGTATGGAGAAGGCTGTGGTTTAACATGGGAAGCATACCCGGAGTGAGAGGGCAGTATCAGAGAGGAATGATCTGTATGAAGAAGGCTGTGGTTTAACATGGGAAGCATACCCGGAGTGAGAGGGCAGTATCAGAGAAGAATGATCTGTATGGAGAAGGCTGTGGTTTAACATGGGGAGCATACCTGGAGTGAGAGGGCAGTATCAGAGAAGGATGATCTGTATGGAGAAGGCTGTGGTTTAATATGGGAAGCATACCCGGAGTGAGAGGGCAGTATCAGAGAAGAATGATCTGTATGAAGAAGGCTGTGGTTCAACATGGGAAGCATACCCGGAGTGAGAGGGCAGTATCAGAGGAGAATGATCTGTATGAAGAAGGCTGTGGTTCAACATGGGAAGCATACCCGGAGTGAGAGGGCAGTATCAGAGAAGAATGATCTGTATGAAGAAGGCTGTGGTTCAACATGGGAAGCATACCCGGAGTGAGAGGGCAGTATCAGAGAAGAATGATCTGTATGAAGAAGGCTGTGGTTCAACATGGGAAGCATACCCGGAGTGAGAGGGCAGTATCAGAGAAGAATGATCTGTATGAAGAAGGCTGTGGTTTAACATGGGAAGCATACCCGGAGTGAGAGGGCAGTATCAGAGAAGAATGATCTGTATGGAGAAGGCTGTGGTTTAACATGGGAAGCATACCCGGAGTGAGAGGGCAGTATCAGAGAAGAATGATCTGAATGATGAAGGCTGTGGTTTAACATGGGAAGCATACCCGGAGTGAGAGTGCAGTATCAGAGAAGAATGATCTGTATGAAGAAGGCTGTGGTTCAACATGGGAAGCATACCCGGAGTGAGAGGGCAGTATCAGAGAAGAATGATCTGTATGAAGAA
Source organism: Brachyptera risi (assembly GCA_964007535.1). Taxonomy (NCBI): domain Eukaryota; kingdom Metazoa; phylum Arthropoda; class Insecta; order Plecoptera; family Taeniopterygidae; genus Brachyptera; species Brachyptera risi. Next base: position 5,272,639 of record OZ023333.1, read on the forward strand.
GGCTGTGGTTCAACATGGGAAGCATACCCGGAGTGAGAGGGCAGTATCAGAGGAGAATGATCTGTATGGAGAAGGCTGTGGTTTAACATGGGAAGCATACCCGGAGTGAGAGGGCAGTATCAGAGGAGAATGATCTGTATGAAGAAGGCTGTGGTTTAACATGGGAAGGATACACGGAGTGAGAGGGCAGTATCAGAGGAGAATGATCTGTATGAAGAAGGCTGTGGTTTAACATGGGAAGCATACCCGGAGTGAGAGGGCAGTATCAGAGGAGAATGATATGTATGAAGAAGGCTGTCGTTTAACATGGGAAGCATACCCGGAGTGAGAGGGCAGTATCAGAGAAGAATGATCTGTATGAAGAAGGCTGTGGTTCAACATGGGAAGCATACCCGGAGTGAGAGGGCAGTATCAGAGGAGAATGATCTGTATGGAGAAGGCTGTGGTTTAACATGGGAAGCATACCCGGAGTGAGAGGGCAGTATCAGAGAAGAATGATCTGTATGAAGAAGGCTGTGTTTTAACATGGGAAGCATACCGGGAGTGAGAGGGCAGTATCAGAGAAGAATGATCTGTTTGAAGAAGGCTGTGGTTCAACATGGGAAGCATACCCGGAGTGAGAGGGCAGTATCAGAGAAGAATGATCTGTATGAAGAAGGCTGTGGTTTAACATGGGAAGCATACCCGGAGTGAGAGGGCAGTATCAGAGAAGAATGATCTGTATGAAGAAGGCTGTGGTTTAACATGGGAAGCATACCCGGAGTGAGAGGGCAGTATCAGAGAAGAATGATCTGTATGAAGAAGGCTGTGTTTTAACATGGGAAGCATACCGGGAGTGAGAGGGCAGTATCAGAGAAGAATGATCTGTTTGAAGAAGGCTGTGGTTCAACATGGGAAGCATACCCGGAGTGAGAGGGCAGTATCAGAGAAGAATGATCTGTATGAAGAAGGCTGTGGTTTAACATGGGAAGCATACCCGGAGTGAGAGGGCAGTATCAGAGGAGAATGATCTGTATGAAGAAGGCTGTGGTTTAACATGGGAAGCATACCCGGAGTGAGAGGGCAGTATCAGAGGAGAATGATCTGTATGAAGAAGGCTGTGGTTTAACATGGGAAGCATACCCGGAGTGAGAGGGCAGTATCAGAGAAGAATGATCTGAATGATGAAGGCTGTGGTTCAACATGGGAAGCATACCCAGAGTGAGAGGGCAGTATCAGAGAAGAATGATCTGTATGAAGAAGGCTGTGGTTTAACATGGGAAGCATACCCGGAGTGAGAGGGCAGTATCAGAGAAGAATGATCTGTTTGAAGAAGGCTGTGGTTTAACATGGGAAGCATACCCGGAGTGAGAGGGCAGTATCAGAGAAGAATGATCTGTTTGAAGAAGGCTGTCGTTTAACATGGGGAGCATACCAGGAGTGAGAGGGCAGTATCAGAGAAGAATGATCTGAATGATGAAGGCTGTGGTTCAACATGGGAAGCATACCCGGAGTGAGAGGGCAGTATCAGAGAAGAATGATCTGTATGAAGAAGGCTGTGGTTTAACATGGGAAGCATACCCGGAGTGAGAGGGCAGTATCAGAGAAGAATGATCTGTTTGAAGAAGGCTGTCGTTTAACATGGGGAGCATACCCGGAGTGAGAGGGCAGTATCAGAGAAGGATGATCTGTATGGAGAAGGCTGTCGTTTAACATGGGGAGCATAACCGGAGTGAGAGGGCAGTATCAGAGAAGGATGATCTGTATGGAGAAGGCTGTGGTTTAATATGGGAAGCATACCCGGAGTGAGAGGGCAGTATCAGAGGAGAATGATCTGTATGAAGAAGGCTGTGGTTTGACATGTGAAGCATACCCGGAATGAGAAGGCAGTATCAGAGAAGAATGATCTGTATGAAGAAGGCTGTGGTTCAACATGGAAAGCATACCCGGAGTGAGAGGGCAGTATCAGAGAAGAATGATCTGTTTGAAGAAGGCTGTCGTTTAACATGGGAAGCATACCCGGAATGAGAGGGCAGTATCAGAGACGAATGATCTGTATGAATATGGCTGTGGTTCAACATAGGAAGCATACCCGGAGTGAGAGGGCAGTATCAGAGAAGGATGATCTGCATGAAGGAGGCTGTGGTTTACCATGGGAAGCATACCCGGAGTGAGAGGGCAGTATCAGAGAAGAATGATCTGTATGAATAGGGCTGTGGTTCAACATAGGAAGCATACCCGGAGTGAGAGGGCAGTATCAGAGAACAATGATCTGTATGAAGAAGGCTGTGGTTCAACATGGGAAGCATACCCGGAGTGAGAGGGCAGTATCAGAGAAGAATGATCTGAATGAAGAAGGCTGTGGTTTAACATGGGAAGCATACCCGGAGTGAGAGGGCAGTATCAGAGAAGAATGATCTGAATGAAGAAGGCTGTGGTTTAACATGGAAAGCATACCCGGAGTGAGAGGGCAGTATCAGAGAAGAATGATCTGTTTGAAGAAGGCTGTCGTTTAACATGGGAAGCATACCCGGAATGAGAGGGCAGTATCAGAGACGAATGATCTTTATGTAGAAGGCTGTGGTTCAACATGGGAAGCATACACGGAGTGAGAGGGCAGTATCAGAGAAGAATGATCTGTATGAAGAAGGCTGTGGTTTAACATGAGGAGCATACCCGGAGTGAGAGGGCAGTATCAGAGAAGAATGATCTGAATGAAGAAGGCTGTGGTTTAACATGGAAAGCATACCAGGAGTGAGAGGGCAGTATCAGAGAAGAATGATCTGTATGGAGAAGGCTGTGGTTTAACATGGGGAGCATACCCGGAGTGAGAGGGCAGTATCAGAGAAGAATGATCTGTATGAAGAAGGCTGTGGTTTAACATGAGGAGCATACCCGGAGTGAGAGGGCAGTATCAGAGAAGAATGATCTGAATGAAGAAGGCTGTGGTTTAACATGGAAAGCATACCCGGAGTGAGAGGGCAGTATCAGAGAAGAATGATCTGTATGAAGAAGGCTGTGGTTTAAAATGAGGAGCATACCCGGAGTGAGAGGGCAGTATCAGAGAATAATGATCTGAATGAAGAAGGCTGTGGTTTAACATGGAAAGCATACCCGGAGTGAGAGGGCAGTATCAGAGAAGAATGATCTGTATGAAGAAGGCTGTGTTTTACCATGGGAAGCATACCCGGAGTGAGAGGGCAGTATCAGAGAAGAATGATCTGTATGAAGAAGGCTGTGGTTTACCATGGGGAGCATACCCGGAGTGAGAGGGCAGTATCAGAGAAGAATGATCTGTATGAAGAAGGCTGTGGTTTACCATGGGGAGCATACCCGGAGTGAGAGGGCAGTATCAGAGAAGAATGATCTGTATGAAGAAGGCTGTGTTTTAACATGGGAAGCATACCCGGAGTGAGAGGGCAGTATCAGAGAAGAATGATCTGTATGGAGAAGGCTGTGGTTTAACATGGGAAGTATACACGGAGTGAGAGGGCAGTATCAGAGAAGAATGATCTGTATGGAGAAGGCTGTGGTTTAACATGGGCAGCATACCCGGAATGAGAGGGCAGTATCAGAGACGAATGATCTTTATGTAGAAGGCTGTGGTTCAACATGGGAAGCATACCCGGAGTGAAAGGGCAGTATCAGAGAAGAATGATCTGTATGGAGAAGGCTGTGTTTCAACATGGGAAGCATACCCGGAGTGAGAGGGCAGTATCAGAGAAGAATGATCATTATGTAGAAGGCTGTGGTTCAACATGGGAAGCATACCCGGAGTGAAAGGGCAGTATCAGAGAAGAATGATCTGTATGGAGAAGGCTGTGTTTCAACATGGAAAGCATACCCGGAGTGAGAGGGCAGTATCAGAGAAGAATGATCTGTATGAAGAAGGCTGTCGTTTAACATGGGAAGCATACCCGGAGTGAGAGGGCAGTATCAGATACGAATGATCTGTATGGAGAAGGCTGTGGTTTAACATGGGAAGCATACCCGGAATGAGAGGGCAGTATCAGAGACGAATGATCTTTATGTAGGAGGCTGTGGTTCAACATGGGAAGCATACCCGGAGTGAGAGGGCAGTATCAGAGAAGAATGATCTGTATGGAGAAGGCTGTGTTTAAACATGGGAAGCATACCCGGAGTGAGAGGGCAGTATCAGAGACGAATGATCTGAATGAAGAAGGCTGTGGTTTAACATGGGAAGCATACCCGGAGTGAGAGGGCAGTATCAGAGAAGAATTATCTGTATGAAGAAGGCTGTGGTTTAACATGGGAAGCATACCCGGAGTGAGAGGGCAGTATCAGAGAAGAATGATCTGTATGAAGAAGGCTGTGGTTCAACATGGAAGGCATACCCGGAGTGAGAGGGCAGTATCAGAGAAGAATGATCTTTATGTAGAAGGCTGTGGTTCAACATGGGAAACATACCCGGAGTGAGAGGGCAGTATCAGAGAAGAATGATCTGTATGAAGAAGGCTGTGGTTCAACATGGAAGGCATACCCGGAGTGAGAGGGCAGTATCAGAGACGAATGATCTGAATGAAGAAGGCTGTGGTTTAACATGGGAAGCATACCCGGAGTGAGAGGGCAGTATCAGAGAAGAATGATCTGTATGAAGAAGGCTCTGGTTCAACATGGGCAGCATACCCGGAGTGAGAGGGCAGTATCAGAGAAGAATTATCTGTATGAAGAAGGCTGTGGTTTAACATGGGAAGCATACCCGGAGTGAAAGGCAGTATCAGAGAAGAATGATCTGTATGGAGAAGGCTGTGGTTTAACATGGGAAGCATACCCGGAGTGAGAGGGCAGTATCAGAGAAGAATGATCTGTATGAAGAAGGCTGTGGTTTAACATGGGAAGCATACCCGGAGTGAGAGGGCAGTATCAGAGGAGAATGATCTGTATGAAGAAGGCTGTGGTTTAACATGGGAAGCATACCCGGAGTGAGAGGGCAGTATCAGAGAAGAATGATCTGTATGAAGAAGGCAATGGTTTAACATGGGAAGCATACCCGGAGTGAGAGGGCAGTATCAGAGGAGAATGATCTGTATGAAGAAGGCTGTGGTTTAACATGGGAAGCATACCCGGAGTGAGAGGGCAGTATCAGAGAAGAATGATCTGTATGAAGAAGGCAATGGTTTAACATGGGAAGCATACCCGGAGTGAGAGGGCAGTATCAGAGAAGAATGATCTGTATGAAGAAGGCTGTGGTTTAACATGGGAAGCATACCCGGAGTGAGAGGGCAGTATCAGAGAAGAATGATCTGTATGAAGAAGGCTGTGGTTTAACATGGGAAGCATACCCGGAGTGAGAGGGCAGTATCAGAGAAGAATGATCTGTGTGGAGAAGGCTGTAGTTTAACATGGGAAGCATACCCGGAGTGAGAGGGCAGTATCAGAGAAGAATGATCTGTATGAAGAAGGCTGTGGTTTAACATGGGAAGCATACCCGGAGTGAGAGGGCAGTATCAGACAAGAATGATCTGTATGAAGAAGGCAATGGTTTAACATGGGAAGCATACCCGGAGTGAGAGGGCAGTATCAGAGAAGAATGATCTGTATGGAGAAGGGTGTGGTTCAACATGGGAAGCATACCCGGAGTGAGAGGGCGGTATAAGAGAAGAATGATCTGTAAGAGGAAGGCTGTGGTTCAACATGGGAAGCATACCCGGAGTGAGAGGGCAGTATCAGAGGGGAATGATCTGTATGAAGAAGGCTCTGGTTTAACATGGGAAGCATACCTGGAGTGAGAGGGCAGTACCAGAGAAGAATGATCTGTATGAAGAAGGCTGTGGTTTAACATGGGAAGCATACCCGGAGTGAGAGGGCAGTATCAGAGGGGAATGATCTGTATGAAGAAGGCTCTGGTTCAACATGGAAAGCATACCTGGAGTGAGAGGGCAGTATCAGAGCGGAATGATCTGTATGAAGAAGGCTGTGGTTCAACGTGGGAAGCATACCCGGAGTGAGAGGGCAGTATCAGAGGGGAATGATCTGTATGAAGAAGGCTCTGGTTTAACATGGGAAGCATACCTGGAGTGAGAGGGCAGTATCAGAGGGGAATGATCTGTATGAAGAAGGCTCTGGTTTAACATGGGAAGCATACCCGGAGTGAGAGGGCAGTATCAGAGGGGAATGATCTGTATGAAGAAGGCTCTGGTTCAACATGGGAAGCATACCTGGAGTGAGAGGGCAGTATCAGAGGGGAATGATCTGTATGAGGAAGGCTCTGGTTTAACATGGGAAGCATACCTGGAGTGAGAGGGCAGTATCAGAGGGGAATGATCTGTATGAGGAAGGCTCTGGTTTAACATGGGAAGCATACCCGGAGTGAGAGGGCAGTATCAGAGGGGAATGATCTGTATGAAGAAGGCTCTGGTTTAACATGGGAAGCATACCTGGAGTGAGAGGGCAGTATCAGAGGGGAATGATCTGTATGAAGAAGGCTCTGGTTTAACATGGGAAGCATACCTGGAGTGAGAGGGCAGTATCAGAGGAGAATGATCTGTATGGAGAAGGCAATGGTTTAACAAGGGAAGCATACCCGGAGTGAGCGGGCAGTATCAGAGGAGAATGATCTGTATGAAGAAGGCTGTGGTTTAACATGGGAAGCATACCCGGAGTGAGCGGGCAGTATCAGAGGAGAATGATCTGTATGAAGAAGGCTGTGGTTTAACATGGGAAGCATACCCGGAGTGAGAGGGTAGTATCAGAGAAGAATGATCTGTATGAAGAAGGCTGTGGTTTACCATGGGAAGCATACCCGGAGTGAGAGGGCAGTATCAGAGGAGAATGATCTGTATGAAGAAGGCTGTGGTTTAACATGGGAAGCATACCCGGAGTGAGAGGGCAGTATCAGAGGAGAATGATCTGTATGAAGAAGGCTGTGTTTTAACATGGGAAGCATACCCGGAGTGAGAGGGCAGTATCAGAGAAGAATGATCTGTATGAAGAAGGCTCTGGTTTAACATGGAAAGCATACCTGGAGTGAGCGGGCAGTATCAGAGAAGAATGATCTGTATCGAGAAGGCTGTGGTTTAACATGGGAAGCATACCCGGAGTGAGAGGGCAGTATCAGAGGAGAATGATCTGTATGGAGAAGGCAATGGTTTAACAAGGGAAGCATACCCGGAGTGAGCGGGCAGTATCAGAGGAGAATGATCTGTATCGAGAAGGCTGTGGTTTAACATGGGAAGCATACCCGGAGTGAGAGGGCAGTATCAGAGGAGAATGATCTGTATGGAGAAGGCAATGGTTTAACAAGGGAAGCATACCCGGAGTGAGCGGGCAGTATCAGAGGAGAATGATCTGTATCGAGAAGGCTGTGGTTTAACATGGGAAGCATACCCGGAGTGAGAGGGCAGTATCAGAGGAGAATGATCTGTATGGAGAAGGCAATGGTTTAACATGGGAAGCATACCCGGAGTGAGAGGGCAGTATCAGAGAAGAATGATCTGTATGAAGAAGGCTGTGGTTTACCATGGGAAGCATACCCGGAGTGAGAGGGCAGTATCAGAGGAGAATGATCTGTATGAAGAAGGCTGTGGTTTAACATGGGAAGCATACCCGGAGTGAGAGGGCAGTATCAGAGGAGAATGATATGTATGAAGAAGGCTGTGTTTTAACATGGGAAGCATACCCGGAGTGAGAGGGCAGTATCAGAGAAGAATGATCTGTATGAAGAAGGCTGTGGTTTAACATGGGAAGCATACCCGGAGTGAGAGGGCAGTATCAGAGAAGAATGATCTGTATGAAGAAGGCTGTGGTTTAACATGGGAAGCATACCCGGAGTGAGAGGGCAGTATCAGAGAAGAATGATCTGTATGAAGAAGGCAATGGTTTAACATGGGAAGCATACCCGGAGTGAGAGGGCAGTATCAGAGAAGAATGATCTGTATGAAGAAGGCTGTGGTTTAACATGGGAAGCATACCCGGAGTGAGAGGGCAGTATCAGAGAAGAATGATCTGTATGAAGAAGGCTGTGGTTCAACATGGGAAGCATACCCGGAGTGAGAGGGCAGTATCAGAGAAGAATGATCTGTATGGAGAAGGCTGTGGTTTAACATGGGAAGCATACCCGGAGTGAGAGGGCAGTATCAGAGAAGAATGATCTGTATGAAGAAGGCTGTGGTTTAACATGGAAAGCATACCCGGAGTGAGAGGGCAGTATCAGAGAAGAATGATCTGTATGAAGAAGGCTGTGGTTCAACATGGGAAGCATACCCGGAGTGAGAGGGCAGTATCAGAGAAGAATGATCTGTATGAAGAAGGCTGTGGTTCAACATGGGAAGCATACCCGGAGTGAGAGGGCAGTATCAGAGAAGAATGATCTGTATGAAGAAGGCTGTGGTTTAACATGGGAAGCATACCCGTAGTGAGAGGGCAGTATCAGAGAAGAATGATCTGTATGAAGAAGGCTGTGGTTTAACATGGGAAGCATACCCGGAGTGAGAGGGCAGTATCAGAGAAGAATGATCTGTATGAAGAAGGCTGTGGTTTAACATGGAAAGCATACCCGGAGTGAGAGGGCAGTATCAGAGAAGAATGATCTGTATGAAGAAGGCTGTGGTTTAACATGGGGCGCATACCCGGAGTGAGCGGGCAGTATCAGAGAAGAATGATCTGTATGAAGAAGGCTGTGGTTTAACATGGGAAGCATACCCGGAGTGAGAGGGCAGTATCAGAGATGAATGATCTGTATGAAGAAGGCTGTGGTTTAACATGAGAAGCATACCCGGAGTGAGAGGGCAGTATCAGAGAAGAATGATCTGTATGAAGAAGGCTGTGGTTCAACATGGGAAGCATACCCGGAGTGAGAGGGCAGTATCAGAGAAGAATGATCTGTATGAAGAAGGCTGTGGTTCAACATGGGGAGCATACCCGGAGTGAGAGGGCAGTATCAGAGAAGAATGATCTGTATAAGGGAGGCTGTGTTTCAACATGAGGAGCATACCCGGAGTGAGAGGGCAGTATCAGAGAAGAATGATCTGTATGAAGAAGGCTGTGGTTTAACATGGAAAGCATACCCGGAGTGAGAGGGCAGTATCAGAGAAGAATGATCTGTATGAAGAAGGCTGTGGTTTAACATGGGAAGCATACCCGGAGTGAGAGGGCAGTATCAGAGGATAATGATCTGTATGAAGAAGGCTGTGGTCTACCATGAGTAGCATACCCGGAGTGAGCGGGCACTATCAGAGAAGAATGATCTGTATGAAGATGGCTGTGGTTCAACATGGAAAGCATACCCGGAGTGAGAGGGCAGTATCAGAGAAGAATGATCTGTATGAAGAAGGCTGTGGTTTAATATGGAAAGCATACCCGGAGTGAGAGGGCAGTATCAGAGAAGAATGATCTGTATGAAGAAGGCTGTGGTTCAACATGGGAAGCATACCCGGAGTGAGAGGGCAGTATCAGAGAAGAATGATCTGTATGAAGAAGGCAATGGTTTAACATGGGAAGCATACCCGGAGTGAGAGGGCAGTATCAGAGGAGAATGATCTGTATGAAGAAGGCTGTGGTTTAACATGGGAAGCATACCCGGAGTGAGAGGGCAGTATCAGAGATGAATGATCTGTATGAAGAAGGCTGTGGTTCAACATGGAAAGCATACCCGGAGTGAGAGGGCAGTATCAGAGAAGAATGATCTGTATGAAGAAGGCAATGGTTCAACATGGGAAGCATACCCGGAGTGAGTGGGCAGTATCAGAGAAGAATGATCTGAATGATGAAGGCAATGGTTCAACATGGGAAGCATACCCGGAGTGAGTGGGCAGTATCAGAGAAGAATGATCTGAATGATGAAGGCTGTGGTTTAACATGGGAAGCAAACCCGGAGTGAGAGGGCAGTATCAGAGGAGAATGATCTGTATGAAGAAGGCTGTGGTTTAACATGGGAAGCATACCCGGAGTGAGAGGGCAGTATCAGAGAAGAATGATCTGTATGAAGAAGGCTGTGGTTCAATATGGGAAGCATACCCGGAGTGAGAGGGCAGTATCAGAGAAGAATGATCTGAATGATGAAGGCTGTGGTTTAACATGGGAAGCATACCCGGAGTGAGAGGGCAGTATCAGAGGAGAATGATCTGTATGAAGAAGGCTGTGGTTTAACATGGGAAGCATACCCGGAGTGAGAGGGCAGTATCAGAGAAGAATGATCTGTATGAAGAAGGCAATGGTTTAACATGGGAAGCATACCCGGAGTGAGAGGGCAGTATCAGAGAAGAATGATCTGTATGAAGAAGGCTGTGGTTCAACATGGGAAGCATACCCGGAGTGAGTGGGCAGTATCAGAGAAGAATGATCTGAATGATGAAGGCTGTGGTTCAACATGGGAAGCATACCCGGAGTGAGAGGGCAGTATCAGAGATGAATGATCTGTATGAAGAAGGCTGTGGTTCAACATGGGAAGCATACCCGGAGTGAGTGGGCAGTATCAGAGAAGAATGATCTGAATGATGAAGGCTGTGGTTTAACATGGGAAGCATACCCGGAGTGAGAGGGCAGTATCAGAGAAGAATGATCTGTATGAAGAAGGCAATGGTTTAACATGGGAAGCATACCCGGAGTGAGAGGGCAGTATCAGAGAAGAATGATCTGTATGAAGAAGGCTGTGGTTTAACATGGGAAGCATACCCGTAGTGAGAGGGCAGTATCAGAGAAGAATGATCTGTATGAAGAAGGCTGTGGTTCAACATGGGAAGCATACCCGGAGTGAGAGGGCAGTATCAGAGGAGAATGATCTGTATGAAGAAGGCTGTGTTTTAACATGAGAAGCATACCCGGAGTGAGAGGGCAGTATCAGAGAAGAATGATCTGTATGAAGAAGGCTGTGGTTCAACATGGAAAGCATACCCGGAGTGAGAGGGCAGTATCAGAGGAGAATGATCTGTATGAAGAAGGCAATGGTTTAACATGGGAAGCATACCCGGAGTGAGAGGGCAGTATCAGAGAAGAATGATCTGTATGAAGAAGGCTGTGGTTCAACATGGAAAGCATACCCGGAGTGAGAGGGCAGTATCAGAGAAGAATGATCTGTATGAAGAAGGCAATGGTTTAACATGGAAAGCATACCCGGAGTGAGAGGGCAGTATCAGAGAAGAATGATCTGTATGAAGGAGGCTGTGGTTTAACATGGGAAGCATACCCGGAGTGAGAGGGCAGTATCAGAGAAGAATGATCTGTATGAAGAAGGCAATGGTTTAACATGGGAAGCATACCCGGAGTGAGAGGGCAGTATCAGAGAAGAATGATCTGTATGAAGAAGGCAATGGTTTAACATGGGAAGCATACCCGGAGTGAGAGGGCAGTATCAGAGAAGAATGATCTGTATGAAGAAGGCTGTGGTTCAACATGGAAAGCATACCCGGAGTGAGAGGGCATTATCAGAGAAGAATGATCTGTATGAAGAAGGCAATGGTTAAACATGGGAAGCATACCCGGAGTGAGAGGGTAGTATCAGAGAAGAATGATCTGTATGAAGGAGGCAATGGTTCAACATGGGGAGCATACCCGGAGTGAGAGGGCAGTATCAGAGAAGAATGATCTGTATGAAGAAGGCAATGGTTTAACATGGGAAGCATACCCGGAGTGAGAGGGCAGTATCAGAGAAGAATGATCTGTATGAAGAAGGCAATGGTTTAACATGGGAAGCATACCCGGAGTGAGAGGGCAGTATCAGAGAAGAATGATCTGTATGAAGAAGGCTGTGGTTTAACATGGGAAGCATACCCGGAGTGAGAGGGCAGTATCAGAGAAGAATGATCTGTATGGAGAAGGCTGTGGTTCAACATGGGAAGCATACCCGGAGTGAAGGGCAGTATCAGAGAAGAATGATCTGTATGAAGAAGGCTGTGGTTCAACATGGGAAGCATACCCGGAGTGAGAGGGCAGTATCAGAGATGAATGATCTGTATGAAGAAGGCTGTGGTTTAACATGGGAAGCATACCCGGAGTGAGAGGGCAGTATCAGAGGAGAATGATCTGTATGAAGAAGGCTGTGGTTCAACATGGGAAGCATACCCGGAGTGAGAGGGCAGTATCAGAGGAGAATGATCTGTATGAAGAAGGCTGTGGTTTAACATGGGAAGCATACCCGGAGTGAGAGGGCAGTATCAGAGAAGAACGATCTGTATGAAGAAGGCTGTGGTTTAATATGGGAAGCATACCCGGAGTGAGAGGGCAGTATCAGAGAAGAATGATCTGAATGAAGAAGGCTGTGGTTTAACATGGGAAGCATACCCGGAGTGAGAGGGCAGTATCAGAGAAGAATGATCTGTATGAAGAAGGCTGTGGTTTACCATGGGAAGCATACCCGGAATGAGAGGGCAGTATCAGAGAAGAATGATCTGTATGAAGAAGGCTGTGGTTTAACATGGGAAGCATACCCGGAGTGAGAGGGCAGTATCAGAGAAGAATGATCTGTATGAAGAAGGCAATGGTTTAACATGGGAAGCATACCCGGAGTGAGAGGGCAGTATCAGAGAAGAATGATCTGTATGGAGAAGGCTGTGGTTCAACATGGGAAGCATACCCGGAGTGAGAGGGCAGTATCAGAGAAGAATGATCTGTATGAAGAAGGCAATGGTTTAACATGGGGAGCATACCCGGAGTGAGAGGGCAGTATCACAGAAGAATGATCTGTATGAAGGAGGCTGTGGTTTAACATGGGAAGCATACCCGGAGTGAGAGGGCAGTATCAGAGGAGAATGATCTGTATGAAGAAGGCAATGGTTCAACATGGGAAGCATACCCGGAGTGAGAGGGCAGTATCAGAGAAGAATGATCTGTATGAAGAAGGCTGTGGTTTAACATGGGAAGCATACCCGGAGTGAGAGGGCAGTATCAGAGAAGAATGATCTGTATGAAGAAGGCTGTGGTTCAACATGGGAAGCATACCCGGAGTGAGAGGGCAGTATCAGAGAAGAATGATCTGTATGAAGAAGGCTGTGGTTTAACATGGGAAGCATACCCGGAGTGAGAGGGCAGTATCAGAGAAGAATGATCTGTATGAAGAAGGCTGTGGTTTACCATGGGAAGCATACCCGGAATGAGAGGGCAGTATCAGAGAAGAATGATCTGTATGAAGAAGGCTGTGGTTTACCATGGGAAGCATACCCGGAGTGAGAGGGCAGAATCAGAGGAGAATGATCTGTATGAAGAAGGCTGTGGTTCAACATGGGAAGCATACCCGGAGTGAGAGGGCAGTATCAGAGGAGAATGATCTGTATGAAGAAGGCTGTGGTTTAACATGGGAAGCATACCCGGTGTGAGAGGGCAGTATCAGAGAAGAATGATCTGTATGGAGAAGGCTGTGGTTTAACATGGGAAGCATATCCGGAGTGAGAGGGCAGTATCAGAGGAGAATGATCTGTATGAAGAAGGCTGTGGTTCAACATGGGAAGCATACCCGGAGTGAGAGGGCAGTATCAGAGGAGAATGATCTGTATGGAGAAGGCAATGGTTTAACATGGGAAGCATACCCGGAGTGAGAGGGCAGTATCAGAGAAGAATGATCTGTATGAAGAAGGCTGTGGTTCAACATGGGAAGCATACCCGGAGTGAGAGGGCAGTATCAGAGGAGAATGATCTGTATGAAGAAGGCTGTGGTTTACCATGGGAAGCATACCCGGAGTGAGAGGGCAGTATCAGAGAAGAATGATCTGTATGGAGAAGGCTGTGGTTTACCATGGGAAGCATACCCGGAATGAGAGGGCAGTATCAGAGAAGAATGATCTGTATGAAGAAGGCTGTGGTTTAACATGGGAAGCATACCCGGAGTAAGAGGGCAGTATCAGAGGAGAATGATCTGTATGAAGAAGGCTGTGGTTCAACATGGGGAGCATACCCGGAGTGAGAGGGCAGTATCAGAGAAGAATGATCTGTATGAAGAAGGCTGTGGTTTAACATGGGAAGCATACCCGGAGTGAGAGGGCAGTATCAGAGGAGAATGATCTGTAGGGAGAAGGCTGTGGTTTAACATGGGAAGCATACCCGGAGTGAGAGGGCAGTATCAGAGGAGAATGATCTGTAGGGAGAAGGCTGTGGTTTAACATGGGAAGCATACCCGGAGTGAGAGGGCAGTATCAGAGAAGAATGATCTGTATGAAGAAGGCTGTGGTTTACCATGGAAAGCATACCCGGAGTGAGAGGGCAGTATCAGAGAAGAATGATCTGTATGGAGAAGGCAATGGTTTAACATGGGAAGCATACCCGGAGTGAGAGGGCAGTATCAGAGGAGAATGATCTGTATGAAGAAGGCTGTGGTTTAACATGGGAAGCATACCCGGAGTGAGAGGGCAGTATCAGAGGAGAATGATCTGTATGAAGAAGGCTGTGGTTCATCATGGGAAGCATACCCGGAGTGAGAGGGCAGTGTCAGAGGAGAATGATCTGTAGGGAGAAGGCTGTGGTTTAACATGGGAAGCATACCCGGAGTGAGAGGGCAGTATCAGAGAAGAATGATCTGTATGAAGAAGGCTGTGGTTTAACATGGGAAGCATACCCGGAGTGAGAGGGCAGTATCAGAGAAGAATGATCTGTATGAAGAAGGCTGTGGTTCAACATGGGAAGCATACCCGGAGTGAGAGGGCAGTATCAGAGAAGAATGATCTGTATGAAGAAGGCTGTGGTTTAACATGGGAAGCATACCCGGAGTGAGAGGGCAGTATCAGAGAAGAATGATCTGTATGAAGAAGGCTGTGGTTCAACATGGGAAGCATACCCGGAGTGAGAGGGCAGTATCAGAGAAGAATGATCTGTATGAAGAAGGCTGTGGTTTAACATGGGGAGCATACCCGGAGTGAGAGGGCAGTATCAGAGAAGAATGATCTGTATGAGGAAGGCTGTGGTTTAACATGGGAAGCATACCCGGAGTGAGAGGGCAGTATCAGAGAAGAATGATCTGTATGAAGAAGGCTGTGGTTTAACATGGGAAGCATACCCGGAGTGAGAGGGCAGTATCAGAGAAGAATGATCTGTATGAAGAAGGCTGTGGTTCAACATGGGAAGCATACCCGGAGTGAGAGGGCAGTATCAGAGAAGAATGATCTGTATGAAGAAGGCTGTGGTTTAACATGGGAAGCATACCCGGAGTGAGAGGGCAGTATCAGAGAAGAATGATCTGTATGAAGAAGGCTGTGGTTCAACATGGGAAGCATACCCGGAGTGAGAGGGCAGTATCAGAGAAGAATGATCTGTATGAAGAAGGCTGTGGTATAACATGGGAAGCATACCCGGAGTGAGAGGGCAGTATCAGAGGAGAATGATCTGTATGGAGAAGGCAATGGTTTAACATGGGAAGCATACCCGGAGTGAGAGGGCAGTATCAGAGAAGAATGATCTGTATGGAGAAGGCTGTGGTTTAACATGGGAAGCATACCCGGAGTGAGAGGGCAGTATCAGAGAAGAATGATCTGTATGGAGAAGGCAATGGTTTAACATGGGAAGCATACCCGGAGTGAGAGGGCAGTATCAGAGAAGAATGATCTGTATGAAGAAGGCTGTGGTTTAACATGGGAAGCATACCCGGAGTGAGAGGGCAGTATCAGAGAAGAATGATCTGTATGAAGAAGGCTGTGGTTTAACATGGGAAGCATACCCGGAGAGAGAGGGCAGTATCAGAGAAGAATGATCTGTATGGAGAAGGCAATGGTTTAACATGGGAAGCATACCCGGAGTGAGAGGGCAGTATCAGAGAAGAATGATCTGTATGAAGAAGGCTGTGGTTTAACATGGGAAGCATACCCGGAGTGAGAGGGCAGTATCAGAGAAGAATGATCTGTATGAAGAAGGCTGTGGTTTAACATGGGAAGCATACCCGGAGTGAGAGGGCAGTATCAGAGAAGAATGATCTGTATGAAGAAGGCTGTGGTTTACCATGGGAAGCATACCCGGGTGAGAGGGCAGTATCAGAGAAGAATGATCTGTATGAAGAAGGCTGTGGTTTACCATGGGAAGCATACCCGGAGTGGGAGGGCAGTATAAGAGAAGAATGATCTGTATGAAGAAGGCTGTGGTTCAACATGGGAAGCATACCCGGAGTGAAGGGCAGTATCAGAGAAGAATGATCTGTATGAAGAAGGCTGTGGTTCAACATGGGAAGCATACCCGGAGTGAGAGGGCAGTATCAGAGGAGAATGATCTGTATGAAGAAGGCTGTGGTTCAACATGGGAAGCATACCCGGAGTGAGAGGGCAGTATCAGAGAAGAATGATCTGTTTGAAGAAGGCTGTCGTTTAACATGGGAAGCATACCCGGAATGAGAGGGCAGTATCAGAGACGAATGATCTGTATGAATAGGGCTGTGGTTCAACATAGGAAGCATACCCGGAGTGAGAGGGCAGTATCAGAGAAGGATGATCTGCATGAAGGAGGCTGTGGTTTACCATGGGAAGCATACCCGGAGTGAGAGGGCAGTATCAGAGAAGAATGATCTGTATGAATAGGGCTGTGGTTCAACATAGGAAGCATACCCGGAGTGAGAGGGCAGTATCAGAGAACAATGATCTGTATGAAGAAGGCTGTGGTTCAACATGGGAAGCATACCCGGAGTGAGAGGGCAGTATCAGAGAAGAATGATCTGAATGAAGAAGGCTGTGGTTTAACATGGGAAGCATACCCGGAGTGAGAGGGCAGTATCAGAGAAGAATGATCTGAATGAAGAAGGCTGTGGTTTAACATGGAAAGCATACCCGGAGTGAGAGGGCAGTATCAGAGAAGAATGATCTGTTTGAAGAAGGCTGTCGTTTAACATGGGAAGCATACCCGGAATGAGAGGGCAGTATCAGAGACGAATGATCTTTATGTAGAAGGCTGTGGTTCAACATGGGAAGCATACACGGAGTGAGAGGGCAGTATCAGAGAAGAATGATCTGTATGAAGAAGGCTGTGGTTTAACATGAGGAGCATACCCGGAGTGAGAGGGCAGTATCAGAGAAGAATGATCTGAATGAAGAAGGCTGTGGTTTAACATGGAAAGCATACCCGGAGTGAGAGGGCAGTATCAGAGAAGAATGATCTGTATGGAGAAGGCTGTGGTTTAACATGGGGAGCATACCCGGAGTGAGAGGGCAGTATCAGAGAAGAATGATCTGTATGAAGAAGGCTGTGGTTTAACATGAGGAGCATACCCGGAGTGAGAGGGCAGTATCAGAGAAGAATGATCTGAATGAAGAAGGCTGTGGTTTAACATGGAAAGCATACCCGGAGTGAGAGGGCAGTATCAGAGAAGAATGATCTGTATGAAGAAGGCTGTGGTTTAAAATGAGGAGCATACCCGGAGTGAGAGGGCAGTATCAGAGAATAATGATCTGAATGAAGAAGGCTGTGGTTTAACATGGAAAGCATACCCGGAGTGAGAGGGCAGTATCAGAGAAGAATGATCTGTATGAAGAAGGCTGTGTTTTACCATGGGAAGCATACCCGGAGTGAGAGGGCAGTATCAGAGAAGAATGATCTGTATGAAGAAGGCTGTGGTTTACCATGGGGAGCATACCCGGAGTGAGAGGGCAGTATCAGAGAAGAATGATCTGTATGAAGAAGGCTGTGGTTTACCATGGGGAGCATACCCGGAGTGAGAGGGCAGTATCAGAGAAGAATGATCTGTATGAAGAAGGCTGTGTTTTAACATGGGAAGCATACCCGGAGTGAGAGGGCAGTATCAGAGAAGAATGATCTGTATGGAGAAGGCTGTGGTTTAACATGGGAAGTATACACGGAGTGAGAGGGCAGTATCAGAGAAGAATGATCTGTATGGAGAAGGCTGTGGTTTAACATGGGCAGCATACCCGGAATGAGAGGGCAGTATCAGAGACGAATGATCTTTATGTAGAAGGCTGTGGTTCAACATGGGAAGCATACCCGGAGTGAAAGGGCAGTATCAGAGAAGAATGATCTGTATGGAGAAGGCTGTGTTTCAACATGGGAAGCATACCCGGAGTGAGAGGGCAGTATCAGAGAAGAATGATCATTATGTAGAAGGCTGTGGTTCAACATGGGAAGCATACCCGGAGTGAAAGGGCAGTATCAGAGAAGAATGATCTGTATGGAGAAGGCTGTGTTTCAACATGGAAAGCATACCCGGAGTGAGAGGGCAGTATCAGAGAAGAATGATCTGTATGAAGAAGGCTGTCGTTTAACATGGGAAGCATACCCGGAGTGAGAGGGCAGTATCAGAGAAGAATGATCTGTATGAAGAAGGCTGTCGTTTAACATGGGAAGCATACCCGGAGTGAGAGGGCAGTATCAGATACGAATGATCTGTATGGAGAAGGCTGTGGTTTAACATGGGAAGCATACCCGGAATGAGAGGGCAGTATCAGAGACGAATGATCTTTATGTAGGAGGCTGTGGTTCAACATGGGAAGCATACCCGGAGTGAGAGGGCAGTATCAGAGAAGAATGATCTGTATGGAGAAGGCTGTGTTTAAACAAGGGAAGCATACCCGGAGTGAGAGGGCAGTATCAGAGACGAATGATCTGAATGAAGAAGGCTGTGGTTTAACATGGGAAGCATACCCGGAGTGAGAGGGCAGTATCAGAGAAGAATTATCTGTATGAAGAAGGCTGTGGTTTAACATGGGAAGCATACCCGGAGTGAGAGGGCAGTATCAGAGAAGAATGATCTGTATGAAGAAGGCTGTGGTTCAACATGGAAGGCATACCCGGAGTGAGAGGGCAGTATCAGAGAAGAATGATCTTTATGTAGAAGGCTGTGGTTCAACATGGGAAACATACCCGGAGTGAGAGGGCAGTATCAGAGAAGAATGATCTGTATGAAGAAGGCTGTGGTTCAACATGGAAGGCATACCCGGAGTGAGAGGGCAGTATCAGAGACGAATGATCTGAATGAAGAAGGCTGTGGTTTAACATGGGAAGCATACCCGGAGTGAGAGGGCAGTATCAGAGAAGAATGATCTGTATGAAGAAGGCTCTGGTTCAACATGGGCAGCATACCCGGAGTGAGAGGGCAGTATCAGAGAAGAATTATCTGTATGAAGAAGGCTGTGGTTTAACATGGGAAGCATACCCGGAGTGAAAGGCAGTATCAGAGAAGAATGATCTGTATGGAGAAGGCTGTGGTTTAACATGGGAAGCATACCCGGAGTGAGAGGGCAGTATCAGAGAAGAATGATCTGTATGAAGAAGGCTGTGGTTTAACATGGGAAGCATACCCGGAGTGAGAGGGCAGTATCAGAGGAGAATGATCTGTATGAAGAAGGCTGTGGTTTAACATGGGAAGCATACCCGGAGTGAGAGGGCAGTATCAGAGAAGAATGATCTGTATGAAGAAGGCAATGGTTTAACATGGGAAGCATACCCGGAGTGAGAGGGCAGTATCAGAGGAGAATGATCTGTATGAAGAAGGCTGTGGTTTAACATGGGAAGCATACCCGGAGTGAGAGGGCAGTATCAGAGAAGAATGATCTGTATGAAGAAGGCAATGGTTTAACATGGGAAGCATACCCGGAGTGAGAGGGCAGTATCAGAGAAGAATGATCTGTATGAAGAAGGCTGTGGTTTAACATGGGAAGCATACCCGGAGTGAGAGGGCAGTATCAGAGAAGAATGATCTGTATGAAGAAGGCTGTGGTTTAACATGGGAAGCATACCCGGAGTGAGAGGGCAGTATCAGAGAAGAATGATCTGTGTGGAGAAGGCTGTAGTTTAACATGGGAAGCATACCCGGAGTGAGAGGGCAGTATCAGAGAAGAATGATCTGTATGAAGAAGGCTGTGGTTTAACATGGGAAGCATACCCGGAGTGAGAGGGCAGTATCAGAGAAGAATGATCTGTATGAAGAAGGCAATGGTTTAACATGGGAAGCATACCCGGAGTGAGAGGGCAGTATCAGAGAAGAATGATCTGTATGGAGAAGGGTGTGGTTCAACATGGGAAGCATACCCGGAGTGAGAGGGCGGTATCAGAGAAGAATGATCTGTAAGAGGAAGGCTGTGGTTCAACATGGGAAGCATACCCGGAGTGAGAGGGCAGTATCAGAGGGGAATGATCTGTA
This sequence comes from Brachyptera risi, assembly GCA_964007535.1. Lineage (NCBI taxonomy): Eukaryota > Metazoa > Arthropoda > Insecta > Plecoptera > Taeniopterygidae > Brachyptera > Brachyptera risi. The sequence goes on from OZ023333.1 coordinate 5,292,629, forward strand.
TGAAGAAGGCTCTGGTTTAACATGGGAAGCATACCTGGAGTGAGAGGGCAGTACCAGAGAAGAATGATCTGTATGAAGAAGGCTGTGGTTTAACATGGGAAGCATACCCGGAGTGAGAGGGCAGTATCAGAGGGGAATGATCTGTATGAAGAAGGCTCTGGTTCAACATGGAAAGCATACCTGGAGTGAGAGGGCAGTATCAGAGCGGAATGATCTGTATGAAGAAGGCTGTGGTTCAACGTGGGAAGCATACCCGGAGTGAGAGGGCAGTATCAGAGGGGAATGATCTGTATGAAGAAGGCTCTGGTTTAACATGGGAAGCATACCTGGAGTGAGAGGGCAGTATCAGAGGGGAATGATCTGTATGAAGAAGGCTCTGGTTTAACATGGGAAGCATACCCGGAGTGAGAGGGCAGTATCAGAGGGGAATGATCTGTATGAAGAAGGCTCTGGTTCAACATGGGAAGCATACCTGGAGTGAGAGGGCAGTATCAGAGGGGAATGATCTGTATGAGGAAGGCTCTGGTTTAACATGGGAAGCATACCTGGAGTGAGAGGGCAGTATCAGAGGGGAATGATCTGTATGAGGAAGGCTCTGGTTTAACATGGGAAGCATACCCGGAGTGAGAGGGCAGTATCAGAGGGGAATGATCTGTATGAAGAAGGCTCTGGTTTAACATGGGAAGCATACCTGGAGTGAGAGGGCAGTATCAGAGGGGAATGATCTGTATGAAGAAGGCTCTGGTTTAACATGGGAAGCATACCTGGAGTGAGAGGGCAGTATCAGAGGAGAATGATCTGTATGGAGAAGGCAATGGTTTAACAAGGGAAGCATACCCGGAGTGAGCGGGCAGTATCAGAGGAGAATGATCTGTATGAAGAAGGCTGTGGTTTAACATGGGAAGCATACCCGGAGTGAGCGGGCAGTATCAGAGGAGAATGATCTGTATGAAGAAGGCTGTGGTTTAACATGGGAAGCATACCCGGAGTGAGAGGGTAGTATCAGAGAAGAATGATCTGTATGAAGAAGGCTGTGGTTTACCATGGGAAGCATACCCGGAGTGAGAGGGCAGTATCAGAGGAGAATGATCTGTATGAAGAAGGCTGTGGTTTAACATGGGAAGCATACCCGGAGTGAGAGGGCAGTATCAGAGGAGAATGATCTGTATGAAGAAGGCTGTGTTTTAACATGGGAAGCATACCCGGAGTGAGAGGGCAGTATCAGAGAAGAATGATCTGTATGAAGAAGGCTCTGGTTTAACATGGAAAGCATACCTGGAGTGAGCGGGCAGTATCAGAGAAGAATGATCTGTATCGAGAAGGCTGTGGTTTAACATGGGAAGCATACCCGGAGTGAGAGGGCAGTATCAGAGGAGAATGATCTGTATGGAGAAGGCAATGGTTTAACAAGGGAAGCATACCCGGAGTGAGCGGGCAGTATCAGAGGAGAATGATCTGTATCGAGAAGGCTGTGGTTTAACATGGGAAGCATACCCGGAGTGAGAGGGCAGTATCAGAGGAGAATGATCTGTATGGAGAAGGCAATGGTTTAACAAGGGAAGCATACCCGGAGTGAGCGGGCAGTATCAGAGGAGAATGATCTGTATCGAGAAGGCTGTGGTTTAACATGGGAAGCATACCCGGAGTGAGAGGGCAGTATCAGAGGAGAATGATCTGTATGGAGAAGGCAATGGTTTAACATGGGAAGCATACCCGGAGTGAGAGGGCAGTATCAGAGAAGAATGATCTGTATGAAGAAGGCTGTGGTTTACCATGGGAAGCATACCCGGAGTGAGAGGGCAGTATCAGAGGAGAATGATCTGTATGAAGAAGGCTGTGGTTTAACATGGGAAGCATACCCGGAGTGAGAGGGCAGTATCAGAGGAGAATGATCTGTATGAAGAAGGCTGTGTTTTAACATGGGAAGCATACCCGGAGTGAGAGGGCAGTATCAGAGAAGAATGATCTGTATGAAGAAGGCTGTGGTTTAACATGGGAAGCATACCCGGAGTGAGAGGGCAGTATCAGAGAAGAATGATCTGTATGAAGAAGGCTGTGGTTTAACATGGGAAGCATACCCGGAGTGAGAGGGCAGTATCAGAGAAGAATGATCTGTATGAAGAAGGCAATGGTTTAACATGGGAAGCATACCCGGAGTGAGAGGGCAGTATCAGAGAAGAATGATCTGTATGAAGAAGGCAGTGGTTTAACATGGGAAGCATACCCGGAGTGAGAGGGCAGTATCAGAGAAGAATGATCTGTATGAAGAAGGCTGTGGTTCAACATGGGAAGCATACCCGGAGTGAGAGGGCAGTATCAGAGAAGAATGATCTGTATGGAGAAGGCTGTGGTTTAACATGGGAAGCATACCCGGAGTGAGAGGGCAGTATCAGAGAAGAATGATCTGTATGAAGAAGGCTGTGGTTTAACATGGAAAGCATACCCGGAGTGAGAGGGCAGTATCAGAGAAGAATGATCTGTATGAAGAAGGCTGTGGTTCAACATGGGAAGCATACCCGGAGTGAGAGGGCAGTATCAGAGAAGAATGATCTGTATGAAGAAGGCTGTGGTTCAACATGGGAAGCATACCCGGAGTGAGAGGGCAGTATCAGAGAAGAATGATCTGTATGAAGAAGGCTGTGGTTTAACATGGGAAGCATACCCGTAGTGAGAGGGCAGTATCAGAGAAGAATGATCTGTATGAAGAAGGCTGTGGTTTAACATGGGAAGCATACCCGGAGTGAGAGGGCAGTATCAGAGAAGAATGATCTGTATGAAGAAGGCTGTGGTTTAACATGGAAAGCATACCCGGAGTGAGAGGGCAGTATCAGAGAAGAATGATCTGTATGAAGAAGGCTGTGGTTTAACATGGGGCGCATACCCGGAGTGAGCGGGCAGTATCAGAGAAGAATGATCTGTATGAAGAAGGCTGTGGTTTAACATGGGAAGCATACCCGGAGTGAGAGGGCAGTATCAGAGATGAATGATCTGTATGAAGAAGGCTGTGGTTTAACATGAGAAGCATACCCGGAGTGAGAGGGCAGTATCAGAGAAGAATGATCTGTATGAAGAAGGCTGTGGTTCAACATGGGAAGCATACCCGGAGTGAGAGGGCAGTATCAGAGAAGAATGATCTGTATGAAGAAGGCTGTGGTTCAACATGGGGAGCATACCCGGAGTGAGAGGGCAGTATCAGAGAAGAATGATCTGTATAAGGGAGGCTGTGTTTCAACATGAGGAGCATACCCGGAGTGAGAGGGCAGTATCAGAGAAGAATGATCTGTATGAAGAAGGCTGTGGTTTAACATGGAAAGCATACCCGGAGTGAGAGGGCAGTATCAGAGAAGAATGATCTGTATGAAGAAGGCTGTGGTTTAACATGGGAAGCATACCCGGAGTGAGAGGGCAGTATCAGAGGAGAATGATCTGTATGAAGAAGGCTGTGGTCTACCATGAGTAGCATACCCGGAGTGAGCGGGCACTATCAGAGAAGAATGATCTGTATGAAGATGGCTGTGGTTCAACATGGAAAGCATACCCGGAGTGAGAGGGCAGTATCAGAGAAGAATGATCTGTATGAAGAAGGCTGTGGTTTAATATGGGAAGCATACCCGGAGTGAGAGGGCAGTATCAGAGAAGAATGATCTGTATGAAGAAGGCTGTGGTTCAACATGGGAAGCATACCCGGAGTGAGAGGGCAGTATCAGAGAAGAATGATCTGTATGAAGAAGGCAATGGTTTAACATGGGAAGCATACCCGGAGTGAGAGGGCAGTATCAGAGGAGAATGATCTGTATGAAGAAGGCTGTGGTTTAACATGGGAAGCATACCCGGAGTGAGAGGGCAGTATCAGAGATGAATGATCTGTATGAAGAAGGCTGTGGTTCAACATGGAAAGCATACCCGGAGTGAGAGGGCAGTATCAGAGAAGAATGATCTGTATGAAGAAGGCAATGGTTCAACATGGGAAGCATACCCGGAGTGAGTGGGCAGTATCAGAGAAGAATGATCTGAATGATGAAGGCAATGGTTCAACATGGGAAGCATACCCGGAGTGAGTGGGCAGTATCAGAGAAGAATGATCTGAATGATGAAGGCTGTGGTTTAACATGGGAAGCATACCCGGAGTGAGAGGGCAGTATCAGAGGAGAATGATCTGTATGAAGAAGGCTGTGGTTTAACATGGGAAGCATACCCGGAGTGAGAGGGCAGTATCAGAGAAGAATGATCTGTATGAAGAAGGCTGTGGTTCAATATGGGAAGCATACCCGGAGTGAGAGGGCAGTATCAGAGAAGAATGATCTGAATGATGAAGGCTGTGGTTTAACATGGGAAGCATACCCGGAGTGAGAGGGCAGTATCAGAGGAGAATGATCTGTATGAAGAAGGCTGTGGTTTAACATGGGAAGCATACCCGGAGTGAGAGGGCAGTATCAGAGAAGAATGATCTGTATGAAGAAGGCAATGGTTTAACATGGGAAGCATACCCGGAGTGAGAGGGCAGTATCAGAGAAGAATGATCTGTATGAAGAAGGCTGTGGTTCAACATGGGAAGCATACCCGGAGTGAGTGGGCAGTATCAGAGAAGAATGATCTGAATGATGAAGGCTGTGGTTCAACATGGGAAGCATACCCGGAGTGAGAGGGCAGTATCAGAGATGAATGATCTGTATGAAGAAGGCTGTGGTTCAACATGGGAAGCATACCCGGAGTGAGTGGGCAGTATCAGAGAAGAATGATCTGAATGATGAAGGCTGTGGTTTAACATGGGAAGCATACCCGGAGTGAGAGGGCAGTATCAGAGAAGAATGATCTGTATGAAGAAGGCAATGGTTTAACATGGGAAGCATACCCGGAGTGAGAGGGCAGAATCAGAGAAGAATGATCTGTATGAAGAAGGCTGTGGTTTAACATGGGAAGCATACCCGTAGTGAGAGGGCAGTATCAGAGAAGAATGATCTGTATGAAGAAGGCTGTGGTTCAACATGGGAAGCATACCCGGAGTGAGAGGGCAGTATCAGAGGAGAATGATCTGTATGAAGAAGGCTGTGTTTTAACATGAGAAGCATACCCGGAGTGAGAGGGCAGTATCAGAGAAGAATGATCTGTATGAAGAAGGCTGTGGTTCAACATGGAAAGCATACCCGGAGTGAGAGGGCAGTATCAGAGGAGAATGATCTGTATGAAGAAGGCAATGGTTTAACATGGGAAGCATACCCGGAGTGAGAGGGCAGTATCAGAGAAGAATGATCTGTATGAAGAAGGCTGTGGTTCAACATGGAAAGCATACCCGGAGTGAGAGGGCAGTATCAGAGAAGAATGATCTGTATGAAGAAGGCAATGGTTTAACATGGAAAGCATACCCGGAGTGAGAGGGCAGTATCAGAGAAGAATGATCTGTATGAAGGAGGCTGTGGTTTAACATGGGAAGCATACCCGGAGTGAGAGGGCAGTATCAGAGAAGAATGATCTGTATGAAGAAGGCAATGGTTTAACATGGGAAGCATACCCGGAGTGAGAGGGCAGTATCAGAGAAGAATGATCTGTATGAAGAAGGCAATGGTTTAACATGGGAAGCATACCCGGAGTGAGAGGGCAGTATCAGAGAAGAATGATCTGTATGAAGAAGGCTGTGGTTCAACATGGAAAGCATACCCGGAGTGAGAGGGCAGTATCAGAGAAGAATGATCTGTATGAAGAAGGCAATGGTTAAACATGGGAAGCATACCCGGAGTGAGAGGGTAGTATCAGAGAAGAATGATCTGTATGAAGGAGGCAATGGTTCAACATGGGGAGCATACCCGGAGTGAGAGGGCAGTATCAGAGAAGAATGATCTGTATGAAGAAGGCAATGGTTTAACATGGGAAGCATACCCGGAGTGAGAGGGCAGTATCAGAGAAGAATGATCTGTATGAAGAAGGCAATGGTTTAACATGGGAAGCATCCCCGTAGTGAGAGGGCAGTATCAGAGAAGAATGATCTGTATGAAGAAGGCTGTGGTTTAACATGGGAAGCATACCCGGAGTGAGAGGGCAGTATCAGAGAAGAATGATCTGTATGGAGAAGGCTGTGGTTCAACATGGGAAGCATACCCGGAGTGAAGGGCAGTATCAGAGAAGAATGATCTGTATGAAGAAGGCTGTGGTTCAACATGGGAAGCATACCCGGAGTGAGAGGGCAGTATCAGAGAAGAATGATCTGTATGAAGAAGGCTGTGGTTTAACATGGAAAGCATACCCGGAGTGAGAGGGCAGTATCAGAGAAGAATGATCTGTATGAAGAAGGCTGTGGTTCAACATGGGAAGCATACCCGGAGTGAGAGGGCAGTATCAGAGAAGAATGATCTGTATGAAGAAGGCTGTGGTTCAACATGGGAAGCATACCCGGAGTGAGAGGGCAGTATCAGAGAAGAATGATCTGTATGAAGAAGGCTGTGGTTTAACATGGGAAGCATACCCGTAGTGAGAGGGCAGTATCAGAGAAGAATGATCTGTATGAAGAAGGCTGTGGTTTAACATGGGAAGCATACCCGGAGTGAGAGGGCAGTATCAGAGAAGAATGATCTGTATGAAGAAGGCTGTGGTTTAACATGGAAAGCATACCCGGAGTGAGAGGGCAGTATCAGAGAAGAATGATCTGTATGAAGAAGGCTGTGGTTTAACATGGGGCGCATACCCGGAGTGAGCGGGCAGTATCAGAGAAGAATGATCTGTATGAAGAAGGCTGTGGTTTAACATGGGAAGCATACCCGGAGTGAGAGGGCAGTATCAGAGATGAATGATCTGTATGAAGAAGGCTGTGGTTTAACATGAGAAGCATACCCGGAGTGAGAGGGCAGTATCAGAGAAGAATGATCTGTATGAAGAAGGCTGTGGTTCAACATGGGAAGCATACCCGGAGTGAGAGGGCAGTATCAGAGAAGAATGATCTGTATGAAGAAGGCTGTGGTTCAACATGGGGAGCATACCCGGAGTGAGAGGGCAGTATCAGAGAAGAATGATCTGTATAAGGGAGGCTGTGTTTCAACATGAGGAGCATACCCGGAGTGAGAGGGCAGTATCAGAGAAGAATGATCTGTATGAAGAAGGCTGTGGTTTAACATGGAAAGCATACCCGGAGTGAGAGGGCAGTATCAGAGAAGAATGATCTGTATGAAGAAGGCTGTGGTTTAACATGGGAAGCATACCCGGAGTGAGAGGGCAGTATCAGAGGAGAATGATCTGTATGAAGAAGGCTGTGGTCTACCATGAGTAGCATACCCGGAGTGAGCGGGCACTATCAGAGAAGAATGATCTGTATGAAGATGGCTGTGGTTCAACATGGAAAGCATACCCGGAGTGAGAGGGCAGTATCAGAGAAGAATGATCTGTATGAAGAAGGCTGTGGTTTAATATGGGAAGCATACCCGGAGTGAGAGGGCAGTATCAGAGAAGAATGATCTGTATGAAGAAGGCTGTGGTTCAACATGGGAAGCATACCCGGAGTGAGAGGGCAGTATCAGAGAAGAATGATCTGTATGAAGAAGGCAATGGTTTAACATGGGAAGCATACCCGGAGTGAGAGGGCAGTATCAGAGGAGAATGATCTGTATGAAGAAGGCTGTGGTTTAACATGGGAAGCATACCCGGAGTGAGAGGGCAGTATCAGAGATGAATGATCTGTATGAAGAAGGCTGTGGTTCAACATGGAAAGCATACCCGGAGTGAGAGGGCAGTATCAGAGAAGAATGATCTGTATGAAGAAGGCAATGGTTCAACATGGGAAGCATACCCGGAGTGAGTGGGCAGTATCAGAGAAGAATGATCTGAATGATGAAGGCAATGGTTCAACATGGGAAGCATACCCGGAGTGAGTGGGCAGTATCAGAGAAGAATGATCTGAATGATGAAGGCTGTGGTTTAACATGGGAAGCATACCCGGAGTGAGAGGGCAGTATCAGAGGAGAATGATCTGTATGAAGAAGGCTGTGGTTTAACATGGGAAGCATACCCGGAGTGAGAGGGCAGTATCAGAGAAGAATGATCTGTATGAAGAAGGCTGTGGTTCAATATGGGAAGCATACCCGGAGTGAGAGGGCAGTATCAGAGAAGAATGATCTGAATGATGAAGGCTGTGGTTTAACATGGGAAGCATACCCGGAGTGAGAGGGCAGTATCAGAGGAGAATGATCTGTATGAAGAAGGCTGTGGTTTAACATGGGAAGCATACCCGGAGTGAGAGGGCAGTATCAGAGAAGAATGATCTGTATGAAGAAGGCAATGGTTTAACATGGGAAGCATACCCGGAGTGAGAGGGCAGTATCAGAGAAGAATGATCTGTATGAAGAAGGCTGTGGTTCAACATGGGAAGCATACCCGGAGTGAGTGGGCAGTATCAGAGAAGAATGATCTGAATGATGAAGGCTGTGGTTCAACATGGGAAGCATACCCGGAGTGAGAGGGCAGTATCAGAGATGAATGATCTGTATGAAGAAGGCTGTGGTTCAACATGGGAAGCATACCCGGAGTGAGTGGGCAGTATCAGAGAAGAATGATCTGAATGATGAAGGCTGTGGTTTAACATGGGAAGCATACCCGGAGTGAGAGGGCAGTATCAGAGAAGAATGATCTGTATGAAGAAGGCAATGGTTTAACATGGGAAGCATACCCGGAGTGAGAGGGCAGTATCAGAGAAGAATGATCTGTATGAAGAAGGCTGTGGTTTAACATGGGAAGCATACCCGTAGTGAGAGGGCAGTATCAGAGAAGAATGATCTGTATGAAGAAGGCTGTGGTTCAACATGGGAAGCATACCCGGAGTGAGAGGGCAGTATCAGAGGAGAATGATCTGTATGAAGAAGGCTGTGTTTTAACATGAGAAGCATACCCGGAGTGAGAGGGCAGTATCAGAGAAGAATGATCTGTATGAAGAAGGCTGTGGTTCAACATGGAAAGCATACCCGGAGTGAGAGGGCAGTATCAGAGGAGAATGATCTGTATGAAGAAGGCAATGGTTTAACATGGGAAGCATACCCGGAGTGAGAGGGCAGTATCAGAGAAGAATGATCTGTATGAAGAAGGCTGTGGTTCAACATGGAAAGCATACCCGGAGTGAGAGGGCAGTATCAGAGAAGAATGATCTGTATGAAGAAGGCAATGGTTTAACATGGAAAGCATACCCGGAGTGAGAGGGCAGTATCAGAGAAGAATGATCTGTATGAAGGAGGCTGTGGTTTAACATGGGAAGCATACCCGGAGTGAGAGGGCAGTATCAGAGAAGAATGATCTGTATGAAGAAGGCAATGGTTTAACATGGGAAGCATACCCGGAGTGAGAGGGCAGTATCAGAGAAGAATGATCTGTATGAAGAAGGCAATGGTTTAACATGGGAAGCATACCCGGAGTGAGAGGGCAGTATCAGAGAAGAATGATCTGTATGAAGAAGGCTGTGGTTCAACATGGAAAGCATACCCGGAGTGAGAGGGCAGTATCAGAGAAGAATGATCTGTATGAAGAAGGCAATGGTTAAACATGGGAAGCATACCCGGAGTGAGAGGGTAGTATCAGAGAAGAATGATCTGTATGAAGGAGGCAATGGTTCAACATGGGGAGCATACCCGGAGTGAGAGGGCAGTATCAGAGAAGAATGATCTGTATGAAGAAGGCAATGGTTTAACATGGGAAGCATACCCGGAGTGAGAGGGCAGTATCAGAGAAGAATGATCTGTATGAAGAAGGCAATGGTTTAACATGGGAAGCATACCCGGAGTGAGAGGGCAGTATCAGAGAAGAATGATCTGTATGAAGAAGGCTGTGGTTTAACATGGGAAGCATACCCGGAGTGAGAGGGCAGTATCAGAGAAGAATGATCTGTATGGAGAAGGCTGTGGTTCAACATGGGAAGCATACCCGGAGTGAAGGGCAGTATCAGAGAAGAATGATCTGTATGAAGAAGGCTGTGGTTCAACATGGGAAGCATACCCGGAGTGAGAGGGCAGTATCAGAGATGAATGATCTGTATGAAGAAGGCTGTGGTTTAACATGGGAAGCATACCCGGAGTGAGAGGGCAGTATCAGAGGAGAATGATCTGTATGAAGAAGGCTGTGGTTCAACATGGGAAGCATACCCGGAGTGAGAGGGCAGTATCAGAGGAGAATGATCTGTATGAAGAAGGCTGTGGTTTAACATGGGAAGCATACCCGGAGTGAGAGGGCAGTATCAGAGAAGAACGATCTGTATGAAGAAGGCTGTGGTTTAATATGGGAAGCATACCCGGAGTGAGAGGGCAGTATCAGAGAAGAATGATCTGAATGAAGAAGGCTGTGGTTTAACATGGGAAGCATACCCGGAGTGAGAGGGCAGTATCAGAGAAGAATGATCTGTATGAAGAAGGCTGTGGTTTACCATGGGAAGCATACCCGGAATGAGAGGGCAGTATCAGAGAAGAATGATCTGTATGAAGAAGGCTGTGGTTTAACATGGGAAGCATACCCGGAGTGAGAGGGCAGTATCAGAGAAGAATGATCTGTATGAAGAAGGCAATGGTTTAACATGGGAAGCATACCCGGAGTGAGAGGGCAGTATCAGAGAAGAATGATCTGTATGGAGAAGGCTGTGGTTCAACATGGGAAGCATACCCGGAGTGAGAGGGCAGTATCAGAGAAGAATGATCTGTATGAAGAAGGCAATGGTTTAACATGGGGAGCATACCCGGAGTGAGAGGGCAGTATCACAGAAGAATGATCTGTATGAAGGAGGCTGTGGTTTAACATGGGAAGCATACCCGGAGTGAGAGGGCAGTATCAGAGGAGAATGATCTGTATGAAGAAGGCAATGGTTCAACATGGGAAGCATACCCGGAGTGAGAGGGCAGTATCAGAGAAGAATGATCTGTATGAAGAAGGCTGTGGTTTAACATGGGAAGCATACCCGGAGTGAGAGGGCAGTATCAGAGAAGAATGATCTGTATGAAGAAGGCTGTGGTTCAACATGGGAAGCATACCCGGAGTGAGAGGGCAGTATCAGAGAAGAATGATCTGTATGAAGAAGGCTGTGGTTTAACATGGGAAGCATACCCGGAGTGAGAGGGCAGTATCAGAGAAGAATGATCTGTATGAAGAAGGCTGTGGTTTACCATGGGAAGCATACCCGGAATGAGAGGGCAGTATCAGAGAAGAATGATCTGTATGAAGAAGGCTGTGGTTTACCATGGGAAGCATACCCGGAGTGAGAGGGCAGAATCAGAGGAGAATGATCTGTATGAAGAAGGCTGTGGTTCAACATGGGAAGCATACCCGGAGTGAGAGGGCAGTATCAGAGGAGAATGATCTGTATGAAGAAGGCTGTGGTTTAACATGGGAAGCATACCCGGTGTGAGAGGGCAGTATCAGAGAAGAATGATCTGTATGGAGAAGGCTGTGGTTTAACATGGGAAGCATATCCGGAGTGAGAGGGCAGTATCAGAGGAGAATGATCTGTATGAAGAAGGCTGTGGTTCAACATGGGAAGCATACCCGGAGTGAGAGGGCAGTATCAGAGGAGAATGATCTGTATGGAGAAGGCAATGGTTTAACATGGGAAGCATACCCGGAGTGAGAGGGCAGTATCAGAGAAGAATGATCTGTATGAAGAAGGCTGTGGTTCAACATGGGAAGCATACCCGGAGTGAGAGGGCAGTATCAGAGGAGAATGATCTGTATGAAGAAGGCTGTGGTTTACCATGGGAAGCATACCCGGAGTGAGAGGGCAGTATCAGAGAAGAATGATCTGTATGGAGAAGGCTGTGGTTTACCATGGGAAGCATACCCGGAATGAGAGGGCAGTATCAGAGAAGAATGATCTGTATGAAGAAGGCTGTGGTTTAACATGGGAAGCATACCCGGAGTAAGAGGGCAGTATCAGAGGAGAATGATCTGTATGAAGAAGGCTGTGGTTCAACATGGGGAGCATACCCGGAGTGAGAGGGCAGTATCAGAGAAGAATGATCTGTATGAAGAAGGCTGTGGTTTAACATGGGAAGCATACCCGGAGTGAGAGGGCAGTATCAGAGGAGAATGATCTGTATGGAGAAGGCTGTGGTTTAACATGGGAAGCATACCCGGAGTGAGAGGGCAGTATCAGAGGAGAATGATCTGTAGGGAGAAGGCTGTGGTTTAACATGGGAAGCATACCCGGAGTGAGAGGGCAGTATCAGAGAAGAATGATCTGTATGAAGAAGGCTGTGGTTTACCATGGAAAGCATACCCGGAGTGAGAGGGCAGTATCAGAGAAGAATGATCTGTATGGAGAAGGCAATGTTTTAACATGGGAAGCATACCCGGAGTTAGAGGGCAGTATCAGAGGAGAATGATCTGTATGAAGAAGGCTGTGGTTTAACATGGGAAGCATACCCGGAGTGAGAGGGCAGTATCAGAGGAGAATGATCTGTATGAAGAAGGCTGTGGTTCAACATGGGAAGCATACCCGGAGTGAGAGGGCAGTGTCAGAGGAGAATGATCTGTAGGGAGAAGGCTGTGGTTTAACATGGGAAGCATACCCGGAGTGAGATGGCAGTATCAGAGAAGAATGATCTGTATGAAGAAGGCTGTGGTTTAACATGGGAAGCATACCCGGAGTGAGAGGGCAGTATCAGAGAAGAATGATCTGTATGAAGAAGGCTGTGGTTCAACATGGGAAGCATACCCGGAGTGAGAGGGCAGTATCAGAGAAGAATGATCTGTATGAAGAAGGCTGTGGTTTAACATGGGAAGCATACCCGGAGTGAGAGGGCAGTATCAGAGAAGAATGATCTGTATGAAGAAGGCTGTGGTTCAACATGGGAAGCATACCCGGAGTGAGAGGGCAGTATCAGAGAAGAATGATCTGTATGAAGAAGGCTGTGGTTTAACATGGGGAGCATACCCGGAGTGAGAGGGCAGTATCAGAGAAGAATGATCTGTATGAGGAAGGCTGTGGTTTAACATGGGAAGCATACCCGGAGTGAGAGGGCAGTATCAGAGAAGAATGATCTGTATGAAGAAGGCTGTGGTTTAACATGGGAAGCATACCCGGAGTGAGAGGGCAGTATCAGAGAAGAATGATCTGTATGAAGAAGGCTGTGGTTCAACATGGGAAGCATACCCGGAGTGAGAGGGCAGTATCAGAGAAGAATGATCTGTATGAAGAAGGCTGTGGTTTAACATGGGAAGCATACCCGGAGTGAGAGGGCAGTATCAGAGAAGAATGATCTGTATGAAGAAGGCTGTGGTTCAACATGGGAAGCATACCCGGAGTGAGAGGGCAGTATCAGAGAAGAATGATCTGTATGAAGAAGGCTGTGGTATAACATGGGAAGCATACCCGGAGTGAGAGGGCAGTATCAGAGGAGAATGATCTGTATGGAGAAGGCAATGGTTTAACATGGGAAGCATACCCGGAGTGAGAGGGCAGTATCAGAGAAGAATGATCTGTATGGAGAAGGCTGTGGTTTAACATGGGAAGCATACCCGGAGTGAGAGGGCAGTATCAGAGAAGAATGATCTGTATGGAGAAGGCAATGGTTTAACATGGGAAGCATACCCGGAGTGAGAGGGCAGTATCTGAGAAGAATGATCTGTATGAAGAAGGCTGTGGTTTAACATGGGAAGCATACCCGGAGTGAGAGGGCAGTATCAGAGAAGAATGATCTGTATGAAGAAGGCTGTGGTTTAACATGGGAAGCATACCCGGAGTGAGAGGGCAGTATCAGAGAAGAATGATCTGTATGGAGAAGGCAATGGTTTAACATGGGAAGCATACCCGGAGTGAGAGGGCAGTATCAGAGAAGAATGATCTGTATGAAGAAGGCTGTGGTTTAACATGGGAAGCATACCCGGAGTGAGAGGGCAGTATCAGAGAAGAATGATCTGTATGAAGAAGGCTGTGGTTTAACATGGGAAGCATACCCGGAGTGAGAGGGCAGTATCAGAGAAGAATGATCTGTATGAAGAAGGCTGTGGTTTACCATGGGAAGCATACCCGGGTGAGAGGGCAGTATCAGAGAAGAATGATCTGTATGAAGAAGGCTGTGGTTTACCATGGGAAGCATACCCGGAGTGGGAGGGCAGTATAAGAGAAGAATGATCTGTATGAAGAAGGCTGTGGTTCAACATGGGAAGCATACCCGGAGTGAAGGGCAGTATCAGAGAAGAATGATCTGTATGAAGAAGGCTGTGGTTCAACATGGGAAGCATACCCGGAGTGAGAGGGCAGTATCAGAGGAGAATGATCTGTATGAAGAAGGCTGTGGTTCAACATGGGAAGCATACCCGGAGTGAGAGGGCAGTATCAGAGAAGAATGATCTGTATGAAGAAGGCTGTTGTTTAACATGGGGAGCATACCCGGAGTGAGAGGGCAGTATCAGAGAAGAATGATCTGTATGAAGAAGGCTGTGGTTTAACATGGGGAGCATACCCGGAGTGAGAGGGCAGTATCAGAGAAGAATGATCTGTATGAAGAAGGCTGTGGTTTAACATGGGAAGCATACCCGGAGTGAGAGGGCAGTATCAGAGAAGAATGATCTGTATGAAGAAGGCTGTGGTTTAACATGGGAAGCATACCCGGAGTGAGAGGGCAGTATCAGAGAAGAATGATCTGTATGAAGAAGGCTGTGGTTTAACATGGGGAGCATACCCGGAGTGAGAGGGCAGTATCAGAGAAGAATGATCTGTATGAAGAAGGCTGTGGTTTAACATGGGGAGCATACCCGGAGTGAGAGGGCAGTATCAGAGAAGAATGATCTGTATGAAGAAGGCTGTGGTTTAACATGGGAAGCATACCCGGAGTGAGAGGGCAGTATCAGAGAAGAATGATCTGTATGAAGAAGGCTGTGGTTCAACATGGGAAGCATACCCGGAGTGAGAGGGCAGTATCAGAGGAGAATGATCTGTATGAAGAAGGCTGTGGTTTACCATGGGGAGCATACCCGGAGTGAGAGGGCAGTATCAGAGAAGAATGATCTGTATGGAGAAGGCTGTGGTTCAACATGGGAAGCATACCCGGAGTGAGAGGGCAGTATCAGAGAAGAATGATCTGTATGAAGAAGGCTGTGGTTTAACATGGGAAGCATACCCGGAGTGAGAGGGCAGTATCAGAGAAGAATGATCTGTATGAAGAAGGCTGTGGTTCAACATGGGAAGCATACCCGGAGTGAGAGGGCAGTATCAGAGAAGAATGATCTGTATGGAGAAGGCTGTGGTTTAACATGGGAAGCATACCCGGAGTGAGAGGGCAGTATCAGAGGAGAATGATCTGTATGAAGAAGGCTGTGGTTCAACATGGGAAGCATACCCGGAGTGAGAGGGCAGTATCAGAGAAGAATGATCTGTATGAAGAAGGCTGTGGTTCAACATGGGAAGCATACCCGGAGTGAGAGGGCAGTATCAGAGAAGAATGATCTGAATGAAGAAGGCTGTGGTTTAACATGGGAAGCATACCCGGAGTGAGAGGGCAGTATCAGAGAAGAATGATCTGTATGAAGAAGGCTGTGGTTTAACATGGGAAGCATACCCGGAGTGAGAGGGCAGTATCAGAGAAGAATGATCTGTATCGAGAAGGCTGTGGTTTAACATGGGAAGCATACCCGGAGTGAGAGGGCAGTATCAGAGGAGAATGATCTGTATGAAGAAGGCAATGGTTTAACATGGGAAGCATACCCGGAATGAGAGGGCAGTATCAGAGAAGAATGATCTGTATGAAGAAGGCTGTGGTTTACCATGGGAAGCATACCCGGAGTGAGAGGGCAGTATCAGAGGAGAATGATCTGTATGGAGAAGGCTGTGGTTTACCATGGGAAGCATACCCTGAGTGAGAGGGCAGTATCAGAGAAGAATGATCTGAATGAGGAAGGCTGTGGTTTACCATGGGAAGCATACCCGGAGTGAGAGGGCAGTATCAGAGAAGAATGATCTGTATGAGGAAGGCTGTGGTTTACCATGGGAAGCATACCCGGAGTGAGAGGGCAGTATCAGAGGAGAATGATCTGTATGGAGAAGGCTGTGGTTTACCATGGGAAGCATACCCGGAGTGAGAGGGCAGTATCAGAGAAGGATGATCTGAATGAGGAAGGCTGTGGTTTACCATGGGAAGCATACCCGGAGTGAGAGGGCAGTATCAGAGAAGAATGATCTGTATGAAGAAGGCAATGGTTTACCATGGGAAGCATACCCGGAGTGAGAGGGCAGTATCAGAGGAGAATGATCTGTATGAAGAAGGCAATGGTTTACCATGGGAAGCATACCCGGAGTGAGAGGGCAGTATCAGAGGAGAATGATCTGTATGGAGAAGGCTGTGGTTTACCATGGGAAGCATACCCGGAGTGAGAGGGCAGTATCAGAGAAGAATGATCTGAATGAGGAAGGCTGTGGTTTACCATGGGAAGCATACCCGGAGTGAGAGGGCAGTATCAGAGAAGAATGATCTGAATGAGGAAGGCTGTGGTTTACCATGGGAAGCATACCCGGAGTGAGAGGGCAGTATCAGAGAAGAATGATCTGTATGAAGAAGGCAATGGTTTACCATGGGAAGCATACCCGGAGTGAGAGGGCAGTATCAGAGGAGAATGATCTGTATGAAGAAGGCAATGGTTTAACATGGGAAGCATACCCGGAGTGAGAGGGCAGTATCAGAGAAGAATGATCTGTATGAAGAAGGCAATGGTTTGACATGGGAAGCATACCCGGAGTGAGAGGGCAGTATCAGAGAAGAATGATCTGTATGAAGAAGGCAATGGTTTACCATGGGAAGCATACCCGGAGTGAGAGGGCAGTATCAGAGTAGAATGATCTGCATGAAGAAGGCTGTGGTTTACCATGGGAAGCATACCCGGAGTGAGAGGGCAGTATCAGAGAAGAATGATCTGAATGAGGAAGGCTGTGGTTTACCATGGGAAGCATACCCGGAGTGAGAGGGCAGTATCAGAGAAGAATGATCTGTATGAAGAAGGCAATGGTTTAACATGGGAAGCATACCCGGAGTGAGAGGGCAGTATCAGAGAAGAATGATCTGTATGGAGAAGGCTGTGGTTTACCATGGGAAGCATACCCGGAGTGAGAGGGCAGTATCAGAGAAGAATGATCTGTATGAAGAAGGTTGTGGTTTAACATGGGAAGCATACCCGGAGTGAGAGGGCAGTATCAGAGGAGAATGATCTGTATGATGAAGGCTGTGGTTCAACATGGGAAGCATACCCGGAGTGAGAGGGCAGTATCAGAGGAGAATGATCTGTATGAAGAAGGCTGTGGTTTAACATGGGAAGCATACCCGGAGTGAGAGGGCAGTATCAGAGGAGAATGATCTGTAGGGAGAAGGCTGTGTTTTAACATGGGAAGCAT
This sequence comes from Brachyptera risi, assembly GCA_964007535.1. Classification (NCBI taxonomy): domain Eukaryota; kingdom Metazoa; phylum Arthropoda; class Insecta; order Plecoptera; family Taeniopterygidae; genus Brachyptera; species Brachyptera risi. Next base: position 5,309,958 of record OZ023333.1, read on the forward strand.
ACCCGGAGTGAGAGGGCAGTATCAGAGGAGAATGATCTGTAGGGAGAAGGCTGTGGTTTAACATGGGAAGCATACCCGGAGTGAGAGGGCAGTATCAGAGGAGAATGATCTGTATGAAGAAGGCTGTGGTTTAACATGGGAAGCATACCCAGAGTGAGAGGGCAGTATCAGAGGAGAATGATCTGTAGGGAGAAGGCTGTGGTTTAACATGGGAAGCATACCCGGAGTGAGAGGGCAGTATCAGAGAAGAATGATCTGTATGAAGCAGGCTGTGGTTTAACATTGGGAGCATACCCGGAGTGAGAGGGCAGTATCAGAGAAGAATGATCTGTATGAGGAAGGCTGTGGTTTAACATGGGAAGCATACCCGCTTTGAGAGGGCAGTATCAGAAAGGAATGATCTGTATGAAGCAGGCTGTGGTTCAACATGGGAAGCATACCCGGAGTGAGAGGGCAGTATCAGAGAAGAATGATCTGTATGAAGAAGGCTGTGGTTTAACATGGGAAGCATACCCGGAGTGAGAGGGCAGTATCAGAGAAGAATGATCTGTATGGAGAAGGCTGTGGTTTAACATGGGAAGCATACCCGCATTGAGAGGGCAGTATCAGAAAGGAATGATCTGTATGAAGAAGGCTGTGGTTTGACATGGGAAGCATACCCAGAGTGAGAGGGCAGTATCAGAGAAGAATGATCTGTATGAAGAAGGCTGTGGTTTAACATGGGAAGCATACCCGGAGTGAGAGGGCAGTATCAGAGAAGAATGATCTGTATGGAGAAAGCTGTGGTTTAGCATGGGAAGCATACCCGGAGTGAGAGGGCAGTATCAGAGAAGAATGATCTGTATGGAGATGGCTGTGGTTCAACATGGGAAGCATACCCGGAGTAAGAGGGCAGTATCAGAGAAGAATGATCTGTATGAAGAAGGCAATGGTTTAACATGGGAAGCATACCCGGAGTGAGAGGGCAGTATCAGAGGAGAATGATCTGTATGAAGAAGGCTGTGGTTCAACATGGGGAGCATACCCGGAGTGAGAGGGCAGTATCAGAGAAGAATGATCTGTATGAAGTAGGCTGTGGTTTAACATGGGAAGCATACCCGGAGTGAGAGGGCAGTATCAGAGAAGAATGATCTGTATGGAGAAGGCTGTGGTTCAACATGGGGAGCATACCCGGAGTGAGAGGGCAGTATCAGAGAAGAATGATCTGTATGAAGAAGGCTGTGGTTTAACATGGGAAGCATACCCGGAGTGAGCGGGCAGTATCAGAGAAGAATGATCTGTATGGAGAAGGCTGTGGTTTAACATGGGAAGCATACCGGGAGTGAGAGGGCAGTATCAGAGAAGAATGATATGTATGAAGAAGGCTGTGGTTCAACATGGGGAGCATACCCGGAGTGAGAGGGCAGTATCAGAGAAGAATGATCTGTATGAAGAAGGCTGTGGTTTAACATGGGAAGCATACCCGGAGTGAGAGGGCAGTATCAGAGGAGAATGATCTGTATGAAGAAGGCTGTGGTTCAACATGGGGAGCATACCCGGAGTGAGAGGGCAGTATCAGAGAAGAATGATCTGTATGAAGAAGGCTGTGGTTTAACATGGGAAGCATACCCGGAGTGAGAGGGCAGTATCAGAGAAGAATGATCTGTATGGAGAAGGCTGTGGTTTAACATGGGAAGCATACCGGGAGTGAGAGGGCAGTATCAGAGAAGAATGATCTGTATGAAGAAGGCTGTGGTTTAACATGGGAAGCATACCCGGAGTGAGAGGGCAGTATCAGAGAAGAATGATCTGTATGAAGAAGGCTGTGGTTTAACATGGGAAGCATACCCGGAGTGAGAGGGCAGTATCAGAGAAGAATGATCTGTATGAAGAAGGCTGTGGTTCAACATGGGAAGCATACCCGGAGTGAGAGGGCAGTATCAGAGGAGAATGATCTGTATGAAGAAGGCTGTGGTTTACCATGGGGAGCATACCCGGAGTGAGAGGGCAGTATCAGAGAAGACTGATCTGTATGGAGAAGGCTGTGGTTCAACATGGGAAGCATACCCGGAGTGAGAGGGCAGTATCAGAGAAGAATGATCTGTATGAAGAAGGCTGTGGTTTAACATGGAAAGCATACCCGGAGTGAGAGGGCAGTATCAGAGGAGAATGATCTGTATGAAGAAGGCAATGGTTTAACATGGGAAGCATACCCGGAGTGAGAGGGCAGTATCAGAGAAGAATGATCTGTATGAAGAAGGCTGTGGTTTACCATGGGAAGCATACCCGGAGTGAGAGGGCAGTATCAGAGGAGAATGATCTGTATGGAGAAGGCTGTGGTTTACCATGGGAAGCATACCCGGAGTGAGAGGGCAGTATCAGAGAAGAATGATCTGAATGAGGAAGGCTGTGGTTTACCATGGGAAGCATACCCGGAGTGAGAGGGCAGTATCAGAGAAGAATGATCTGTATGAGGAAGGCTGTGGTTTACCATGGGAAGCATACCCGGAGTGAGAGGGCAGTATCAGAGGAGAATGATCTGTATGGAGAAGGCTGTGGTTTACCATGGGAAGCATACCCGGAGTGAGAGGGCAGTATCAGAGAAGAATGATCTGAATGAGGAAGGCTGTGGTTTACCATGGGAAGCATACCCGGAGTGAGAGGGCAGTATCAGAGAAGAATGATCTGTATGAAGAAGGCAATGGTTTACCATGGGAAGCATACCCGGAGTGAGAGGGCAGTATCAGAGGAGAATGATCTGTATGAAGAAGGCAATGGTTTACCATGGGAAGCATACCCGGAGTGAGAGGGCAGTATCAGAGGAGAATGATCTGTATGGAGAAGGCTGTGGTTTACCATGGGAAGCATACCCGGAGTGAGAGGGCAGTATCAGAGAAGAATGATCTGAATGAGGAAGGCTGTGGTTTACCATGGGAAGCATACCCGGAGTGAGAGGGCAGTATCAGAGAAGAATGATCTGAATGAGGAAGGCTGTGGTTTACCATGGGAAGCATACCCGGAGTGAGAGGGCAGTATCAGAGAAGAATGATCTGTATGAAGAAGGCAATGGTTTACCATGGGAAGCATACCCGGAGTGAGAGGGCAGTATCAGAGGAGAATGATCTGTATGAAGAAGGCAATGGTTTAACATGGGAAGCATACCCGGAGTGAGAGGGCAGTATCAGAGAAGAATGATCTGTATGAAGAAGGCAATGGTTTGACATGGGAAGCATACCCGGAGTGAGAGGGCAGTATCAGAGAAGAATGATCTGTATGAAGAAGGCTGTGGTTTAACATGGGAAGCATACCCGGAGTGAGAGGGCAGTATCAGAGTAGAATGATCTGCATGAAGAAGGCTGTGGTTTACCATGGGAAGCATACCCGGAGTGAGAGGGCAGTATCAGAGAAGAATGATCTGAATGAGGAAGGCTGTGGTTTACCATGGGAAGCATACCCGGAGTGAGAGGGCAGTATCAGAGGAGAATGATCTGTATGGAGAAGGCTGTGGTTTAACATGGGAAGCATACCCGGAGTGAGAGGGCAGTATCAGAGGAGAATGATCTGTATGAAGAAGGCTGTGTTTTAACATGAGAAGCATACCCGGAGTGAGAGGGCAGTATCAGAGGAGAATGATCTGTATGAAGAAGGCTGTGTTTTAACATGAGAAGCATACCCGGAGTGAGAGGGCAGTATCAGAGAAGAATGATCTGTATGAAGAAGGCTGTGGTTCAACATGGAAAGCATACCCGGAGTGAGAGGGCAGTATCAGAGGAGAATGATCTGTATGAAGAAGGCAATGGTTTAACATGGGAAGCATACCCGGAGTGAGAGGGCAGTATCAGAGAAGAATGATCTGTATGAAGAAGGCTGTGGTTCAACATGGAAAGCATACCCGGAGTGAGAGGGCAGTATCAGAGAAGAATGATCTGTATGAAGAAGGCAATGGTTTAACATGGAAAGCATACCCGGAGTGAGAGGGCAGTATCAGAGAAGAATGATCTGTATGAAGGAGGCTGTGGTTTAACATGGGAAGCATACCCGGAGTGAGAGGGCAGTATCAGAGAAGAATGATCTGTATGAAGAAGGCAATGGTTTAACATGGGAAGCATACCCGGAGTGAGAGGGCAGTATCAGAGAAGAATGATCTGTATGAAGAAGGCAATGGTTTAACATGGGAAGCATACCCGGAGTGAGAGGGCAGTATCAGAGAAGAATGATCTGTATGAAGAAGGCTGTGGTTCAACATGGAAAGCATACCCGGAGTGAGAGGGCAGTATCAGAGAAGAATGATCTGTATGAAGAAGGCAATGGTTAAACATGGGAAGCATACCCGGAGTGAGAGGGTAGTATCAGAGAAGAATGATCTGTATGAAGGAGGCAATGGTTCAACATGGGGAGCATACCCGGAGTGAGAGGGCAGTATCAGAGAAGAATGATCTGTATGAAGAAGGCAATGGTTTAACATGGGAAGCATACCCGGAGTGAGAGGGCAGTATCAGAGAAGAATGATCTGTATGAAGAAGGCAATGGTTTAACATGGGAAGCATACCCGGAGTGAGAGGGCAGTATCAGAGAAGAATGATCTGTATGAAGAAGGCTGTGGTTTAACATGGGAAGCATACCCGGAGTGAGAGGGCAGTATCAGAGAAGAATGATCTGTATGGAGAAGGCTGTGGTTCAACATGGGAAGCATACCCGGAGTGAAGGGCAGTATCAGAGAAGAATGATCTGTATGAAGAAGGCTGTGGTTCAACATGGGAACCATACCCGGAGTGAGAGGGCAGTATCAGAGATGAATGATCTGTATGAAGAAGGCTGTGGTTTAACATGGGAAGCATACCCGGAGTGAGAGGGCAGTATCAGAGGAGAATGATCTGTATGAAGAAGGCTGTGATTCAACATGGGAAGCATACCCGGAGTGAGAGGGCAGTATCAGAGGAGAATGATCTGTATGAAGAAGGCTGTGGTTTAACATGGGAAGCATACCCGGAGTGAGAGGGCAGTATCAGAGAAGAACGATCTGTATGAAGAAGGCTGTGGTTTAATATGGGAAGCATACCCGGAGTGAGAGGGCAGTATCAGAGAAGAATGATCTGAATGAAGAAGGCTGTGGTTTAACATGGGAAGCATACCCGGAGTGAGAGGGCAGTATCAGAGAAGAATGATCTGTATGAAGAAGGCTGTGGTTTACCATGGGAAGCATACCCGGAATGAGAGGGCAGTATCAGAGAAGAATGATCTGTATGAAGAAGGCTGTGGTTTAACATGGGAAGCATACCCGGAGTGAGAGGGCAGTATCAGAGAAGAATGATCTGTATGAAGAAGGCAATGGTTTAACATGGGAAGCATACCCGGAGTGAGAGGGCAGTATCAGAGAAGAATGATCTGTATGGAGAAGGCTGTGGTTCAACATGGGAAGCATACCCGGAGTGAGAGGGCAGTATCAGAGAAGAATGATCTGTATGAAGAAGGCAATGGTTTAACATGGGGAGCATACCCGGAGTGAGAGGGCAGTATCACAGAAGAATGATCTGTATGAAGGAGGCTGTGGTTTAACATGGGAAGCATACCCGGAGTGAGAGGGCAGTATCAGAGGAGAATGATCTGTATGAAGAAGGCAATGGTTCAACATGGGAAGCATACCCGGAGTGAGAGGTCAGTATCAGAGAAGAATGATCTGTATGAAGAAGGCTGTGGTTTAACATGGGAAGCATACCCGGAGTGAGAGGGCAGTATCAGAGAAGAATGATCTGTATGAAGAAGGCTGTGGTTCAACATGGGAAGCATACCCGGAGTGAGAGGGCAGTATCAGAGAAGAATGATCTGTATGAAGAAGGCTGTGGTTTAACATGGGAAGCATACCCGGAGTGAGAGGGCAGTATCAGAGAAGAATGATCTGTATGAAGAAGGCTGTGGTTTACCATGGGAAGCATACCCGGAATGAGAGGGCAGTATCAGAGAAGAATGATCTGTATGAAGAAGGCTGTGGTTTACCATGGGAAGCATACCCGGAGTGAGAGGGCAGAATCAGAGGAGAATGATCTGTATGAAGAAGGCTGTGGTTCAACATGGGAAGCATACCCGGAGTGAGAGGGCAGTATCAGAGGAGAATGATCTGTATGAAGAAGGCTGTGGTTTAACATGGGAAGCATACCCGGTGTGAGAGGGCAGTATCAGAGAAGAATGATCTGTATGGAGAAGGCTGTGGTTTAACATGGGAAGCATATCCGGAGTGAGAGGGCAGTATCAGAGGAGAATGATCTGTATGAAGAAGGCTGTGGTTCAACATGGGAAGCATACCCGGAGTGAGAGGGCAGTATCAGAGGAGAATGATCTGTATGGAGAAGGCAATGGTTTAACATGGGAAGCATACCCGGAGTGAGAGGGCAGTATCAGAGAAGAATGATCTGTATGAAGAAGGCTGTGGTTCAACATGGGAAGCATACCCGGAGTGAGAGGGCAGTATCAGAGGAGAATGATCTGTATGAAGAAGGCTGTGGTTTACCATGGGAAGCATACCCGGAGTGAGAGGGCAGTATCAGAGAAGAATGATCTGTATGGAGAAGGCTGTGGTTTACCATGGGAAGCATACCCGGAATGAGAGGGCAGTATCAGAGAAGAATGATCTGTATGAAGAAGGCTGTGGTTTAACATGGGAAGCATACCCGGAGTAAGAGGGCAGTATCAGAGGAGAATGATCTGTATGAAGAAGGCTGTGGTTCAACATGGGGAGCATACCCGGAGTGAGAGGGCAGTATCAGAGAAGAATGATCTGTATGAAGAAGGCTGTGGTTTAACATGGGAAGCATACCCGGAGTGAGAGGGCAGTATCAGAGGAGAATGATCTGTATGGAGAAGGCTGTGGTTTAACATGGGAAGCATACCCGGAGTGAGAGGGCAGTATCAGAGGAGAATGATCTGTAGGGAGAAGGCTGTGGTTTAACATGGGAAGCATACCCGGAGTGAGAGGGCAGTATCAGAGAAGAATGATCTGTATGAAGAAGGCTGTGGTTTACCATGGAAAGCATACCCGGAGTGAGAGGGCAGTATCAGAGAAGAATGATCTGTATGGAGAAGGCAATGGTTTAACATGGGAAGCATACCCGGAGTGAGAGGGCAGTATCAGAGGAGAATGATCTGTATGAAGAAGGCTGTGGTTTAACATGGGAAGCATACCCGGAGTGAGAGGGCAGTATCAGAGGAGAATGATCTGTATGAAGAAGGCTGTGGTTCAACATGGGAAGCATACCCGGAGTGAGAGGGCAGTGTCAGAGGAGAATGATCTGTAGGGAGAAGGCTGTGGTTTAACATGGGAAGCATACCCGGAGTGAGAGGGCAGTATCAGAGAAGAATGATCTGTATGAAGAAGGCTGTGGTTTAACATGGGAAGCATACCCGGAGTGAGAGGGCAGTATCAGAGAAGAATGATCTGTATGAAGAAGGCTGTGGTTCAACATGGGAAGCATACCCGGAGTGAGAGGGCAGTATCAGAGAAGAATGATCTGTATGAAGAAGGCTGTGGTTTAACATGGGAAGCATACCCGGAGTGAGAGGGCAGTATCAGAGAAGAATGATCTGTATGAAGAAGGCTGTGGTTCAACATGGGAAGCATACCCGGAGTGAGAGGGCAGTATCAGAGAAGAATGATCTGTATGAAGAAGGCTGTGGTTTAACATGGGGAGCATACCCGGAGTGAGAGGGCAGTATCAGAGAAGAATGATCTGTATGAGGAAGGCTGTGGTTTAACATGGGAAGCATACCCGGAGTGAGAGGGCAGTATCAGAGAAGAATGATCTGTATGAAGAAGGCTGTGGTTTAACATGGGAAGCATACCCGGAGTGAGAGGGCAGTATCAGAGAAGAATGATCTGTATGAAGAAGGCTGTGGTTCAACATGGGAAGCATACCCGGAGTGAGAGGGCAGTATCAGAGAAGAATGATCTGTATGAAGAAGGCTGTGGTTTAACATGGGAAGCATACCCGGAGTGAGAGGGCAGTATCAGAGAAGAATGATCTGTATGAAGAAGGCTGTGGTTCAACATGGGAAGCATACCCGGAGTGAGAGGGCAGTATCAGAGAAGAATGATCTGTATGAAGAAGGCTGTGGTATAACATGGGAATCATACCCGGAGTGAGAGGGCAGTATCAGAGGAGAATGATCTGTATGGAGAAGGCAATGGTTTAACATGGGAAGCATACCCGGAGTGAGAGGGCAGTATCAGAGAAGAATGATCTGTATGGAGAAGGCTGTGGTTTAACATGGGAAGCATACCCGGAGTGAGAGGGCAGTATCAGAGAAGAATGATCTGTATGGAGAAGGCAATGGTTTAACATGGGAAGCATACCCGGAGTGAGAGGGCAGTATCTGAGAAGAATGATCTGTATGAAGAAGGCTGTGGTTTAACATGGGAAGCATACCCGGAGTGAGAGGGCAGTATCAGAGAAGAATGATCTGTATGAAGAAGGCTGTGGTTTAACATGGGAAGCATACCCGGAGTGAGAGGGCAGTATCAGAGAAGAATGATCTGTATGGAGAAGGCAATGGTTTAACATGGGAAGCATACCCGGAGTGAGAGGGCAGTATCAGAGAAGAATGATCTGTATGAAGAAGGCTGTGGTTTAACATGGGAAGCATACCCGGAGTGAGAGGGCAGTATCAGAGAAGAATGATCTGTATGAAGAAGGCTGTGGTTTAACATGGGAAGCATACCCGGAGTGAGAGGGCAGTATCAGAGAAGAATGATCTGTATGAAGAAGGCTGTGGTTTACCATGGGAAGCATACCCGGGTGAGAGGGCAGTATCAGAGAAGAATGATCTGTATGAAGAAGGCTGTGGTTTACCATGGGAAGCATACCCGGAGTGGGAGGGCAGTATAAGAGAAGAATGATCTGTATGAAGAAGGCTGTGGTTCAACATGGGAAGCATACCCGGAGTGAAGGGCAGTATCAGAGAAGAATGATCTGTATGAAGAAGGCTGTGGTTCAACATGGGAAGCATACCCGGAGTGAGAGGGCAGTATCAGAGGAGAATGATCTGTATGAAGAAGGCTGTGGTTCAACATGGGAAGCATACCCGGAGTGAGAGGGCAGTATCAGAGAAGAATGATCTGTATGAAGAAGGCTGTTGTTTAACATGGGGAGCATACCCGGAGTGAGAGGGCAGTATCAGAGAAGAATGATCTGTATGAAGAAGGCTGTGGTTTAACATGGGGAGCATACCCGGAGTGAGAGGGCAGTATCAGAGAAGAATGATCTGTATGAAGAAGGCTCTGGTTCAACATGGGAAGCATACCCGGAGTGAGAGGGCAGTATCAGAGAAGAATGATCTGTATGGAGAAGGCTGTGGTTTAACATGGGAAGCATACCCGGAGTGAGAGGGCAGTATCAGAGGAGAATGATCTGTATGAAGAAGGCTGTGGTTCAACATGGGAAGCATACCCGGAGTGAGAGGGCAGTATCAGAGAAGAATGATCTGTATGAAGAAGGCTGTGGTTCAACATGGGAAGCATACCCGGAGTGAGAGGGCAGTATCAGAGAAGAATGATCTGAATGAAGAAGGCTGTGGTTTAACATGGGAAGCATACCCGGAGTGAGAGGGCAGTATCAGAGAAGAATGATCTGTATGAAGAAGGCTGTGGTTTAACATGGGAAGCATACCCGGAGTGAGAGGGCAGTATCAGAGAAGAATGATCTGTATCGAGAAGGCTGTGGTTTAACATGGGAAGCATACCCGGAGTGAGAGGGCAGTATCAGAGGAGAATGATCTGTATGAAGAAGGCAATGGTTTAACATGGGAAGCATACCCGGAATGAGAGGGCAGTATCAGAGAAGAATGATCTGTATGAATAAGGCTGTGGTTTACCATGGGAAGCATACCCGGAGTGAGAGGGCAGTATCAGAGGAGAATGATCTGTATGGAGAAGGCTGTGGTTTACCATGGGAAGCATACCCGGAGTGAGAGGGCAGTATCAGAGAAGAATGATCTGAATGAGGAAGGCTGTGGTTTACCATGGGAAGCATACCCGGAGTGAGAGGGCAGTATCAGAGAAGAATGATCTGTATGAGGAAGGCTGTGGTTTACCATGGGAAGCATACCCGGAGTGAGAGGGCAGTATCAGAGGAGAATGATCTGTATGGAGAAGGCTGTGGTTTACCATGGGAAGCATACCCGGAGTGAGAGGGCAGTATCAGAGAAGAATGATCTGAATGAGGAAGGCTGTGGTTTACCATGGGAAGCATACCCGGAGTGAGAGGGCAGTATCAGAGAAGAATGATCTGTATGAAGAAGGCAATGGTTTACCATGGGAAGCATACCCGGAGTGAGAGGGCAGTATCAGAGGAGAATGATCTGTATGAAGAAGGCAATGGTTTACCATGGGAAGCATACCCGGAGTGAGAGGGCAGTATCAGAGGAGAATGATCTGTATGGAGAAGGCTGTGGTTTACCATGGGAAGCATACCCGGAGTGAGAGGGCAGTATCAGAGAAGAATGATCTGAATGAGGAAGGCTGTGGTTTACCATGGGAAGCATACCCGGAGTGAGAGGGCAGTATCAGAGAAGAATGATCTGAATGAGGAAGGCTGTGGTTTACCATGGGAAGCATACCCGGAGTGAGAGGGCAGTATCAGAGAAGAATGATCTGTATGAAGAAGGCAATGGTTTACCATGGGAAGCATACCCGGAGTGAGAGGGCAGTATCAGAGGAGAATGATCTGTATGAAGAAGGCAATGGTTTAACATGGGAAGCATACCCGGAGTGAGAGGGCAGTATCAGAGAAGAATGATCTGTATGAAGAAGGCAATGGTTTGACATGGGAAGCATACCCGGAGTGAGAGGGCAGTATCAGAGAAGAATGATCTGTATGAAGAAGGCAATGGTTTACCATGGGAAGCATACCCGGAGTGAGAGGGCAGTATCAGAGTAGAATGATCTGCATGAAGAAGGCTGTGGTTTACCATGGGAAGCATACCCGGAGTGAGAGGGCAGTATCAGAGAAGAATGATCTGAATGAGGAAGGCTGTGGTTTACCATGGGAAGCATACCCGGAGTGAGAGGGCAGTATCAGAGAAGAATGATCTGTATGAAGAAGGCAATGGTTTAACATGGGAAGCATACCCGGAGTGAGAGGGCAGTATCAGAGAAGAATGATCTGTATGGAGAAGGCTGTGGTTTACCATGGGAAGCATACCCGGAGTGAGAGGGCAGTATCAGAGAAGAATGATCTGTATGAAGAAGGTTGTGGTTTAACATGGGAAGCATACCCGGAGTGAGAGGGCAGTATCAGAGGAGAATGATCTGTATGATGAAGGCTGTGGTTCAACATGGGAAGCATACCCGGAGTGAGAGGGCAGTATCAGAGGAGAATGATCTGTATGAAGAAGGCTGTGGTTTAACATGGGAAGCATACCCGGAGTGAGAGGGCAGTATCAGAGGAGAATGATCTGTAGGGAGAAGGCTGTGGTTTAACATGGGAATCATACCCGGAGTGAGAGGGCAGTATCAGAGGAGAATGATCTGTAGGGAGAAGGCTGTGGTTTAACATGGGAAGCATACCCGGAGTGAGAGGGCAGTATCAGAGGAGAATGATCTGTATGAAGAAGGCTGTGGTTTAACATGGGAAGCATACCCAGAGTGAGAGGGCAGTATCAGAGGAGAATGATCTGTAGGGAGAAGGCTGTGGTTTAACATGGGAAGCATACCCGGAGTGAGAGGGCAGTATCAGAGAAGAATGATCTGTATGAAGCAGGCTGTGGTTTAACATTGGGAGCATACCCGGAGTGAGAGGGCAGTATCAGAGAAGAATGATCTGTATGAGGAAGGCTGTGGTTTAACATGGGAAGCATACCCGCTTTGAGAGGGCAGTATCAGAAAGGAATGATCTGTATGAAGCAGGCTGTGGTTCAACATGGGAAGCATACCCGGAGTGAGAGGGCAGTATCAGAGAAGAATGATCTGTATGAAGAAGGCTGTGGTTTAACATGGGAAGCATACCCGGAGTGAGAGGGCAGTATCAGAGAAGAATGATCTGTATGGAGAAGGCTGTGGTTTAACATGGGAAGCATACCCGCATTGAGAGGGCAGTATCAGAAAGGAATGATCTGTATGAAGAAGGCTGTGGTTTGACATGGGAAGCATACCCAGAGTGAGAGGGCAGTATCAGAGAAGAATGATCTGTATGAAGAAGGCTGTGGTTTAACATGGGAAGCATACCCGGAGTGAGAGGGCAGTATCAGAGAAGAATGATCTGTATGGAGAAAGCTGTGGTTTAGCATGGGAAGCATACCCGGAGTGAGAGGGCAGTATCAGAGAAGAATGATCTGTATGGAGATGGCTGTGGTTCAACATGGGAAGCATACCCGGAGTAAGAGGGCAGTATCAGAGAAGAATGATCTGTATGAAGAAGGCAATGGTTTAACATGGGAAGCATACCCGGAGTGAGAGGGCAGTATCAGAGGAGAATGATCTGTATGAAGAAGGCTGTGGTTCAACATGGGGAGCATACCCGGAGTGAGAGGGCAGTATCAGAGAAGAATGATCTGTATGAAGAAGGCTGTGGTTTAACATGGGAAGCATACCCGGAGTGAGAGGGCAGTATCAGAGAAGAATGATCTGTATGGAGAAGGCTGTGGTTCAACATGGGGAGCATACCCGGAGTGAGAGGGCAGTATCAGAGAAGAATGATCTGTATGAAGAAGGCTGTGGTTTAACATGGGAAGCATACCCGGAGTGAGCGGGCAGTATCAGAGAAGAATGATCTGTATGGAGAAGGCTGTGGTTTAACATGGGAAGCATACCGGGAGTGAGAGGGCAGTATCAGAGAAGAATGATCTGTATGAAGAAGGCTGTGGTTCAACATGGGGAGCATACCCGGAGTGAGAGGGCAGTATCAGAGAAGAATGATCTGTATGAAGAAGGCTGTGGTTTAACATGGGAAGCATACCCGGAGTGAGAGGGCAGTATCAGAGGAGAATGATCTGTATGAAGAAGGCTGTGGTTCAACATGGGGAGCATACCCGGAGTGAGAGGGCAGTATCAGAGAAGAATGATCTGTATGAAGAAGGCTGTGGTTTAACATGGGAAGCATACCCGGAGTGAGAGGGCAGTATCAGAGAAGAATGATCTGTATGGAGAAGGCTGTGGTTTAACATGGGAAGCATACCGGGAGTGAGAGGGCAGTATCAGAGAAGAATGATCTGTATGAAGAAGGCTGTGGTTTAACATGGGAAGCATACCCGGAGTGAGAGGGCAGTATCAGAGAAGAATGATCTGTATGAAGAAGGCTGTGGTTTAACATGGGAAGCATACCCGGAGTGAGAGGGCAGTATCAGAGAAGAATGATCTGTATGAAGAAGGCTGTGGTTCAACATGGGAAGCATACCCGGAGTGAGAGGGCAGTATCAGAGGAGAATGATCTGTATGAAGAAGGCTGTGGTTTACCATGGGGAGCATACCCGGAGTGAGAGGGCAGTATCAGAGAAGAATGATCTGTATGGAGAAGGCTGTGGTTCAACATGGGAAGCATACCCGGAGTGAGAGGGCAGTATCAGAGAAGAATGATCTGTATGAAGAAGGCTGTGGTTTAACATGGAAAGCATACCCGGAGTGAGAGGGCAGTATCAGAGGAGAATGATCTGTATGAAGAAGGCAATGGTTTAACATGGGAAGCATACCCGGAGTGAGAGGGCAGTATCAGAGAAGAATGATCTGTATGAAGAAGGCTGTGGTTTACCATGGGAAGCATACCCGGAGTGAGAGGGCAGTATCAGAGGAGAATGATCTGTATGGAGAAGGCTGTGGTTTACCATGGGAAGCATACCCGGAGTGAGAGGGCAGTATCAGAGAAGAATGATCTGAATGAGGAAGGCTGTGGTTTACCATGGGAAGCATACCCGGAGTGAGAGGGCAGTATCAGAGAAGAATGATCTGTATGAGGAAGGCTGTGGTTTACCATGGGAAGCATACCCGGAGTGAGAGGGCAGTATCAGAGGAGAATGATCTGTATGGAGAAGGCTGTGGTTTACCATGGGAAGCATACCCGGAGTGAGAGGGCAGTATCAGAGAAGAATGATCTGAATGAGGAAGGCTGTGGTTTACCATGGGAAGCATACCCGGAGTGAGAGGGCAGTATCAGAGAAGAATGATCTGTATGAAGAAGGCAATGGTTTACCATGGGAAGCATACCCGGAGTGAGAGGGCAGTATCAGAGGAGAATGATCTGTATGAAGAAGGCAATGGTTTACCATGGGAAGCATACCCGGAGTGAGAGGGCAGTATCAGAGGAGAATGATCTGTATGGAGAAGGCTGTGGTTTACCATGGGAAGCATACCCGGAGTGAGAGGGCAGTATCAGAGAAGAATGATCTGAATGAGGAAGGCTGTGGTTTACCATGGGAAGCATACCCGGAGTGAGAGGGCAGTATCAGAGAAGAATGATCTGAATGAGGAAGGCTGTGGTTTACCATGGGAAGCATACCCGGAGTGAGAGGGCAGTATCAGAGAAGAATGATCTGTATGAAGAAGGCAATGGTTTACCATGGGAAGCATACCCGGAGTGAGAGGGCAGTATCAGAGGAGAATGATCTGTATGAAGAAGGCAATGGTTTAACATGGGAAGCATACCCGGAGTGAGAGGGCAGTATCAGAGAAGAATGATCTGTATGAAGAAGGCAATGGTTTGACATGGGAAGCATACCCGGAGTGAGAGGGCAGTATCAGAGAAGAATGATCTGTATGAAGAAGGCTGTGGTTTAACATGGGAAGCATACCCGGAGTGAGAGGGCAGTATCAGAGTAGAATGATCTGCATGAAGAAGGCTGTGGTTTACCATGGGAAGCATACCCGGAGTGAGATGGCAGTATCAGAGAAGAATGATCTGAATGAGGAAGGCTGTGGTTTACCATGGGAAGCATACCCGGAGTGAGAGGGCAGTATCAGAGGAGAATGATCTGTATGGAGAAGGCTGTGGTTTAACATGGGAAGCATACCCGGAGTGAGAGGGCAGTATCAGAGAAGAATGATCTGTATGGAGAAGGCTGTGGTTTACCATGGGAAGCATACCCGGAGTGAGAGGGCAGTATCAGAGGAGAATGATCTGTATGAAGAAGGCTGTGGTTTAACATGGGAAGCATACCCGGAGTGAGAGGGCAGTATCAGAGGAGAATGATCTGTATGGAGAAGGCTGTGGTTTACCATGGGAAGCATACCCGGAGTGAGAGGGCAGTATCAGAGAAGAATGATCTGAATGAGGAAGGCTGTGGTTTACCATGGGAAGCATACCCGGAGTGAGAGGGCAGTATCAGAGAAGAATGATCTGCATGAAGAAGGCTGTGGTTTACCATGGGAAGCATACCCGGAGTGAGAGGGCAGTATCAGAGAAGAATGATCTGTATGAAGAAGGCAATGGTTTAACATGGGAAGCATACCCGGAGTGAGAGGGCAGTATCAGAGGAGAATGATCTGTATGGAGAAGGCTGTGGTTTACCATGGGAAGCATACCCGGAGTGAGAGGGCAGTATCAGAGAAGAATGATCTGTATGAAGAAGGCAATGGTTTAACATGGGAAGCATACCCGGAGTGAGAGGGCAGTATCAGAGAAGAATGATCTGTATGGAGAAGGCTGTGGTTTACCATGGGAAGCATACCCGGAGTGAGAGGGCAGTATCAGAGGAGAATGATCTGTATGAAGAAGGCTGTGGTTTAACATGGGAAGCATACCCGGAGTGAGAGGGCAGTATCAGAGGAGAATGATCTGTAGGGAGAAGGCTGTGGTTTAACATGGGAAGCATACCCGGAGTAAGAGGGCAGAATCAGAGAAGAATGATCTGTATGAAGAAGGCTGTGGTTTAACATGGGAAGCATACCCGGAGTGAGAGGGCAGTATCAGAGAAGAATGATCTGTATGAAGCAGGCTGTGGTTTAACATTGGGAGCATACCCGGAGTGAGAGGGCAGTATCAGAGAAGAATGATCTGTATGAGGAAGGCTGTGGTTTAACATGGGAAGCATACCCGCTTTGAGAGGGCAGTATCAGAAAGGAATGATCTGTATGAAGCAGGCTGTGGTTCAACATGGGAAGCATACCCGGAGTGAGAGGGCAGTATCAGAGAAGAATGATCTGTATGAAGAAGGCTGTGGTTTAACATGGGAAGCATACCCGGAGTGAGAGGGCAGTATCAGAGAAGAATGATCTGTATGGAGAAGGCTGTGGTTTAACATGGGAAGCATACCCGCATTGAGAGGGCAGTATCAGAAAGGAATGATCTGTATGAAGAAGGCTGTGGTTTGACATGGGAAGCATACCCAGAGTGAGAGGGCAGTATCAGAGAAGAATGATCTGTATGAAGAAGGCTGTGGTTTAACATGGGAAGCATACCCGGAGTGAGAGGGCAGTATCAGAGAAGAATGATCTGTATGGAGAAAGCTGTGGTTTAGCATGGGAAGCATACCCGGAGTGAGAGGGCAGTATCAGAGAAGAATGATCTGTATGGAGATGGCTGTGGTTCAACATGGGAAGCATACCCGGAGTAAGAGGGCAGTATCAGAGAAGAATGATCTGTATGAAGAAGGCAATGGTTTAACATGGGAAGCATACCCGGAGTGAGAGGGCAGTATCAGAGGAGAATGATCTGTATGAAGAAGGCTGTGGTTCAACATGGGGAGCATACCCGGAGTGAGAGGGCAGTATCAGAGAAGAATGATCTGTATGAAGAAGGCTGTGGTTTAACATGGGAAGCATACCCGGAGTGAGAGGGCAGTATCAGAGAAGAATGATCTGTATGGAGAAGGCTGTGGTTCAACATGGGGAGCATACCCGGAGTGAGAGGGCAGTATCAGAGAAGAATGATCTGTATGAAGAAGGCTGTGGTTTAACATGGGAAGCATACCCGCATTGAGAGGGCAGTATCAGAAAGGAATGATCTGTATGAAGAAGGCTGTGGTTTGACATGGGAAGCATACCCAGAGTGAGAGGGCAGTATCAGAGAAGAATGATCTGTATGAAGAAGGCTGTGGTTTAACATGGGAAGCATACCCGGAGTGAGAGGGCAGTATCAGAGAAGAATGATCTGTATGGAGAAAGCTGTGGTTTAGCATGGGAAGCATACCCGGAGTGAGCGGGCAGTATCAGAGAAGAATGATCTGTATGGAGAAGGCTGTGGTTTAACATGGGAAGCATACCGGGAGTGAGAGGGCAGTATCAGAGAAGAATGATCTGTATGAAGAAGGCTGTGGTTTAACATGGGGAGCATACCCGGAGTGAGAGGGCAGTATCAGAGAAGAATGATCTGTATGAAGAAGGCTGTGGTTTAACATGGGAAGCATACCCGGAGTGAGAGGGCAGTATCAGAGGAGAATGATCTGTATGAAGAAGGCTGTGGTTCAACATGGGGAGCATACCCGGAGTGAGAGGGCAGTATCAGAGAAGAATGATCTGTATGAAGAAGGCTGTGGTTTAACATGGGAAGCATACCCGGAGTGAGAGGGCAGTATCAGAGAAGAATGATCTGTATGAAGAAGGCTGTGGTTTAACATGGGAAGCATACCCGGAGTGAGAGGGCAGTATCAGAGGAGAATGATCTGTATGAAGAAGGCTGTGGTTCAACATGGGGAGCATACCCGGAGTGAGAGGGCAGTATCAGAGAAGAATGATCTGTATGAAGAAGGCTGTGGTTTAACATGGGAAGCATACCCGGAGTGAGAGGGCAGTATCAGAGAAGAATGATCTGTATGGAGAAGGCTGTGGTTTAACATGGGAAGCATACCGGGAGTGAGAGGGCAGTATCAGAGAAGAATGATCTGTATGAAGAAGGCTGTGGTTTAACATGGGAAGCATACCCGGAGTGAGAGGGCAGTATCAGAGAAGAATGATCTGTATGAAGAAGGCTGTGGTTTAACATGGGAAGCATACCCGGAGTGAGAGGGCAGTATCAGAGAAGAAAGATCTGTATGAAGAAGGCTGTGGTTTAACATGGAAAGCATACCCGGAGTGAGAGGGCAGTATCAGAGGAGAATGATCTGTATGAAGAAGGCTTTGGTTTAACATGGGAAGCATACCCGGAGTGAGAGGGCAGTATCAGAGAAGAATGATCTGTATGAAGAAGGCTGTGGTTTGACATGGGAAGCATACCCGGAGTGAGAGGGCAGTATCAGAGAAGAATGATCTGTATGAAGAAGGCTGTGGTTCAACATGGGAAGCATACCCGGAGTGAGTGGGCAGTATCAGAGGAGAATGATCTGTATGAAGAAGGCTGTGGTTTAACATGGGAAGCATACCCGGAGTGAGAGGGCAGTATCAGAGAAGAAAGATCTGTATGAAGAAGGCTGTGGTTTAACATGGAAAGCATACCCGGAGTGAGAGGGCAGTATCAGAGAAGAATGATCTGTATGAAGAAGGCTGTGGTTCAACATGGGAAGCATACCCGGAGTGAGAGGGCGGTATCAGAGAAGAATGATCTGTATGAAGAAGGCTGTGGTTTAACATGGGAAGCATACCCGGAGTGAGAGGGCAGTATCAGAGAAGAATGATCTGTATGAGGAAGGCTGTGGTTCAACATGGGAAGCATACCCGGAGTGAGAGGGCAGTATCAGAGGAGAATGATCTGTATGAAGAAGGCTGTGGTTTAACATGGGAAGCATACCCGGAGTGAGAGGGCAGTATCAGAGAAGAATGATCTGTATGAGGAAGGCTGTGGTTTAACATGGAAAGCATACCCGGAGTGAGAGGGCAGTATCAGAGAAGAATGATCTGTATGAAGAAGGCTGTGGTTTACCATGGGAAGCATACCCGGAGTGAGAGAGCAGTATCAGAGGAGAATGATCTGTATGAAGAAGGCTGTGGTTTACCATGGGAAGCATACCCGGAGTGAGAGGGCAGTATCAGAGGAGAATGATCTGTATGAAGAAGGCTGTGGTTTAACATGAGGAGCATACCCGGAGTGAGAGGGCAGTATCAGAGGGGAATGATCTGTATGGAGAAGGTTGTGGTTTAACATGGGAAGCATACCCGGAGTGAGAGGGCAGTATCAGAGAAGAATGATCTGTATGAAGAAGGCTGTGGTTTAACATGGGAAGCATACCCGGAGTGAGAGGGCAGTATCAGAGAAGAATGATCTGTATGAGGAAGGCTGTGGTTTAACATGGGAAGCATACCCGGAGTGAGAGATCAGTATCAGAGAAGAATGATCTGTAAGAGGAAGGCTGTGGTTTAACATGGGAAGCATACCCGGAGTGAGAGGGCAGTATCAGAGAAGAATGATCTGTATGAGGAAGGCTGTGGTTTAACATGGGAAGCATACCCGGAGTGAGAGGGCAGTATCAGAGAAGAATGATCTGAATGGAGAAGGCTGTGGTTTACCATGGAAAGCATACCCGGAGTGAGAGGGCAGTATCAGAGAAGAATGATCTGTATGAAGAAGGCAATGGTTCAACATGGGAAGCATACCCGGAGTGAGAGGGCAGTATCAGAGAAGAATGATCTGTATGAAGAAGGCTGTGGTTTAAAATAGGAAGCATATCCGGAGTGAGAGGGCAGTATCAGAGAAGAATGATCTGTATGAAGAAGGCTGTGGTTTAACATGGGAAGCATACCCGGAGTGAGAGGGCAGTATCAGAGAAGAATGATCTGTATGAGGAAGGCTGTGGTTTAACATGGGAAGCATACCCGGAGTGAGAGGGCAGTATCAGAGAAGAATGATCTGTAAGAGGAAGGCTGTGGTTTAACATGGGAAGCATACCCGGAGTGAGAGGGCAGTATCAGAGAAGAATGATCTGTATGGAGAAGGCTGTGGTTTAACATGGGAAGCATACCCGGAGTGAGAGGGCAGTATCAGAGAAGAATGATCTGAATGGAGAAGGCTGTGGTTTACCATGGAAAGCATACCCGGAGTGAGAGGGCAGTATCAGAGAAGAATGATCTGTATGAAGAAGGCAATGGTTCAACATGGGAAGCATACCCGGAGTGAGAGGGCAGTATCAGAGAAGAATGATCTGTATGAAGAAGGCAATGGTTCAACATGGGAAGCATACCCGGAGTGAGAGGGCAGTATCAGAGAAGAATGATCTGTATGAAGAAGGCTGTGGTTTAACATGGGAAGCATACCCGGAGTGAGAGGGCAGTATCAGAGGAGAATGATCTGTATGAAGAAGGCTGTGGTTTACCATGGGAAGCATACCCGGAGTGAGAGGGCAGTATCAGAGAAGAATGATCTGTAAGAGGAAGGCTGTGGTTTAACATGGGAAGCATACCCGGAGTGAGAGGGCAGTATCAGAGAAGAATGATCTGTATGAGGAAGGCTGTGGTTTAACATGGGAAGCATACCCGGAGTGAGAGGGCAGTATCAGAGAAGAATGATCTGAATGGAGAAGGCTGTGGTTTACCATGGAAAGCATACCCGGAGTGAGAGGGCAGTATCAGAGAAGAATGATCTGTATGAAGAAGGCAATGGTTCAACATGGGAAGCATACCCGGAGTGAGAGGGCAGTATCAGAGAAGAATGATCTGTATGAAGATGGCTGTGGTTCAACATGGGAAGCATACCCGGAGTGAGAGGGCAGTATCAGAGGAGAATGATCTGTATGAAGAAGGCTGTGGTTCAACATGAGAAGCATACCCGGAGTGAGAGGGCAGTATCAGAGGAGAATGATCTGTATGAAGAAGGCTGTGGTTCAACATGAGAAGCATACCCGGAGTGAGAGGGCAGTATCAGAGAAGAATGATCTGTATGGAGAAGACTGTGGTTTACCATGGGAAGCATACCCGGAGTGAGAGGGCAGTATCAGAGGAGAATGATCTGTATGAAGAAGGCTGTGGTTTACCATGGGAAGCATACCCGGAGTGAGAGGGCAGTATCAGAGAAGAATGATCTGAATGAAGAAGGCTGTGGTTTAACATGGGAAGCATACCCGGAGTGAGAGGGCAGTATCAGAGAAGAATGATCTGTATGAAGAAGGCTGTGGTTCAACATGGGAAGCATACCCGGAGTGAGAGGGCAGTATCAGAGAAGAATGATCTGAATGAAGAAGGCTGTGGTTTAACATGGGAAGCATACCCGGAGTGAGAGGGCAGTATCAGAGAAGAATGATCTGTATGAAGAAGGCTCTGGTTCAACATGGGAAGCATACCCGGAGTGAGATGGCAGTATCAGAGAAGAATGATCTGTATGAAGAAGGCTGTGGTCTACCATGAGTAGCATACCCGGAGTGAGCGGGCACTATCAGAGGAGAATGATCTGTATGAAGAAGGCTGTGGTTCAACATGGGAAGCATACCCGGAGTGAGATGGCAGTATCAGAGAAGAATGATCTGTATGGAGAAGGCTGTGGTTTACCATGGGAAGCAGCTCCGGAGTGAGAGGGCAGTATCAGAGAAGAATGATCTGTATGGAGAAGGCTGTGGTTCAACATGGGAAGCATACCCGGAGTGAGAGGGCAGTATCAGAGAAGAATGATCTGTATGGAGAAGGCTGTGGTTCAACTTGGGAAGCATACCCGGAGTGAGATGGCAGTATCAGAGAAGAATGATCTGAATGGAGAAGGCTGTGGTTTAACATGGGAAGCATACCCGGAGTGAGAGGGCAGTATCAGAGAAGAATGATCTGTATGGAGAAGGCTTTGGTTTAACATGGGAAGCATACCCAGAGTGAGAGGGCAGTATCAGAGAAGAATGATCTGTATGAAGAAGGCTGTGGTTTGACATGATTCGCATACCCGCATTGAGAGGGCAGTATCAGAGAAGAATGATCTGTATGAAGAAGGGTGTGGTTCAACATGGAAAGCATAACCGGAGTGAGTGGGCAGTATCAGAGAAGAATGATCTGTATGAAGAAGGCTGTGGTTTAACATGGGAAGCATACCCGGAGTGAGAGGGCAGTATCTGAGAAGAATGATCTGTATGAAGAAGGCTGTTGTTCAACATGGGAAGCATACCCGGAGTGAGAGGGCAGTATCAGAGGAGAATGATCGGTATGAAGAAGGCCGTGGTTCAACATGGGAAGCATACCCGGAGTGAGAGGGCGGTATCAGAGAAGAATGATCTGTATGAAGAAGGCTGTGGTTTAACATGGGAAGCATACCCGGAGTGAGAGGGCAGTATCAGAGAAGAATGATCTGTATGAAGAAGGCTGTGGTTTAACATGGGAAGCATACCCGGAGTGAGAGGGCAGTATCAGAGAAGAATGATCTGTATGAAGAAGGCTGTGGTTCAACATGGGAAGCATACTCGGAGTGAGTGGGCAGTATCAGAGGAGAATGATCTGTATGAAGGAGGCTGTGGTTCAACATGGGAAGCATACCCGGAGTGAGAGGGCGGTATCAGAGAAGAATGATCGGCATGAAGAAGGCTGTGGTTTAGCATGGGAAGTTTAGCCTTGTTCAGCGTCATCATACAGATAGGCCCACAGTCCGCTCATAAATCTCACACATTGGGCCAACTTCAACCTCTCCAGACGCCTTGGTCAGCGTCATCATACAGATACAGTCCGCTCACTAATCCCACACCTTGGGCCAACATCAACCTCTCCAGACGCCTTGTTCAGCGTCATCATACAGATAGGCCCACAGTCCGCTCACTTATCCCACACCTTGGGCCAACATCATCCTCTCCAGACGCCTTGTTCAGCGTCATCATACATAAACGCTCACAGTCCACTCACTTATCCCACACCTTGGGCCAACATCAACATCTCCAGACGCCTTGTTCAGCGTCATCATACAGATAGGCCCACAGTCCGCTCATTCATCCCACACCTTGGGCCAACATCAACCTCTCCAGACGCCTTGTTCAGCGTCATCATACAGATAGGCCCACAGTCCGCTCATTTATCCCACACCTTGGGCCAACATCAACCTCTCCAGACGCCTTGTTCAGCGTCATCATACAGATAGGCCTACAGTCCGCTCATTTATCCCACAACTTGGGCCAACATCAACCTCTTCAGACGCCTTGTTCAGCGTCATCATACAGATAGGCTTACAGTCCGCTCACTTATCCCACAACTTGGGCCAACATCAACCTCTCCAGACGCCTTGTTCAGCGTCATCATACAGATAGACTTACAGTCCGCTCACTTATCCCACACCTTGGGCCAACATCAACCTCTCCAGACGCCTTGTTCAGCGTCATCATACAGATAGGCCCACAGTCCGCTGACTTATCCCACACCTTGGGCGAACATCAACCTCTCCAGACGCCTTGTTCAGCGTCATCATACAGATAGGCCTACAGTCCGCTCACTCATCCCACACCTTGGGCCAACATCAACCTCTCCAGACGCCTTGTTCAGCGTCATCATACAGATAGGCTTACAGTCCGCTCACTTATCCCACACCTTGGGCCAACATCAACCTCTCCAGACGCCTTGTTCAGCGTCATCATACAGATAGGCCTACAGTCCGCTCACTTATCCCACACCTTGGGCCAACATCAACCTCTCCAGACGCCTTGTTCAGCGTCATCATACATAAACGCTCACAGTCCACTCACTTATCCCACACCTTGGGCCAACATCAACCTCTTCAGACGCCTTGTTCAGCGTCATCATACAGATAGGCCTACAGTCCGCTCATTTATCCCACACCTTGGGCCAACATCAACCTCTTCAGACGCCTTGTTCAGCGTCATCATACAGATAGGCCTACAGTCCGCTCACTTATCCCACACCTTGGGCCAACATCAACCTCTCCAGACGCCTTGTTCAGCGTCATCATACAGATAGGCTTACAGTCCGCTCACTTATCCCACACCTTGGGCCAACATCAACCTCTCCAGACGCCTTGTTCAGCGTCATCATACAGATAGGCCTACAGTCCGCTCACTTATCCCACACCATGGGCCAACATCAACCTCTTCAGACGCCTTGTTCAGCGTCATCATACAGATAGGCCTACAGTCCGCTCATTTATCCCACACCTTGGGCCAACATCAACCTCTCCAGACGCCTTGTTCAGCGTCATCATACAGATAGGCTTACAGTCCGCTCATTTATCCCACACCTTGGGCCAACATCAACCTCTCCAGACGCCTTGTTCAGCGTCATCATACAGATAGGCCCACAGTCCGCTCATTCATCCCACACCTTGGGCCAACATCAACCTCTTCAGACGCCTTGTTCAGCGTCATCATACAGATAGGCCTACAGTCCGCTGATTTATCCCACACCTTGGGCCAACATCAACCTCTCCAGACGCCTTGTTCAGCGTCATCATACAGATAGGCCTACAGTCCGCTCACTTATCCCACACCTTGGGCCAACATCAACCTCTTCAGACGCCTTGTTCTGCGTCATCATACAGATAGGCCTACAGTCCGCTCATTTATTCCACACCTTGGGCCAATATCAACCTCTCCAGACGCCTTGTTCAGCGTCATCATACAGATAGGCCTACAGTCCGCTGACTTATCCCACACCTTGGGCCAACATCAACCTCTCCAGACGCCTTGTTCAGCGTCATCATACAGATGTGCCCACAGTCCGCTCATTTATCCCACACCTTGGGCCAACATCAACCTCTCCAGACGCCTTGTTCAGCGTCATCATACAGATAGGCCTACAGTCCGCTCATTTATTCCACTCCTTGGGCCAACATCAACCTCTTCAGACGCCTTGTTCAGCGTCATCATACAGATAGGCCTACAGTCCGCTCATTTATCCCACACCTTGGGCCAACATCAACCTCTCCAAACGCCTTGTTCAGCGTCATCATACAGATAGGCCCACAGTCCGCTCATTTATCCCACACCTTGGGCCAACATCAACCTCTCCAGACGCCTTGTTCAGCGTCATCATACAGATAGGCCCACAGTCCGCTAATTTATCCCACACCTTGGGCCACCATCAACCTCTCCAGACGCCTTGTTTAGCGTCATCATACAGATAGGCCCACAGTCCGCTCACTTATCCAACACCTTGGGCCAACATCAACCTCTTCGGACGCCTTGTTCAGCGTCATCATACAGATAGGCCTACAGTCCGCTCACTTATCCCACACCTTGGGGCAACATCAACCTCTTCGGACGCCTTGTTCAGCGTCATCATACAGATAGGCCCACAGTCCGCTAATTTATCCCACACCCTGGGCCAACATCAACCTCTCCAGACGCCTTGTTCAGCGTCATCATACAGATAGGCCTACAGTCCGCTCACTTATCCCACACCTTGAGCCAACATCAACCTCTTCAGACGCCTTGTTCAGCGTCATCATACAGATAGGCTTACAGTCCGCTCATTTATCCCACACCTTGGGCCAACATCAACCTCTTCAGACGCCTTGTTCAGCGTCATCATACAAATAGGCCTACAGTCCGCTCACTTATCCCACACCTTGAACCAACATCAACCTCTCCAGACGCCTTGTCCAGCGTCATCATACAGATATGCCTACAGTCCGCTCACTTATCCCACACCTTGGCCAACATCAACCTCTTCAGACGCCTTGTTCAGCGTCATCATACAGATAGGCCAACAGTCCGCTCACTTATCCCACACCTTGGGCCAACATCAACCTCTCCAGACGCCTTGTTCAGCGTCATCATACAGATAGGCTTACAGTCCGCTCACTTATCCCACACCTTGGGCCAACATCAACCTCTTCGGACGCCTTGTTCAGCGTCATCATACAGATAGGCCTATAGTCCGCTCTTCCATTCCACACCTTGGGCCAACATCAACCTCTCCAGACGCCTTGTTCAGCGTCATCATACAGATAGGCCTACAGTCCGCTCACTTATCCCACACCTTGGGCCAACATCAACCTCTTCAGACGCCTTGTTCAGCGTCATCATACAGATACAGTCCGCTCATTTATCCCACACCTCGGGCCAACATCAACCTCTTCAGACGCCTTGTTCAGCGAAATCATACAGATAGGCTTACAGTCCGCTCATTTATTCCACACCTTGGGCCAACATCAACCTCTTCAGACGCCTTGTTCAGCGTCATCATACAGATAGGCCTACAGTCCGCTCATTTATCCCACACCTTGGGCCAACATCAACCTCTCCAGACGCCTTGTTCAGCGTCATCATACAGATAGGCCCACAGTCCGCTCATTCATCCCACACCTTGGGACAACATCAACCTCTCCAGAAGCCTTGTTCAGCGTCATCATACAGATAGGCCCACAGTCCGCTCATTTATCCCACACCTTGGGCCATCATCAACCTCTCCAGACGCCTTGTTCAGCGTCATCATACAGATAGGCCTACAGTCCGCTCATTTATCCACCACCTTGGGCCAACATCAACCTCTTCAGACGCCTTGTTTAGCGTCATCATACAGATACAGTCCGCTCATTTATCCCACACCTTGGGCCAACAACAACCTCTCCAGACGCCTTGTTCAGCGTCATCATACTGATGGGCCTACAGTCCGCTCACCTATCTCACACCTTGGGCCAACATCAACCTCTCCAGACGACTTGTTCTGCGTCATCATACAGATAGGCCTACAGTCCGCTCACTTATCCCACAACTTGGGCCAACATCAACCTCTCCAGACGCCTTGTTCAGCGTCATCATACAGACAGGCCTACAGTCCGCTCACTTATCCCACACCTTGGGCCAACATCAACCTCTTCAGACGCCTTGTTCAGCGTCATCATACAGATGGGCCCACAGTCCGCTCACTTATCCCTCACCTTGGGCCAACATCAACCTCTCCAGACGCCTTGATCAGCGTCATCATACAGATGGGCCTACAGTCCGCTCACCTATCCCACACCTTGGGCCAACATCAACCTCTCCAGACGCCTTGTTCAGCGTCATAAAACAGACAGGCCTACAGTCCGCTCACTTATCCCAATCCTTGGGCCAACATCAACCTCTCCAGACGCCTTGTTCTGCGTCATCATACAGATGGGCCTACAGTCCGCTCACCTATCCCACACCTTGGGCCAACATCAACCTCTCCAGACGCCTTGTTCAGCGTCATCATAGAGATAGGCCTACAGTCCGCTCATTTATCCCACACCTTGGGCCAACATCAACCTCTTCAGACGCCTTGTTCAGCGTCATCATACAGATAGGCCCACAGTCCGCTCACTTATCCCTCACCTTGGGCCAACATCAACCTCTCCAGACGCCTTGTTCAGCGTCATCATACAGATAGGCCCACAGTCCGCTCACTTATCCCACACCTTGGGCCAACATCAACCTCTCCAGACGCCTTGTTCAGCGTCATCATACAGATAGGCTTACAGTCCGCTCACTTATCCCACACCTTGGGCCAACATCAACCTCTTCAGACGCCTTGTTCAGCGTAATCATACAGATAGGCCTACAGTCCGCTCACTTATCCCACACCTTGGGCCAACATCAACCTCTTCAGACGCCTTGTTCAGCGTCAACATACAGATAGGCTCACAGTCCGCTGACTTATCCCACACCTTGAGCCAACATCAACCTCTTCAGACGCCTTGTTCAGCGTCATCATACAGATGGGCTTACAGTCCGCTCATTTATCCCACACCTTGGGCCAACATCAACCTCTCCAGACGCCTTGTTCAGCGTCATCATACAGATAGGCTTACAGTCTGCTCACTTATCCCACACCTTGGGCCATCATCAACCTCTCCAGACGCCTTGTTCAGCGTCATCATACAGATAGGCTTACAGTCCGCTCACTTATCCCACACCTTGGGCCAACATCAACCTCTTCAGACGCCTTGTTCAGCGTCATCATACAGATAGGCCTACAGTCCGCTCACTTATCCCACACCTTGGGCAAACATCAACCTCTTCAGACGCCTTGTTCAGCGTCATCATACAGATAGGCCCACAGTCCGCTGACTTATCCCACACCTTGGGCCAACATCAACCTCTCCAGACGCCTTGTTCAGCGTCATCATACAGATAGGCTTACAGTCCGCTCACTTATCCCACACCTTGGGCCAACATCAACCTCTCCAGACGCCTTGTTCAGCGTCATCATACAGATAGGCCCACAGTCCGCTGACTTATCCCACACCTTGGGCCAACATCAACCTCTCCAGACGCCTTGTTCAGCGTCATCATACAGATAGGCCTATAGTCCGCTCACTTATCCCACACCTTGGGCCAACATCAACCTCTCCAGACGCCTTGTTCAGCGTCATCATACAGATAGGCTTACAGTCCGCTCACTTATCCCACACCTTGGGCCAACATCAACCTCTTCAGACGCTTTGTTCAGCGTCATCATAGAGATAGGCCTACAGTCCGCTCACTTATCCCACACCTTGGGCAAACATCAACCTCTTCAGACGCCTTGTTCAGCGTCATCATACAGATAGGCCCACAGTCCGCTGACTTATCCCACACCTTGGGCCAACATCAATCTCTTCAGACGCCTTGTTCAGCGTCATCATACAGATGGGCCTACAGTCCGCTCATTTATTCCACACCTTGGGCCAACAACAACCTCTCCAGACGCCTTGTTCAGCGTCATCATACAGATAGGCCCACAGTCCGCTCACTTATCCCACACCTTGGACCAACATCAACCTCTCCAGACGCCTTGTTCAGCGTCATCATACAGATAGGCCTACAGTCCGCTCATTCATCCCACACCTTGGGCCAACATCAACCTCTCCAGACGCCTTGTTCAGCGTCATCATACAGATAGGCTTACAGTCCGCTCACTTATCCCACACCTTGGGCCAACATCAACCTCTCCAGACGCCTTGTTCAGCGTCATCATACAGATAGGCTTACAGTCCGCTCACTTATCCCACACCTTGGGCCAACATCAACCTCTTCAGACGCCTTGTTCAGCGTCATCATACAGATAGGCATACAGTCCGCTCATTTATCCCACACCTTGGGCCGACATCAACCTCTCCAGACGCCTTGTTCAGCGTCATCATACAGATAGGCCTACAGTCCGCTCACTTATCCCACACCTTGGGCCAACATAAACCTCTTCAGACGCCTTGTTCAGCGTCATCATACAGATAGGCCCACAGTTCGCTCACTTATCCCTCACCTTGGGCCAACATCAACCTCTCCAGACGCCTTGTTCAGCGTCATCATACAGATGGGCCTACAGTCCGCTCACCTATCCCACACCTTGGGCCAACATCAACCTCTCCAGACGCCTTGTTCAGCGTCATAAAACAGACAGGCCTACAGTCTGCTCACTCATCCCACTCCTTGGGCCAACATCAACCTCTCCAGACGCCTTGTTCTGCGTCATCATACAGATGGGCATACAGTCCGCTCACCTATCCCACACCTTGGGCCAACATCAACCTCTCCAGACGCCTTGTTCAGCGTCATCATAGAGATAGGCCTACAGTCCGCTCATTTATCCCACACCTTGGGCCAACATCAACCTCTTCAGACGCCTTGTTCAGCGTCATCATACAGATGGGCCCACAGTCCGCTCACTTATCCCTCACCTTGGGCCAACATCAACCTCTTCAGACGCCTTGTTCAGCGTCATCATACAGATAGGCCCACAGTCCGCTCACTTACCCCACACCTTGGGCCAACATCAACCTCTCCAGACGCCTTGTTCAGCGTCATCATACAGATAGGCTTACAGTCCGCTCACTTATCCCACACCTTGGGCCAACATCAACCTCTTCAGACGCCTTGTTCAGCGTCATCATACAGATAGGCCTACAGTCCGCTCACTTATCCCACACCTTGGGCCAACATCAACCTCTTCAGACGCCTTGTTCAGCGTCATCATACAGATAGGCCCACAGTCCGCTGACTTATCCCACACCTTGGGCCAACATCAACCTCTTCAGACGCCTTGTTCAGCGTCATCATACAGATGGGCTTACAGTCCGCTCATTTATCCCACACCTTGGGCCAACATCAACCTCTCCAGACGCCTTGTTCAGCGTCATCATACAGATAGGCTTACAGTCTGCTCACTTATCCCACAACTTGGGCCATCATCAACCTCTCCAGACGCCTTGTTCAGCGTCATCATACAAATAGGCTTACAGTCCGCTCACTTATCCCACACCTTGGGCCAACATCAACCTCCTCAGACGCCTTGTTCAGCGTCATCATACAGATAGGCCTACAGTCCGCTCACTTATCCCACACCTTGGGCAAACATCAACCTCTTCAGACGCCTTGTTCAGCGTCATCATACAGATAGGCCCACAGTCCGCTGACTTATCCCACACCTTGGGCCAACATCAACCTCTCCAGACGCCTTGTTCAGCGTCATCATACAGATAGGCTTACAGTCCGCTCACTCATCCCACACCTTGGGCCAACATCAACCTCTCCAGACGCCTTGTTCAGCGTCATCATACAGATAGGCCCACAGTCCGCTGACTTATCCCACACCTTGGGCCAACATCAACCTCTCCAGACGCCTTGTTCACTGTCATCTTACAGATAGGCCTACAGTCCGCTCACTTATCCCACACCTTGGGCCAACATCAACCTTTCCAGACGCCTTGTTCAGCGTCATCATACAGATAGGCTTACAGTCCGCTCACTTATCCCACACCTTGGGCCAACATCAACCTCTTCAGACGCCTTGTTCAGCGTCATCATACAGATAGGCCTACATTCCGCTCACTTATCCCACACCTTGGGCAAACATCAACCTCTTCAGACGCCTTGTTCAGCGTCATCATACAGATAGGCCCACAGTCCGCTGACTTATCCCACACCTTGGGCCAACATCAATCTCTTCAGACGCCTTGTTCAGCGTCATCATACAGATGGGCCTACAGTCCGCTCATTTATCCCACACCTTGGGCCAACATCAACCTCTCCAGACGCCTTGTTCAGCGTCATCATACAGATAGGCCCACAGTCCGCTCACTTATCCCACACCTTGGACCAACATCAACCTCTCCAGACGCCTTGTTCAGCGTCATCATACAGATAGGCCTACAGTCCGCTCATTCATCCCACACCTTGGGCAAACATCAACCTCTCCAGACGCCTTGTTCAGCGTCATCATACAGATGGGCTTACAGTCCGCTCACTTATCCCACACCTTGGGCCAACATCAACCTCTCCAGACGCCTTGTTCAGCGTCATCATACAGATAGGCTTACAGTCCGCTCACTTATCCCACACCTTGGGCCAACATCAACCTCTTCAGACGCCTTGTTCAGCGTCATCATACAGATAGGCATACAGTCCGCTCATTTATCCCACACCTTGGGCCGACATCAACCTCTCCAGACGCCTTGTTCAGCGTCATCATACAGATAGCTCTACAGTCCACTCACTTATCCCACACCTTGGGCCAACATCAACCTCTTCAGACGCCTTGTTCAGCGTCATCATACAGATGGGCCCACAGTCCGCTCACTTATCCCACACCTTGGGCCAACATCAACCTCTCCAGACGCCTTGTTCAGCGTCATCATACGGATAGGCCCACAGTCCGCTCATTTATCCCACACCTTGGGCCAACATCAACCTCTTCAGACGCCTTGTTCAGCGTCATCATACAGATGGGCCCACAGTCCGCTCATTTATCCCACACCTTGGTTCGACATCAACCTCTTCAGACGCCTTGTTCAGCGTCATCATACAGAAAGACCTACAGTCCGCTCATTTATCCCACACCTTGGACCAACATCAACCTCTCCAGACGCCTTGTTCAGCGTCATCATACAGAAAGACCTACAGTCCGCTCATTTATCCCACACCTTGGACCAACATCAACCTCTCCAGACTCCTTGTTCAGCGTCATCATACAGATAGGCCTACAGTCCGCTAATTCATCCCACACCTTGGGCCAACATCAACCTCTCCAGACTCCTTGTTCAGCGTCATCTTAGAGATAGGCCCACAGTCCACTCACCTATCCCACACCTTGGACCAACATAAATCTCTCCAGACGCCTTGTTCAGCGTCATCATAGAGATAGGCCCACAGTTCGCTCATTTATCCCACACCTTGGACCAAAATCGACCTCTCCAGACGCCTTGTTCAGCGTCATCATACAGATAGGCCCACAGTCCGCTCACTTATCCCACACCTTGGGCCGACATCAACCTCTTCAGACGCCTTGTTCAGCGTCATCATACAGATAGACCTACAGTCCGCTCATATATCCCACACCTTGGACTAACATCAACCTCTTCAGACGCCTTGTTCAGCGTCATCATACAGATGGGCCCACAGTCCGCTCATTCATCGCACACCTTGGGCCAACATCAACCTCTTCAGACGCCGTGTTCAGCGTCATCATACAGATAGGCTTACAGTCCGCTCATTTATCCCACA
This sequence comes from Brachyptera risi, assembly GCA_964007535.1. Classification (NCBI taxonomy): domain Eukaryota; kingdom Metazoa; phylum Arthropoda; class Insecta; order Plecoptera; family Taeniopterygidae; genus Brachyptera; species Brachyptera risi. The sequence goes on from OZ023333.1 coordinate 5,342,124, forward strand.
CCTTGGGCCAACATCAACCTCTTCAGACGCCTTGTTCAGCGTCATCATACAGATAGGCCTACAGTCCGCTCACTCATCCCACACCTTGGGCCAACATCAACCTCTTCAGACGCCTTGTGCAGCGTCATCATACAGATAGGCTTACAGTCCGCTCACTTATCCCACACCTTGGACCAACATCAACCTCTTCAGACGCCTTGTTCAGCGTCATCATACAGATAGGCTTACAGTCAGCTCTTTCCACACCTTGGGCCAACATCAACCTCTCCAGACGCCTTGTTCAGCGTCATCATACAGATAGGCCTACATTCGGCTCATTTATCCCACACCTTGGGCCGACATCAACCTCTCCAGACGCCTTGTTCAGCGTCATCATACAGATAGGCCCACAGTCCGCTCACTTATCCCACACCTTGGGCCAACATCAACCTCTCCAGACGCCTTGTTCAGCGTCATCATACAGATAGGCTTACAGTCCGCTCTTTCCACACCTTGGGCCAACATCAACCTCTCCAGACGCCTTGTTCAGGGTCATCATACAGATAGACCTACAGTCCGCTCACTTATCCCACACCTCGGGCCAACATCAACCTCTCCAGACGCCTTGTTCAGCGTCATCATACAGATAGGCCAACATTCCGCTCACTTATCCCACACCTTGGACCAACATCAACCTCTCCAGACGCCTTGTTCAGCGTCATCATACAGATAGACCTACAGTCCGCTCACTTATCCCACACCTTGGGCCAACATCAACCTCTTCAGACGCCTTGTTCAGCGTCATCATACAGATAGACCTACAGTCCGCTCACTTATCCCACACCTTGGGCCAACATCAACCTCTCCAGAAGCCTTGTTCAGCGTCATCATACAGATAGGCCTACAGTCCGCTCACTTATCCCACACCTTGGGCCAACATCAACCTCTTCAGACGCCTTGTTCAGCGTCATCATACAGATAGACTTACAGTCCGCTCACTTATCCCACACCTTGGGCCAACATCAACCTCTTCAGACGCCTTGTTCAGCGTCATCATACAGATAGACCTACAGTCCGCTCACTTATCCCACACCTTGGGCCAACATCAACCTCTCCAGACGCCTTGTTCAGCGTCATCATACAGATAGGCCTACAGTCCGCTCACTTATCCCACACCTTGGGCCAACATCAACCTCTTCAGACGCCTTGTTCAGCGTCATCATACAGATAGGCCTACAGTCCGCTCACTTATCCCACACCTTGGGCCAACATCAACCTCTTCAGACGCCTTGTTCAGCGTCATCATACAGATAGGCTTACAGTCCGCTCATTTATCCCACACCTTGGGCCAACATCAACCTCTCCAGACGCCTTGTTCAGCGTCATCATACAGATAGGCCTACAGTCCGCTCACTTATCCCACACCTTGGGCCAACATCAACCTCTCCAGACGCCTTGTTCAGCGTCATCATACAGATAGGCCTACAGTCCGCTCACTTATCCCACACCTTGGGCCAACATCAACCTCTTCAGACGCCTTGTTCAGCGTCATCATACAGATAGGCTTACAGTCCGCTCATTTATCCCACACCTTGGGCCAACATCAACCTCTTCAGACGCCTTGTTCAGCGTCATCATACAGATAGACCTACAGTCCGCTCACTCATCCCACACCTTGGGCCAACATCAACCTCTTCAGACGCCTTGTGCAGCGTCATCATACAGATAGGCTTACAGTCCGCTCACTTATCCCACACCTTGGGCCAACATCAACCTCTCCAGACGCCTTGTTCAGCGTCATCATACAGATAGGCCTACAGTCCGCTCACTTATCCCACACCTTGGACCAACATCAACCTCTCCAGACGCCTTGTTCAGCGTCATCATACAGATAGACCTACAGTCCGCTCACTTATCCCACACCTTGGGCCAACATCAACCTCTTCAGACGCCTTGTTCAGCGTCATCATACATATAGGCTTACAGTCCGCTCACTTATCCCACACCTTGGACCAACATCAACCTCTCCAGACACCTTGTTCAGCGTCATCATACAGATAGGCCCACAGTCGGCTCACTTATCCCACACCTTGGGCCAACATCAACCTCTTCAGACGCCTTGTTCAGCGTCATCATACAGATAGGCCTACAGTCCGCTCACTTATCCCACACCTTGGGCCAACATCAACCTCTCCAGACGCCTTGTTCAGCGTCATCATACAGATAGGCCTACAGTCCGCTCACTTATCCCACACCTTGGGCCAACATCAACCTCTTCAGACGCCTTGTTCAGCGTCATCATACAGATAGGCTTACAGTCCGCTCACTTATCCCACACCTTGGACCAACATCAACCTCTCCAGACGCCTTGTTCAGCGTCATCATACAGATAGGCCCACAGTCCGCTCACTTATCCCACACCTTGGGCCAACATCAACCTCTTCAGACGCCTTGTTCAGCGTCATCATACAGATAGACTTACAGTCCGCTCACTTATCCCACAACTTGGGCCAACATCAACCTCTTCAGACGCCTTGTTCAGCGTCATCATACAGATGGGCTTTCAGTCCGCTCACTTATCCCACACCTTGGGCCAACATCAACCTCTCCAGACGCCTTGTTCAGAGTCATCATACAGATAGACCTACAGTCCGCTCACTTATCCCACACCTTGGGCCAACATCAACCTCTTCAGACGCCTTGTGCAGCGTCATCATACAGATAGGCTTACAGTCCGCTCACTTATCCCACACCTTGGGCCATCATCAACCTCTTCAGACGCCTTGTTCAGCGTCATCATACAGATAGGCCTACAGTCGGCTCACTTATCCCACACCTTGGACCAACATCAACCTCTTCAGACGCCTTGTTCAGCGTCATCATACAGATAGGCCTACAGTCCGCTCACTTATCCCACACCTTGGGCCAACATCAACCTCTTCAGACGCCTTGTGCAGCGTCATCATACAGATAGGCTTACAGTCCGCTCACTTATCCCACACCTTGGGCCAACATCAACCTCTCCAGACGCCTTGTTCAGCGTCATCATACAGATAGGCCCACAGTCCACTCATTCATCCCACACCTTGGACCAACATCAACCTCTCCAGACGCCTTGTTCAGCGTCATCATACAGATAGGCTTACAGTCCGCTCACTTATCCCACACCTTGGGCCATCATCAACCTCTTCAGACGCCTTGTTCAGCGTCATCATACAGATAGGCCTACAGTCCGCTCACTTATCCCACACCTTGGGCCAACATCAACCTCTCCAGACGCCTTGTGCAGCGTCATCATACAGATAGGCCTACAGTCCGCTCACTCATCCCACACCTTGGGCCAACATCAACCTCTTCAGACGCCTTGTTCAGCGTCATCATACAGATAGGCCTACAGTCCGCTCACTTATCCCACACCTTGGGCCAACATCAACCTCTCCAGACGCCTTGTTCAGCGTCATCATACAGATAGGCCTACAGTCCGCTCACTTATCCCACACCTTGGGCCATCATCAACCTCTTCAGACGCCTTGTTCAGCGTCATCATACAGATAGGCCTACAGTCGGCTCACTTATCCCACACCTTGGGCCAACAACAACCTCTTCAGACGCCTTGTTCAGCGTCATCATACAGATAGGCCCACAGTCCGCTCATTTATCCCACACCTTGGGCCAACATCAACCTCTCCAGACGCCTTGTGCAGCGTCATCATACAGATAGACCTACAGTCCGCTCACTTATCCCACACCTTGGACCAACATCAACCTCTCCAGACGCCTTGTGCAGCGTCATCATACAGATAGGCTTACAGTCCGCTCACTTATCCCACACCTTGGGCCAACATCAACCTCTTCAGACGCCTTGTTCAGCGTCATCATACAGATAGACCTACAGTCCGCTCACTCATCCCACACCTTGGGCCAACATCAACCTCTTCAGACGCCTTGTTCAGCGTCATCATACAGATAGGCTTACAGTCGGCTCACTTATCCCACACCTTGGGCCAACATCAACCTCTCCAGACGCCTTGTTCAGCGTCATCATACAGATAGGCTTACAGTCCGCTCACTTATCCCACACCTTGGACCAACATCAACCTCTCCAGACGCCTTGTTCAGCGTCATCATACAGATAGGCCTACAGTCGGCTCACTTATCCCACACCTTGGACCAACATCAACCTCTTCAGACGCCTTGTTCAGCGTCATCATACAGATAGGCCAACAGTCCGCTCACTTATCCCACACCTTGGGCCAACATCAACCTCTTCAGACGCCTTGTTCAGCGTCATCATACAGATAGGCTTACAGTCCGCTCACTTATCCCACACCTTGGACCAACATCAACCTCTTCAGACGCCTTGTTCAGCGTCATCATACAGATAGGCCAACAGTCCGCTCACTTATCCCACACCTTGGGCCAACATCAACCTCTCCAGACGCCTTGTTCAGCGTCATCATACAGATAGGCCTACAGTCGGCTCACTTATCCCACACCTTGGACCAACATCAACCTCTTCAGACGCCTTGTTCAGCGTCATCATACAGATAGGCCAACAGTCCGCTCACTTATCCCACACCTTGGGCCAACATCAACCTCTTCAGACGCCTTGTTCAGCGTCATCATACAGATAGGCCTACAGTCCGCTCACTTATCCCACACCTTGGGCCAACATCAACCTCTCCAGACGCCTTGTTCAGCGTCATCATACAGATAGGCCCACAGTCGGCTCACTTATCCCACACCTTGGACCAACATCAACCTCTCCAGACGCCTTGATCAGCGTCATCATACAGATAGACCTACAGTCCGCTCACTTATCCCACACCTTGGGCCAACATCAACCTCTTCAGACGCCTTGTTCAGCGTCATCATACAGATAGGCTTACAGTCCACTCTTTCCACACCTTGGGCCAACATCAACCTCTCCAGACGCCTTGTTCAGCGTCATCATACAGATAGGCCCACAGTCCGCTCTTTCCACACCTTGGGCCAACATCAACCTCTCCAGACGCCTTGTTCAGCGTCATCATACAGATAGGCCTACAGTCCGCTCTTTTTTCACACCTTGGGCCAACATCAACCTCTCCAGACGCCTTGTTCAGCGTCATCATACAGATAGGCCTACAGTTGGCTCACTTATCCCACACCTTGGGCCAACATCAACCTCTCCAGACGCCTTGTTCAGCGTCATCATACAGATAGGCCCACAGTCCGCTCACTTATCCCACACCTTGGGCCAACATCAACCTCTCCAGACGCCGTGTTCAGCGTCATCATACAGATAGGCTTACAGTCCGCTCATTTATCCCACACCTTGGGCCAACATCAACCTCTTCAGACGCCTTGTTCAGCGTCATCATACAGATAGGCTTACAGTCCGCTCACTTATCCCACACCTTGGACCAACATCAACCTCTTCAGACGCCTTGTTCAGCGTCATCATACAGATAGGCCTACAGTCCGCTCACTTATCCCACACCTTGGGCAAACATCAACCTCTTCAGACGCCTTGTTCAGCGTCATCATACAGATAGGCCCACAGTCCGCTGACTTATCCCACACCTTGGGCCAACATCAACCTCTCCAGACGCCTTGTTCAGCGTCATCATACAGATAGGCTTACAGTCCGCTCACTTATCCCACACCTTGGGCCAACATCAACCTCTCCAGACGCCTTGTTCAGCGTCATCATACAGATAGGCCCACAGTCCGCTGACTTATCCCACACCTTGGGCCAACATCAACCTCTCCAGACGCCTTGTTCAGCGTCATCATACAGATAGGCCTATAGTCCGCTCACTTATCCCACACCTTGGGCCAACATCAACCTCTCCAGACGCCTTGTTCAGCGTCATCATACAGATAGGCTTACAGTCCGCTCACTTATCCCACACCTTGGGCCAACATCAACCTCTTCAGACGCTTTGTTCAGCGTCATCATACAGATAGGCCTACAGTCCGCTCACTTATCCCACACCTTGGGCAAACATCAACCTCTTCAGACGCCTTGTTCAGCGTCATCATACAGATAGGCCCACAGTCCGCTGACTTATCCCACACCTTGGGCCAACATCAATCTCTTCAGACGCCTTGTTCAGCGTCATCATACAGATGGGCCTACAGTCCGCTCATTTATTCCACACCTTGGGCCAACAACAACCTCTCCAGACGCCTTGTTCAGCGTCATCATACAGATAGGCCCACAGTCCGCTCACTTATCCCACACCTTGGACCAACATCAACCTCTCCAGACGCCTTGTTCAGCGTCATCATACAGATAGGCCTACAGTCCGCTCATTCATCCCACACCTTGGGCCAACATCAACCTCTCCAGACGCCTTGTTCAGCGTCATCATACAGATAGGCTTACAGTCCGCTCACTTATCCCACACCTTGGGCCAACATCAACCTCTCCAGACGCCTTGTTCAGCGTCATCATACAGATAGGCTTACAGTCCGCTCACTTATCCCACACCTTGGGCCAACATCAACCTCTTCAGACGCCTTGTTCAGCGTCATCATACAGATAGGCATACAGTCCGCTCATTTATCCCACACCTTGGGCCGACATCAACCTCTCCAGACGCCTTGTTCAGCGTCATCATACAGATAGGCCTACAGTCCGCTCACTTATCCCACACCTTGGGCCAACATAAACCTCTTCAGACGCCTTGTTCAGCGTCATCATACAGATAGGCCCACAGTTCGCTCACTTATCCCTCACCTTGGGCCAACATCAACCTCTCCAGACGCCTTGTTCAGCGTCATCATACAGATGGGCCTACAGTCCGCTCACCTATCCCACACCTTGGGCCAACATCAACCTCTCCAGACGCCTTGTTCAGCGTCATAAAACAGACAGGCCTACAGTCTGCTCACTCATCCCACTCCTTGGGCCAACATCAACCTCTCCAGACGCCTTGTTCTGCGTCATCATACAGATGGGCATACAGTCCGCTCACCTATCCCACACCTTGGGCCAACATCAACCTCTCCAGACGCCTTGTTCAGCGTCATCATAGAGATAGGCCTACAGTCCGCTCATTTATCCCACACCTTGGGCCAACATCAACCTCTTCAGACGCCTTGTTCAGCGTCATCATACAGATGGGCCCACAGTCCGCTCACTTATCCCTCACCTTGGGCCAACATCAACCTCTTCAGACGCCTTGTTCAGCGTCATCATACAGATAGGCCCACAGTCCGCTCACTTACCCCACACCTTGGGCCAACATCAACCTCTCCAGACGCCTTGTTCAGCGTCATCATACAGATAGGCTTACAGTCCGCTCACTTATCCCACACCTTGGGCCAACATCAACCTCTTCAGACGCCTTGTTCAGCGTCATCATACAGATAGGCCTACAGTCCGCTCACTTATCCCACACCTTGGGCCAACATCAACCTCTTCAGACGCCTTGTTCAGCGTCATCATACAGATAGGCCCACAGTCCGCTGACTTATCCCACACCTTGGGCCAACATCAACCTCTTCAGACGCCTTGTTCAGCGTCATCATACAGATGGGCTTACAGTCCGCTCATTTATCCCACACCTTGGGCCAACATCAACCTCTCCAGACGCCTTGTTCAGCGTCATCATACAGATAGGCTTACAGTCTGCTCACTTATCCCACAACTTGGGCCATCATCAACCTCTCCAGACGCCTTGTTCAGCGTCATCATACAAATAGGCTTACAGTCCGCTCACTTATCCCACACCTTGGGCCAACATCAACCTCCTCAGACGCCTTGTTCAGCGTCATCATACAGATAGGCCTACAGTCCGCTCACTTATCCCACACCTTGGGCAAACATCAACCTCTTCAGACGCCTTGTTCAGCGTCATCATACAGATAGGCCCACAGTCCGCTGACTTATCCCACACCTTGGGCCAACATCAACCTCTCCAGACGCCTTGTTCAGCGTCATCATACAGATAGGCTTACAGTCCGCTCACTCATCCCACACCTTGGGCCAACATCAACCTCTCCAGACGCCTTGTTCAGCGTCATCATACAGATAGGCCCACAGTCCGCTGACTTATCCCACACCTTGGGCCAACATCAACCTCTCCAGACGCCTTGTTCACTGTCATCTTACAGATAGGCCTACAGTCCGCTCACTTATCCCACACCTTGGGCCAACATCAACCTTTCCAGACGCCTTGTTCAGCGTCATCATACAGATAGGCTTACAGTCCGCTCACTTATCCCACACCTTGGGCCAACATCAACCTCTTCAGACGCCTTGTTCAGCGTCATCATACAGATAGGCCTACAGTCCGCTCACTTATCCCACACCTTGGGCAAACATCAGCCTCTTCAGACGCCTTGTTCAGCGTCATCATACAGATAGGCCCACAGTCCGCTGACTTATCCCACACCTTGGGCCAACATCAATCTCTTCAGACGCCTTGTTCAGCGTCATCATACAGATGGGCCTACAGTCCGCTCATTTATCCCACACCTTGGGCCAACATCAACCTCTCCAGACGCCTTGTTCAGCGTCATCATACAGATAGGCCCACAGTCCGCTCACTTATCCCACACCTTGGACCAACATCAACCTCTCCAGACGCCTTGTTCAGCGTCATCATACAGATAGGCCTACAGTCCGCTCATTCATCCCACACCTTGGGCAAACATCAACCTCTCCAGACGCCTTGTTCAGCGTCATCATACAGATGGGCTTACAGTCCGCTCACTTATCCCACACCTTGGGCCAACATCAACCTCTCCAGACGCCTTGTTCAGCGTCATCATACAGATAGGCTTACAGTCCGCTCACTTATCCCACACCTTGGGCCAACATCAACCTCTTCAGACGCCTTGTTCAGCGTCATCATACAGATAGGCATACAGTCCGCTCATTTATCCCACACCTTGGGCCGACATCAACCTCTCCAGACGCCTTGTTCAGCGTCATCATACAGATAGCTCTACAGTCCACTCACTTATCCCACACCTTGGGCCAACATCAACCTCTTCAGACGCCTTGTTCAGCGTCATCATACAGATGGGCCCACAGTCCGCTCACTTATCCCACACCTTGGGCCAACATCAACCTCTCCAGACGCCTTGTTCAGCGTCATCATACGGATAGGCCCACAGTCCGCTCATTTATCCCACACCTTGGGCCAACATCAACCTCTTCAGACGCCTTGTTCAGCGTCATCATACAGATGGGCCCACAGTCCGCTCATTTATCCCACACCTTGGTTCGACATCAACCTCTTCAGACGCCTTGTTCAGCGTCATCATACAGAAAGACCTACAGTCCGCTCATTTATCCCACACCTTGGACCAACATCAACCTCTCCAGACGCCTTGTTCAGCGTCATCATACAGAAAGACCTACAGTCCGCTCATTTATCCCACACCTTGGACCAACATCAACCTCTCCAGACTCCTTGTTCAGCGTCATCATACAGATAGGCCTACAGTCCGCTAATTCATCCCACACCTTGGGCCAACATCAACCTCTCCAGACTCCTTGTTCAGCGTCATCTTAGAGATAGGCCCACAGTCCACTCACCTATCCCACACCTTGGACCAACATAAATCTCTCCAGACGCCTTGTTCAGCGTCATCATAGAGATAGGCCCACAGTTCGCTCATTTATCCCACACCTTGGACCAAAATCGACCTCTCCAGACGCCTTGTTCAGCGTCATCATACAGATAGGCCCACAGTCCGCTCACTTATCCCACACCTTGGGCCGACATCAACCTCTTCAGACGCCTTGTTCAGCGTCATCATACAGATAGACCTACAGTCCGCTCATATATCCCACACCTTGGACTAACATCAACCTCTTCAGACGCCTTGTTCAGCGTCATCATACAGATGGGCCCACAGTCCGCTCATTCATCGCACACCTTGGGCCAACATCAACCTCTTCAGACGCCGTGTTCAGCGTCATCATACAGATAGGCTTACAGTCCGCTCATTTATCCCACACCTTGGGCCAACATCAACCTCTTCAGACGCCTTGTTCAGCGTCATCATACAGATAGGCCTACAGTCCGCTCACTCATCCCACACCTTGGGCCAACATCAACCTCTTCAGACGCCTTGTGCAGCGTCATCATACAGATAGGCTTACAGTCCGCTCACTTATCCCACACCTTGGACCAACATCAACCTCTTCAGACGCCTTGTTCAGCGTCATCATACAGATAGGCTTACAGTCAGCTCTTTCCACACCTTGGGCCAACATCAACCTCTCCAGACGCCTTGTTCAGCGTCATCATACAGATAGGCCTACAGTCGGCTCATTTATCCCACACCTTGGGCCGACATCAACCTCTCCAGACGCCTTGTTCAGCGTCATCATACAGATAGGCCCACAGTCCGCTCACTTATCCCACACCTTGGGCCAACATCAACCTCTCCAGACGCCTTGTTCAGCGTCATCATACAGATAGGCTTACAGTCCGCTCTTTCCACACCTTGGGCCAACATCAACCTCTCCAGACGCCTTGTTCAGGGTCATCATACAGATAGACCTACAGTCCGCTCACTTATCCCACACCTCGGGCCAACATCAACCTCTCCAGACGCCTTGTTCAGCGTCATCATACAGATAGGCCAACAGTCCGCTCACTTATCCCACACCTTGGACCAACATCAACCTCTCCAGACGCCTTGTTCAGCGTCATCATACAGATAGACCTACAGTCCGCTCACTTATCCCACACCTTGGGCCAACATCAACCTCTTCAGACGCCTTGTTCAGCGTCATCATACAGATAGACCTACAGTCCGCTCACTTATCCCACACCTTGGGCCAACATCAACCTCTCCAGACGCCTTGTTCAGCGTCATCATACAGATAGGCCTACAGTCCGCTCACTTATCCCACACCTTGGGCCAACATCAACCTCTTCAGACGCCTTGTTCAGCGTCATCATACAGATAGACTTACAGTCCGCTCACTTATCCCACACCTTGGGCCAACATCAACCTCTTCAGACGCCTTGTTCAGCGTCATCATACAGATAGACCTACAGTCCGCTCACTTATCCCACACCTTGGGCCAACATCAACCTCTCCAGACGCCTTGTTCAGCGTCATCATACAGATAGGCCTACAGTCCGCTCACTTATCCCACACCTTGGGCCAACATCAACCTCTTCAGACGCCTTGTTCAGCGTCATCATACAGATAGGCCTACAGTCCGCTCACTTATCCCACACCTTGGGCAAACATCAACCTCTTCAGACGCCTTGTTCAGCGTCATCATACAGATAGGCCCACAGTCCGCTGACTTATCCCACACCTTGGGCCAACATCAACCTCTCCAGACGCCTTGTTCAGCGTCATCATACAGATAGGCTTACAGTCCGCTCACTTATCCCACACCTTGGGCCAACATCAACCTCTCCAGACGCCTTGTTCAGCGTCATCATACAGATAGGCCCACAGTCCGCTGACTTATCCCACACCTTGGGCCAACATCAACCTCTCCAGACGCCTTGTTCAGCGTCATCATACAGATAGGCCTATAGTCCGCTCACTTATCCCACACCTTGGGCCAACATCAACCTCTCCAGACGCCTTGTTCAGCGTCATCATACAGATAGGCTTACAGTCCGCTCACTTATCCCACACCTTGGGCCAACATCAACCTCTTCAGACGCTTTGTTCAGCGTCATCATACAGATAGGCCTACATTCCGCTCACTTATCCCACACCTTGGGCAAACATCAACCTCTTCAGACGCCTTGTTCAGCGTCATCATACAGATAGGCCCACAGTCCGCTGACTTATCCCACACCTTGGGCCAACATCAATCTCTTCAGACGCCTTGTTCAGCGTCATCATACAGATGGGCCTACAGTCCGCTCATTTATTCCACACCTTGGGCCAACAACAACCTCTCCAGACGCCTTGTTCAGCGTCATCATACAGATAGGCCCACAGTCCGCTCACTTATCCCACACCTTGGACCAACATCAACCTCTCCAGACGCCTTGTTCAGCGTCATCATACAGATAGGCCTACAGTCCGCTCATTCATCCCACACCTTGGGCCAACATCAACCTCTCCAGACGCCTTGTTCAGCGTCATCATACAGATAGGCTTACAGTCCGCTCACTTATCCCACACCTTGGGCCAACATCAACCTCTCCAGACGCCTTGTTCAGCGTCATCATACAGATAGGCTTACAGTCCGCTCACTTATCCCACACCTTGGGCCAACATCAACCTCTTCAGACGCCTTGTTCAGCGTCATCATACATATAGGCATACAGTCCGCTCATTTATCCCACACCTTGGGCCGACATCAACCTCTCCAGACGCCTTGTTCAGCGTCATCATACAGATAGGCCTACAGTCCGCTCACTTATCCCACACCTTGGGCCAACATAAACCTCTTCAGACGCCTTGTTCAGCGTCATCATACAGATAGGCCCACAGTTCGCTCACTTATCCCTCACCTTGGGCCAACATCAACCTCTCCAGACGCCTTGTTCAGCGTCATCATACAGATGGGCCTACAGTCCGCTCACCTATCCCACACCTTGGGCCAACATCAACCTCTCCAGACGCCTTGTTCAGCGTCATAAAACAGACAGGCCTACAGTCTGCTCACTCATCCCACTCCTTGGGCCAACATCAACCTCTCCAGACGCCTTGTTCTGCGTCATCATACAGATGGGCATACAGTCCGCTCACCTATCCCACACCTTGGGCCAACATCAACCTCTCCAGACGCCTTGTTCAGCGTCATCATAGAGATAGGCCTACAGTCCGCTCATTTATCCCACACCTTGGGCCAACATCAACCTCTTCAGACGCCTTGTTCAGCGTCATCATACAGATGGGCCCACAGTCCGCTCACTTATCCCTCACCTTGGGCCAACATCAACCTCTTCAGACGCCTTGTTCAGCGTCATCATACAGATAGGCCCACAGTCCGCTCACTTACCCCACACCTTGGGCCAACATCAACCTCTCCAGACGCCTTGTTCAGCGTCATCATACAGATAGGCTTACAGTCCGCTCACTTATCCCACACCTTGGGCCAACATCAACCTCTTCAGACGCCTTGTTCAGCGTCATCATACAGATAGGCCTACAGTCCGCTCACTTATCCCACACCTTGGGCCAACATCAACCTCTTCAGACGCCTTGTTCAGCGTCATCATACAGATAGGCCCACAGTCCGCTGACTTATCCCACACCTTGGGCCAACATCAACCTCTTCAGACGCCTTGTTCAGCGTCATCATACAGATGGGCTTACAGTCCGCTCATTTATCCCACACCTTGGGCCAACATCAACCTCTCCAGACGCCTTGTTCAGCGTCATCATACAGATAGGCTTACAGTCTGCTCACTTATCCCACAACTTGGGCCATCATCAACCTCTCCAGACGCCTTGTTCAGCGTCATCATACAAATAGGCTTACAGTCCGCTCACTTATCCCACACCTTGGGCCAACATCAACCTCCTCAGACGCCTTGTTCAGCGTCATCATACAGATAGGCCTACAGTCCGCTCACTTATCCCACACCTTGGGCAAACATCAACCTCTTCAGACGCCTTGTTCAGCGTCATCATACAGATAGGCCCACAGTCCGCTGACTTATCCCACACCTTGGGCCAACATCAACCTCTCCAGACGCCTTGTTCAGCGTCATCATACAGATAGGCTTACAGTCCGCTCACTCATCCCACACCTTGGGCCAACATCAACCTCTCCAGACGCCTTGTTCAGCGTCATCATACAGATAGGCCCACAGTCCGCTGACTTATCCCACACCTTGGGCCAACATCAACCTCTCCAGACGCCTTGTTCACTGTCATCTTACAGATAGGCCTACAGTCCGCTCACTTATCCCACACCTTGGGCCAACATCAACCTTTCCAGACGCCTTGTTCAGCGTCATCATACAGATAGGCTTACAGTCCGCTCACTTATCCCACACCTTGGGCCAACATCAACCTCTTCAGACGCCTTGTTCAGCGTCATCATACAGATAGGCCTACAGTCCGCTCACTTATCCCACACCTTGGGCAAACATCAGCCTCTTCAGACGCCTTGTTCAGCGTCATCATACAGATAGGCCCACAGTCCGCTGACTTATCCCACACCTTGGGCCAACATCAATCTCTTCAGACGCCTTGTTCAGCGTCATCATACAGATGGGCCTACAGTCCGCTCATTTATCCCACACCTTGGGCCAACATCAACCTCTCCAGACGCCTTGTTCAGCGTCATCATACAGATAGGCCCACAGTCCGCTCACTTATCCCACACCTTGGACCAACATCAACCTCTCCAGACGCCTTGTTCAGCGTCATCATACAGATAGGCCTACAGTCCGCTCATTCATCCCACACCTTGGGCAAACATCAACCTCTCCAGACGCCTTGTTCAGCGTCATCATACAGATGGGCTTACAGTCCGCTCACTTATCCCACACCTTGGGCCAACATCAACCTCTCCAGACGCCTTGTTCAGCGTCATCATACAGATAGGCTTACAGTCCGCTCACTTATCCCACACCTTGGGCCAACATCAACCTCTTCAGACGCCTTGTTCAGCGTCATCATACAGATAGGCATACAGTCCGCTCATTTATCCCACACCTTGGGCCGACATCAACCTCTCCAGACGCCTTGTTCAGCGTCATCATACAGATAGCTCTACAGTCCACTCACTTATCCCACACCTTGGGCCAACATCAACCTCTTCAGACGCCTTGTTCAGCGTCATCATACAGATGGGCCCACAGTCCGCTCACTTATCCCACACCTTGGGCCAACATCAACCTCTCCAGACGCCTTGTTCAGCGTCATCATACGGATAGGCCCACAGTCCGCTCATTTATCCCACACCTTGGGCCAACATCAACCTCTTCAGACGCCTTGTTCAGCGTCATCATACAGATGGGCCCACAGTCCGCTCATTTATCCCACACCTTGGTTCGACATCAACCTCTTCAGACGCCTTGTTCAGCGTCATCATACAGAAAGACCTACAGTCCGCTCATTTATCCCACACCTTGGACCAACATCAACCTCTCCAGACGCCTTGTTCAGCGTCATCATACAGAAAGACCTACAGTCCGCTCATTTATCCCACACCTTGGACCAACATCAACCTCTCCAGACTCCTTGTTCAGCGTCATCATACAGATAGGCCTACAGTCCGCTAATTCATCCCACACCTTGGGCCAACATCAACCTCTCCAGACTCCTTGTTCAGCGTCATCTTAGAGATAGGCCCACAGTCCACTCACCTATCCCACACCTTGGACCAACATAAATCTCTCCAGACGCCTTGTTCAGCGTCATCATAGAGATAGGCCCACAGTTCGCTCATTTATCCCACACCTTGGACCAAAATCGACCTCTCCAGACGCCTTGTTCAGCGTCATCATACAGATAGGCCCACAGTCCGCTCACTTATCCCACACCTTGGGCCGACATCAACCTCTTCAGACGCCTTGTTCAGCGTCATCATACAGATAGACCTACAGTCCGCTCATATATCCCACACCTTGGACTAACATCAACCTCTTCAGACGCCTTGTTCAGCGTCATCATACAGATGGGCCCACAGTCCGCTCATTCATCGCACACCTTGGGCCAACATCAACCTCTTCAGACGCCGTGTTCAGCGTCATCATACAGATAGGCTTACAGTCCGCTCATTTATCCCACACCTTGGGCCAACATCAACCTCTTCAGACGCCTTGTTCAGCGTCATCATACAGATAGGCCTACAGTCCGCTCACTCATCCCACACCTTGGGCCAACATCAACCTCTTCAGACGCCTTGTGCAGCGTCATCATACAGATAGGCTTACAGTCCGCTCACTTATCCCACACCTTGGACCAACATCAACCTCTTCAGACGCCTTGTTCAGCGTCATCATACAGATAGGCTTACAGTCAGCTCTTTCCACACCTTGGGCCAACATCAACCTCTCCAGACGCCTTGTTCAGCGTCATCATACAGATAGGCCTACAGTCGGCTCATTTATCCCACACCTTGGGCCGACATCAACCTCTCCAGACGCCTTGTTCAGCGTCATCATACAGATAGGCCCACAGTCCGCTCACTTATCCCACACCTTGGGCCAACATCAACCTCTCCAGACGCCTTGTTCAGCGTCATCATACAGATAGGCTTACAGTCCGCTCTTTCCACACCTTGGGCCAACATCAACCTCTCCAGACGCCTTGTTCAGGGTCATCATACAGATAGACCTACAGTCCGCTCACTTATCCCACACCTCGGGCCAACATCAACCTCTCCAGACGCCTTGTTCAGCGTCATCATACAGATAGGCCAACAGTCCGCTCACTTATCCCACACCTTGGACCAACATCAACCTCTCCAGACGCCTTGTTCAGCGTCATCATACAGATAGACCTACAGTCCGCTCACTTATCCCACACCTTGGGCCAACATCAACCTCTTCAGACGCCTTGTTCAGCGTCATCATACAGATAGACCTACAGTCCGCTCACTTATCCCACACCTTGGGCCAACATCAACCTCTCCAGACGCCTTGTTCAGCGTCATCATACAGATAGGCCTACAGTCCGCTCACTTATCCCACACCTTGGGCCAACATCAACCTCTTCAGACGCCTTGTTCAGCGTCATCATACAGATAGACTTACAGTCCGCTCACTTATCCCACACCTTGGGCCAACATCAACCTCTTCAGACGCCTTGTTCAGCGTCATCATACAGATAGACCTACAGTCCGCTCACTTATCCCACACCTTGGGCCAACATCAACCTCTCCAGACGCCTTGTTCAGCGTCATCATACAGATAGGCCTACAGTCCGCTCACTTATCCCACACCTTGGGCCAACATCAACCTCTTCAGACGCCTTGTTCAGCGTCATCATACAGATAGGCCTACAGTCCGCTCACTTATCCCACACCTTGGGCCAACATCAACCTCTTCAGACGCCTTGTTCAGCGTCATCATACAGATAGGCTTACAGTCCGCTCATTTATCCCACACCTTGGGCCAACATCAACCTCTCCAGACGCCTTGTTCAGCGTCATCATACAGATAGGCCTACAGTCCGCTCACTTATCCCACACCTTGGGCCAACATCAACCTCTCCAGACGCCTTGTTCAGCGTCATCATACAGATAGGCCTACAGTCCGCTCACTTATCCCACACCTTGGGCCAACATCAACCTCTTCAGACGCCTTGTTCAGCGTCATCATACAGATAGGCTTACAGTCCGCTCATTTATCCCACACCTTGGGCCAACATCAACCTCTTCAGACGCCTTGTTCAGCGTCATCATACAGATAGACCTACAGTCCGCTCACTCATCCCACACCTTGGGCCAACATCAACCTCTTCAGACGCCTTGTGCAGCGTCATCATACAGATAGGCTTACAGTCCGCTCACTTATCCCACACCTTGGGCCAACATCAACCTCTCCAGACGCCTTGTTCAGCGTCATCATACAGATAGGCCTACAGTCCGCTCACTTATCCCACACCTTGGACCAACATCAACCTCTCCAGACGCCTTGTTCAGCGTCATCATACAGATAGACCTACAGTCCGCTCACTTATCCCACACCTTGGGCCAACATCAACCTCTTCAGACGCCTTGTTCAGCGTCATCATACAGATAGGCTTACAGTCCGCTCACTTATCCCACACCTTGGACCAACATCAACCTCTCCAGACACCTTGTTCAGCGTCATCATACAGATAGGCCCACAGTCGGCTCACTTATCCCACACCTTGGGCCAACATCAACCTCTTCAGACGCCTTGTTCAGCGTCATCATACAGATAGGCCTACAGTCCGCTCACTTATCCCACACCTTGGGCCAACATCAACCTCTCCAGACGCCTTGTTCAGCGTCATCATACAGATAGGCCTACAGTCCGCTCACTTATCCCACACCTTGGGCCAACATCAACCTCTTCAGACGCCTTGTTCAGCGTCATCATACAGATAGGCTTACAGTCCGCTCACTTATCCCACACCTTGGACCAACATCAACCTCTCCAGACGCCTTGTTCAGCGTCATCATACAGATAGGCCCACAGTCCGCTCACTTATCCCACACCTTGGGCCAACATCAACCTCTTCAGACGCCTTGTTCAGCGTCATCATACAGATAGACTTACAGTCCGCTCACTTATCCCACAACTTGGGCCAACATCAACCTCTTCAGACGCCTTGTTCAGCGTCATCATACAGATAGGCCTACAGTCGGCTCACTTATCCCACACCTTGGGCCAACAACAACCTCTTCAGACGCCTTGTTCAGGGTCATCATACAGATAGGCTTACAGTCCGCTCACTTATCCCACACCTTGGGCCAACAACAACCTCTTCAGACGCCTTGTTCAGGGTCATCATACAGATAGGCCTACAGTCCGCTCACTTATCCCACACCTTGGGCCAACATCAACCTCTCCAGACGCCTTGTTCAGCGTCATCATACAGATAGGCCTACAGTCCGCTCACTTATCCCACACCTTGGGCCAACATCAACCTCTCCAGACGCCTTGTTCAGCGTCATCATACAGATAGGCCTACAGTCCGCTCACTTATCCCACACCTTGGGCCATCATCAACCTCTTCAGACGCCTTGTTCAGCGTCATCATACAGATAGGCCTACAGTCGGCTCACTTATCCCACACCTTGGACCAACATCAACCTCTTCAGACGCCTTGTTCAGCGTCATCATACAGATAGGCCTACAGTCCGCTCACTTATCCCACACCTTGGGCCAACATCAACCTCTTCAGACGCCTTGTGCAGCGTCATCATACAGATAGGCTTACAGTCCGCTCACTTATCCCACACCTTGGGCCAACATCAACCTCTCCAGACGCCTTGTTCAGCGTCATCATACAGATAGGCCCACAGTCCACTCATTCATCCCACACCTTGGACCAACATCAACCTCTCCAGACGCCTTGTTCAGCGTCATCATACAGATAGGCTTACAGTCCGCTCACTTATCCCACACCTTGGGCCATCATCAACCTCTTCAGACGCCTTGTTCAGCGTCATCATACAGATAGGCCTACAGTCGGCTCACTTATCCCACACCTTGGGCCAACAACAACCTCTTCAGACGCCTTGTTCAGCGTCATCATACAGATAGGCCCACAGTCCGCTCATTTATCCCACACCTTGGGCCAACATCAACCTCTCCAGACGCCTTGTGCAGCGTCATCATACAGATAGACCTACAGTCCGCTCACTTATCCCACACCTTGGACCAACATCAACCTCTCCAGACGCCTTGTGCAGCGTCATCATACAGATAGGCTTACAGTCCGCTCACTTATCCCACACCTTGGGCCAACATCAACCTCTTCAGACGCCTTGTTCAGCGTCATCATACAGATAGACCTACAGTCCGCTCACTCATCCCACACCTTGGGCCAACATCAACCTCTTCAGACGCCTTGTTCAGCGTCATCATACAGATAGGCTTACAGTCGGCTCACTTATCCCACACCTTGGGCCAACATCAACCTCTCCAGACGCCTTGTTCAGCGTCATCATACAGATAGGCTTACAGTCCGCTCACTTATCCCACACCTTGGACCAACAACAACCTCTTCAGACGCCTTGTTCAGCGTCATCATACAGATAGGCTTACAGTCCGCTCACTTATCCCACACCTTGGACCAACATCAACCTCTTCAGACGCCTTGTTCAGCGTCATCATACAGATAGGCTTACAGTCCGCTCACTTATCCCACACCTTGGACCAACAACAACCTCTTCAGACGCCTTGTTCAGCGTCATCATACAGATAGGCCCACAGTCGGCTCACTTATCCCACACCTTGGACCAACATCAACCTCTCCAGACGCCTTGTTCAGCGTCATCATACAGATAGGCCCACAGTCCGCTCACTTATCCCACACCTTGGGCCAACATCAACCCCTTCAGACGCCTTGTTCAGCGTCATCATACAGATAGGCTTACAGTCCGCTCACTTATCCCACACCTTGGGCCATCATCAACCTCTTCAGACGCCTTGTTCAGCGTCATCATACAGATAGGCTTACAGTCCGCTCACTTATCCCACACCTTGGGCCATCATCAACCTCTTCAGACGCCTTGTTCAGCGTCATCATACAGATAGGCTTACAGTCCGCTCACTTATCTCACACCTTGGGCCATCATCAACCTCTTCAGACGCCTTGTTCAGCGTCATCATACAGATAGGCCCACAGTCGGCTCACTTATCCCACACCTTGGGCCAACATCAACCTCTCCAGACGCCTTGTTCAGCGTCATCATACAGATAGGCTTACAGTCCGCTCACTTATCCCACACCTTGGGCCAACATCAACCTCTTCAGACGCCTTGTTCAGCGTCATCATACAGATAGGCTTACAGTCCGCTCACTTATCCCACACCTTGGACCAACATCAACCTCTCCAGACGCCTTGTTCAGCGTCATCATACAGATAGACCTACAGTCCGCTCACTTATCCCACACCTTGGGCCAACATCAACCTCTCCAGACGCCTTGTTCAGCGTCATCATACAGATAGGCCAACAGTCCGCTCACTTATCCCACACCTTGGACCAACATCAACCTCTCCAGACGCCTTGTTCAGCGTCATCATACAGATAGGCCAACAGTCCGCTCACTTATCCCACACCTTGGGCCAACATCAACCTCTTCAGACGCCTTGTTCAGCGTCATCATACAGATAGGCTTACAGTCCACTCTTTCCACACCTTGGGCCAACATCAACCTCTCCAGACGCCTTGTTCAGCGTCATCATACAGATAGGCCCACAGTCCGCTCTTTCCACACCTTGGGCCAACATCAACCTCTCCAGACGCCTTGTTCAGCGTCATCATACAGATAGGCCTACAGTCCGCTCTTTTTTCACACCTTGGGCCAACATCAACCTCTCCAGACGCCTTGTTCAGCGTCATCATACAGATAGGCCTACAGTTGGCTCACTTATCCCACACCTTGGGCCAACATCAACCTCTCCAGACGCCTTGTTCAGCGTCATCATACAGATAGGCCCACAGTCCGCTCACTTATCCCACACCTTGGGCCAACATCAACCTCTCCAGACGCCGTGTTCAGCGTCATCATACAGATAGGCTTACAGTCCGCTCATTTATCCCACACCTTGGGCCAACATCAACCTCTTCAGACGCCTTGTTCAGCGTCATCATACAGATAGGCTTACAGTCCGCTCACTTATCCCACACCTTGGACCAACATCAACCTCTCCAGACGCCTTGTTCAGCGTCATCATACAGATAGGCCTACAGTCCGCTCACTTATCCCACACCTTGGGCCAACATCAACCTCTTCAGACGCCTTGTTCAGCGTCATCATACAGATAGGCCTACAGTCCACTCACTTATCCCACACCTTGGGCCAACATCAACCTCTTCAGACGCCTTGTTCAGCGTCATCATACAGATAGGCTTACAGTCCGCTCACTTATCCCACACCTTGGGCCAACATTAACCTCTTCAGACGCCTTGTTCAGCGTCATCATATAGATAGGCCAACAGTCCACTCATTTATCCCACACCTTGGGCCAACATCAACCTCTTCAGACGCCTTGTTCAGCGTCATCATACAGATAGGCCCACAGTCCGCTCACTTATCCCACACCTTGGGCCAACATCAACCTCTTCAGACGCCTTGTTCAGCGTCATCATACAGATAGGCTTACAGTCCGCTCATTCATCCCACACCTTGGGCCAACATCAACCTCTCCAGACTCCTTGTTCAGCGTCATCTTAGAGATAGGCCCACAGTCCACTCACCTATCCCACACCTTGGACCAACATAAATCTCTCCAGACGCCTTGTTCAGCGTCATCATAGAGATAGGCCCAAAGTTCGCTCATTTATCCCACACCTTGGAACAACATCGACCTCTCCAGACGCCTTGTTCAGCGTCATCATACAGATAGGCCCACAGTCCGCTCACTTATCCCACACCTTGGGCCGACATCAACCTCTTCAGACGCCTTGTTCAGCGTCATCATACAGATAGACCTACAGTCCGCTCATATATCCCACACCTTGGACTAACATCAACCTCTTCAGACGCCTTGTTCAGCGTCATCATACAGATGGGCCCAAAGTCCGCTCATTTATCCCACACCTTGGACCAACATCAACCTCTTCAGACGCCTTGTTCAGCGTCATCATACAGATAGGCTTACAGTCCGCTCATTTATCCCACACCTTGGGCCAACATCAACTTATCCAGACGCCTTGTTCAGCGTCATCATACAGATAGGCTTACAGTCCGCTCATTCATCGCACACCTTGGGCCAACATCAACCTCTTCAGACGCCGTGTTCAGCGTCATCATACAGATAGGCTTACAGTCCGCTCATTTATCCCACACCTTGGGCCAACATCAACCTCTTCAGACGCCTTGTTCAGCGTCATCATACAGATAGGCCTACAGTCCACTCACTCATCCAACACCTTGGGCCAACATCAACCTCTTCAGACGCCTTGTGCAGCGTCATCATACAGATAGGCTCACAGTCCGCTCACTTATCCCACACCTTGGACCAACATCAACCTCTTCAGACGCCTTGTCCAGCGTCATCATACAGATAGACCTACAGTCCGCTCACTTATCCCACACCTTGGACCAACATCAACCTCTCCAGACGCCTTGTTCAGCGTCATCATACAGATAGACCTACAGTCCGCTCACTCATCCAACACCTTGGACCAACATCAACCTCTCCAGACGCCTTGTTCAGCGTCATCATACAGATAGGCCCACAGTCCGCTCACTTATCCCACACCTTGGGCCAACATCAACCTCTCCAGACGCCTTGTTCAGCGTCATCATACAGATAGGCCTACAGTCCGCTCTTTCCACACCTTGGGCCAACATCAACCTCTCCAGACGCCTTGTTCAGCGTCATCATACAGATAGGCCTACAGTCCGCTCTTTCCACACCTTGGGCCAACATCAACCTCTCCAGACGCCTTGTTCAGCGTCATCATACAGATAGGCCTACAGTCCGCTCTTTCCACACCTTGGGCCAACATCAACCTCTCCAGACGCCTTGTTCAGCGTCATCATACAGATAGGCCTACAGTCCGCTCTTTCCACACCTTGGGCCAACATCAACCTCTCCAGACGCCTTGTTCAGCGTCATCATACAGATAGGCCTACAGTCGGCTCACTTATCCCACACCTTGGGCCAACATCAACCTCTTCAGACGCCTTGTTCAGCGTCATCATACAGATAGGCCCACAGTCCGCTCACTTATCCCACACCTTGGGCCAACATCAACCTCTTCAGACGCCCTGTTCAGCGTCATCATACAGATAGGCCCACAGTCCGCTCATTTATCCCACACCTTGGGCCAACATCAACCTCTTCAGACGCCTTGTTCAGCGTCATCATAAAGATAGGCTTACAGTCCGCTCACTTATCCCACACCTTAGACCAACATCAACCTCTCCAGACGCCTTGTTCAGCGTCATCATACAGATAGGCCTACAGTCCGCTCACTCATCCCACACCTTGGGCCAACATCAACCTCTTCAGACGCCTTGTTCAGCGTCATCATACAGATAGGCCTACAGTCCACTCACTTATCCCACACCTTGGGCCAACATCAACCTTTTCAGACGCCTTGGTCAGCGTCATCATACAGATAGACCTACAGTCCGATCACTTATCCCACACCTTGGGCCAACATTAACGTCTTCAGACGCCTTGTTCAGCGTCATCATACAGATAGGCCTACAGTCCGCTCACTTATCCCACACCTTGGGCCAACATTAACCTCTCCAGACGCCTTGTTCAGCGTCATCATACAGATAGGCCTACAGTCCGCTCACTTATCCCACACCTTGGGCCAACATCAACCTCTTCAGACGCCTTGTTCAGCGTCATCATACAGATAGGCCTACAGTCCACTCACTTATTCCACACCTTGGGCCAACATCAACCTCTTCAGACGCCTTGTTCAGCGTCATCATACAGATAGGCTTACAGTCCGCTCACTTATCCCATACCTTGGGCCAACATTAACCTCTTCAGACGCCTTGTTCAGCGTCATCATACAGATAGGCCAACAGTCCACTCATTTATCCCACACCTTGGGCCAACATCAACCTCTTCAGACGCCTTGTTCAGCGTCATCATACAGATAGGCCCACAGTCCGCTCACTTATCCCACACCTTGGGCCAACATCAACCTCTTCAGACGCCTTGTTCAGCGTCATCATACAGATAGGCTTACAGTCCGCTCATTTATCCCACACCTTGGGCCAACATCAACCTCTTCAGACGCCTTGTTCAGCGTCATCATACAGATAGGCCCACAGTCCGCTCACTCATCCCACACCTTGGGCCAACATCAACCTCTCCAGACGCCTTGTTCAGCGTCATCATACAGATAGGCTTACAGTCCGCTCACTTATCTCACACCTTGGGCCAACATCAACCTCTCCAGACACCTTGTTCAGCGTCATCATACAGATAGGCCTACAGTCCGCTCACTTATCCCACACCTTGGACCAACATCAACCTCTTCAGACGCCTTGTTCAGCGTCATCATACAGATAGACCTACAGTCCGCTCACTTATCCCACACCTTGGGCCAACATCAACCTCTTCAGACGCCTTGTTCAGCGTCATCATACAGATAGACCTACAGTCCGCTCACTTATCCCACACCTTGGACCAACATCAACCTCTCCAGACGCCTTGTTCAGCGTCATCATACAGATAGGCCCACAGTCCGCTCATTTATCCCACACCTTGGGCCATCATCAACCTCTCCAGACGCCTTGTTCAGCGTCATCATACAGATAGGCCTACAGTCCGCTCATTTATCCAACACCTTGGGCCAACATCAATCTCTTCAGACGCCTTGTTCAGCGTCATCATACAGATGGGCCTACAGTCCGCTCATTTATCCCACACCTTGGGCTAACATCAACCTCTCCAGACGCCTTGTTCAGCGTCATCATACAGATAGGCCAACAGTCCGCTCACTTATCCCACACCTTGGACCAACATCAACCTCTCCAGACGCCTTGTTCAGCGTCATCATACAGATAGGCCTACAGTCCGCTCATTCATCCCACACCTTGGGCCAACATCAACCTCTCCAGACGCCTTGTTCAGCGTCATCATACAGATAGGCTTACAGTCCGCTCACTTATCCCACACCTTGGGCCAACATCAACCTCTCCAGACGCCTTGTTCAGTGTCATCATACAGATAGGCTTACAGTCCGCTCACTTATCCCACACCTTGGGCCAACATCAACCTCTTCAGACGCCTTGGTCAGCGTCATCATACAGATAGGCATACAGTCCGTTCATTTATCCCACACCTTGGGCCGACATCAACCTCTCCAGACGCCTTGTTCAGCGTCATCATACAGATAGGCCTACAGTCCACTCACTTATCCCACACCTTGGGCCAACATCAACCTCTTCAGACGCCTTGTTCAGCGTCATCATACAGATAGGCCCACAGTCCGCTCATTTATCCCACAACTTGGTTCGACATCAACCTCTTCAGACGCCTTGTTCAGCGTCATCATACAGAAAGACCTACAGTCCGCTCATTTATCCCACGCCTTGGACCAACATCAACCTCTCCAGACTCCTTGTTCAGCGTCATCATACAGATAGGCCTACAGTCCGCTCATTCATCCCACACCTTGGGCCAACATCAACCTCTCCAGACTCCTTGTTCAGCGTCATCTTAGAGATAGGCCCACAGTCCACTCACCTATCCCACAACTTGGACCAACATAAATCTCTCCAGACGCCTTGTTCAGCGTCATCATAGAGATAGGCCCACAGTTCGCTCATTTATCCCACACCTTGGACCAACATCAACCTCTTCAGACGCCTTGTTCAGCGTCATCATAAAGATAGGCCCACAGTCCGCTCACTTATCCCACACCTTGGGCCGACATCAACCTCTTCAGACGCCTTGTTCAGCGTCATCATACAGATAGACCTACAGTCCGCTCATATATCCCACACCTTGGACTAACATCAACCTCTTCAGACGCCTTGTTCACCGTCATCATACAGATGGGCCCACAGTCCGCTCATTTATCCCACACCTTGGACCAACATCAACCTCTTCAGACGCCTTGTTCAGCGTCATCATACAGATAGGCTTACAGTCCGCTCATTTATCCCACACCTTGGGCCAACATCAACTTCTCCAGACGCCTCGTTCAGCGTCATCATACAGATAGGCTTACAGTCCGCTCATTCATCGCACACCTTGGGCCAACATCAACCTCTTCAGACGCAGTGTTCAGCGTCATCATACAGATAGGCTTACAGTCCGCTCATTTATCCCACACCTTGGGCCAACATCAACCTCTTCAGACGCCTTGTTCAGCGTCATCATACAGATAGGCCTACAGTCCGCTCACTCATCCCACACCTTGGGCCAACATCAACCTCTTCAGACGCCTTGTGCAGCGTCATCATACAGATGGGCCTACAGTCCGGTCACTTATCCCACACCTTGGGCCGACATCAACCTCTCCAGACGCCTTGTTCAGCGTCATCATACAGATGGGCTTACAGTCCGCTCACTTATCCCACACCTTGGGCCAACATTAACCTCTTCAGACGCCTTGGTCAGCGTCATCATACAGATAGGCCAACAGTCCACTCATTTATCCCACACCTTGGGCCAACCTCAACCTCTTCAGACGCCTTGTTCAGCGTCATCATACAGATAGGCCCACAGTCCGCTCACTTATCCCACACCTTGGGCCAACATCAACCTCTTCAGTCGCCTTGTTCAGCGTCATCATACAGATAGGCTTACAGTCCGCTCATTTATCCCACACCTTGGGCCAACATCAACCTCTTCAGACGCCTTGTTCAGCGTCATCATACAGATAGGCCCACAGTCCGCTCACTCATCCCACACCTTGGGCCAACATCAACCTCTCCAGACGCCTTGTTCAGCGTCATCATACAGATAGGCTTACAGTCCGCTCACTTATCTCACACCTTGGGCCAACATCAACCTCTCCAGACACCTTGTTCAGCGTCATCATACAGATAGGCCTACAGTCCGCTCACTTATCACACACCATGAACCAACATCAACCTCTTCAGACGCCTTGTTCAGCGTCATCATACAGATAGACCCACAGTCCGCTCACTTATCCCACACCTTGGGCCAACATCAACCTCTTCAGACGCCTTGTTCAGCGTCATCATACAGATAGACCTACAGTCCGCTCACTTATCCCACACCTTGGACCAACATCAACCTCTCCAGACGCCTTGTTCAGCGTCATCATACAGATAGACCTACAGTCCGCTCACTTATCCCACACCTTGGACCAACATCAACCTCTTCAGACGCCTTGTTCAGCGTCATCATACAGATAGACCTACAGTCCGCTCACTTATCCCACACCTTGGGCCAACATCAACCTCTCCAGACGCCTTGTTCAGCGTCATCATACAGATAGACCTACAGTCCGCTCACTTAACCCACACCTTGGGCCAACATCAACCTCTTCAGACGCCTTGTTCAGCGTCATCATACAGATAGACCTACAGTCCGCTCACTTATCCCACACCTTGGGCCAACATCAACCTCTTCAGACGCCTTGTTCAGCGTCATCATACAGATAGACCCACAGTCCGCTCACTTATCCCACACCTTGGGCCAACATCAACCTCTTCAGACGCCTTGTTCAGCGTCATCATACAGATAGACCTACAGTCCGCTCACTTATCCCACACCTTGGGCCAACATCAACCTCTTCAGACGCCTTGTTCAGCGTCATCATGCAGATAGACCTACAGTCCGCTCACTTATCCCACACCTTGGGCCAACATCAACCTCTTCAGACGCCTTGTTCAGCGTCATCATACAGATAGACCTACAGTCCGCTCACTTATCCCATACCTTGGGCCAACATCAACCTCTTCAGACGCCTTGTTCAGCGTCATCATACAGATAGACCTACAGTCCGCTCACTTATCCCACACCTTGGGCCAACATCAACCTCTTCAGACGCCTTGTTCAGCGTCATCATACAGATAGACCTACAGTCCGCTCACTTATCCCACACCTTGGGCCAACATCAACCTCTTCAGACGCCTTGTTCAGCGTCATCATACAGATAGACTTACAGTCCGCTCACTTTTCCCACACCTTGAGCCAACATCTACCTCTTCAGACGCCTTGTTCAGCGTCATCATACAGATAGACCTACAGTCCGCTCACTTATCCCACACCTTGGACCAACATCAACCTCTCCAGACGCCTTGTTCAGCGTCATCATACAGATAGACCTACAGTCCGCTCACTTATCCCACACCTTGGACCAACATCAACCTCTTCAGACGCCTTGTTCAAGCGTCATCATACAGATAGACCTACAGTCCGCTCACTTATCCCACACCTTGGGCCAACATCAACCTCTTCAGACGCCTTGTTCAGCGTCATCATACAGATAGACCTACAGTCCGCTCACTTATCTCACACCTTGGGCCAACATCAACCTCTTCAGACGCCTTGTTCAGCGTCATCATACAGATAGACCTACAGTCCGCTCACTTATCCCACACCTTGGGCCAACATCAACCTCTTCAGACGCCTTGTTCAGCGTCATCATACAGATAGACCTACGGTCCGCTCACTTATCCCACACCTTGGGCCAACATCAACCTCTTCAGACGCCTTGTTCAGCGTCATCATACAGATAGACCTACAGTCCGCTCACTCATCCCACACCTTGGGCCAACATCAACCTCTTCAGACGCCTTGTGCAGCGTCATCATACAGATGGGCCTACAGTCCGCTCACTTATCCCACACCTTGGGCCGACATCAAACTCTCCAGACGCCTTGTTCAGCGTCATCATACAGATAGGCTTACAGTCCGCTCACTTATCCCACACCTTGGGCCAACATTAACCTCTTCAGACGCCTTGGTCAGCGTCATCTTACAGATAGGCCAACAGTCCACTCATTTATCCCACACCTTGGGCCAACATCAACCTCTTCATACGCCTTGTGCAGCGTCATCATACAGATAGGCCCACAGTCCGCTCACTTATCCCACACCTTGGGCCAACATCAACCTCTTCAGACGCCTTGTTCAGCGTCATCATACAGATAGGCTTACAGTCCGCTCATTTATCCCACACCTTGGGCCAACATCAACCTCTTTAGACGCCTTGTTCAGCGTCATCATACAGATAGGCCCACAGTCCGCTCACTCATCCCACACCTTGGGCCAACATCAACCTCTCCAGATGCCTTGTTCAGCGTCATCATACAGATGGGCTTACAGTCCGCTCACTTATCTCACACCTTGGGCCAACATCAACCTCTCCAGACACCTTGTTCAGCGTCATCATACAGATAGGCCTACAGTCCGCTCACTTATCCCACACCATGAACCAACATCAACCTCTTCAGACGCCTTGTTCAGCGTCATCATACAGATAGACCTACAGTCCGCTCACTTATCCCACACCTTGGGCCAACATCAACCAATTCAGACGCCTTGTTCAGCGTCATCATACAGATAGACCTACAGTCCGCTCATATATCCCACACCTTGGACCAACATCAACCTCTTCAGACGCCTTGTTCAGCGTCATCATACAGATAGGCCTACAGTCCGATCACTTATCCCACACCTTGGGCCAACATCAACCTCTTCA
The DNA here is from genome assembly GCA_964007535.1 of Brachyptera risi. Lineage (NCBI taxonomy): Eukaryota > Metazoa > Arthropoda > Insecta > Plecoptera > Taeniopterygidae > Brachyptera > Brachyptera risi. The sequence goes on from OZ023333.1 coordinate 5,371,804, forward strand.
GACGCCTTGTTCAGCGTCATCATACAGATGGGCCCACTTTCCGCTCACTTATCCCACACCTTGGGCCAACATCAACCTCTTCAAACGCCTTGTTCAGCGTCATCATACAGATAGGCCTACAGTCAACTCACTTATCCCACACCTTGGGCCAACATCAACCTCTTCAGACGCCTTGTTCAGCGTCATCATACAGATAGGCCCACAGTCCGCTCATTTATCCCACACCTTGGGCCAACATCAACCTCTCCAGACGCCTTGTTCAGCGTCATCATACAGATAGACTCACAGTCCGCTCATTTATCCCACAACTTGGGCCAACATCAACCTCTTCAGACGCCTTGTTCAGCGTCATCATACAGATAGGCCCACAGTCCGCTCATTTATCTTACACCTTGAGCCAACATCAACCTCTTCAGACGCCTTGTTCGGCGTCATCATACAGATAGGCCCACAGTTCGCTCATTTATCCCACACCTTGGGCCAACATCAACCTCTCCAGACGCCTTGTTCAGCGTCATCATACAGATAGGCCTACAGTCCGATCACTTATCCCACACCTTGGGCCAACATCAACCTCTTCAGACGCCTTGTTCAGCGTCATCATACAGATAGGCCTACAGTCCGATCACTCATCCCACACCTTGGGCCAACATCAACCTCTTCAGACGCCTTGTTCAGCGTCATCATACAGATAGGCCTACAGTCCGATCACTCATCCCACACCTTGGGCCAACATCAACCTCTCCAGACGCCTTGTTCAGCGTCATCATACAGATAGGCCCCCAGTCCGCTCCCTTATCCCACACCTTGGGCCAACATCAACCCCTCCAGACGCCTTGTTCAGCGTCATCATACAGATAGGCCCACAGTCCGCTCACTCATCCCACACCTTGGGCCAACATCAACCTTTTCAGACGCCTTGTTCAGCGTCATCATACAGATAGGCCTACAGTCCGATCACTTATCCCACACCTTGGGCCAACATCAACCTCTCCAGACGCCTTGTTCAGCGTCATCATACAGATAGGTTTACAGTCCGCTCATTTATCCCACACCTTGGGCCAACATCAACCTCTTCAGACGCCTTGTTCAGCGTCATCAAACAGATAGGCCCACAGTCCGCTCACTTATCCCACACCTTGGGCCGACATCAACCTCTTCAGACGCCTTGTTCTGCGTCATCATACAGATAGACCTACAGTCCGCTCATATATCCCACACCTTGGACCAACATCAACCTCTTCAGACGCCTTGTTCAGCGTCATCATACAGATAGGCCCACAGTCCGCTCGCTTATCCCACACTTGGGCCAACATCATCCTCTTCAGACGCCTTGTTCAGCGTCATCATACAGATAGGCTTACAGTCCGCTCATTTATCCCACACCTTGGGCCAACATCAACCTCTCCAGACGCCTTGTTCAGCGTCATCATACAGATAGGCCTACAGTCCGCTCATTTATCCCACACCTTGGGCCAACATCAACCTCTTCAGACGCCTTGTTCAGCGTCATCATACAGATAGGCCCACAGTCCGCTCACTCATCCCACACCTTGGGCCAACATCAACCTCTTCAGACGCCTTGTTCAGCGTCATCATACAGATAGGCCCACAGTCCGCTCACTCAACCCACACCTTGGGCCAACATCAACCTCTTCAGACGCCTTGTTCAGCGTCATCATACAGATAGGCCTACAGTCCGCTCACTTATCCCACACCTTGGGCCAACATCAACCTCTTCAGACGCCTTGTTCAGCGTCATCATACAGATAGGCCTACAGTCCGCTCATTTATCCCACACCTTGGGCCAACATCAACCTCTTCAGACGCCTTGTCCAGCGTCATCATACAGATAGGCCTACAGTCCGCTCACTTATCCCACACCTTGGGCCAACATCAACCTCTTCAGACGCCTTGTTCAGCGTCATCATACAGATAGGCCTACAGTCCGATCACTTATCTCACACCTTGGGCCCACGTCAACCTCTTCAGACGCCTTGTTCAGCGTCATCATACAGATAGGCCTACAGTCCACTCATTTATCCCACACCTTGGGTCAACATTAACCTCTCCAGACGCCTTGCTCAGCGTCATCATACAGATAGACCTACAGTCCACTCACTTATCCCACACCTTGGGCCAACATCAACCTCTTCAGACGCCTTGTTCAGCGTCATCATACAGATAGACCTACAGTCCACTCATTTATCCCACACCTTGGGCCAACATTAACCTCTCCAGACGCCTTGTTCAGCGTCATCATACAGATAGACCTACAGTCCACTCACTTATCCCACACCTTGGGCCAACATCAACCTCTTCAGACGCCTTGTTCAGCGTCATCATACAGATAGGCCCACAGTCCGATCACTTATCCCACACCTTGGGCCCACATCAACCTCTTCAGACGCCTTGTTCAGCGTCATCATACAGATAGGCCCACAGTCCGCTCATTCATCCCACACCTTGGGCCAACATCAACCTCTTCAGACGCCTTGTTCAGCGTCATCATACAGATAGGCCTACAGTTCGATCACTTATCCCACACCTTGGGCCCACGTCAACCTCTTCAGACGCCTTGTTCAGCGTCATCATACAAATAGGCCTACAGTCCGATCACTCATCCCACACCTTGGGCCAACATCAACCTCTTCAGACGCCTTGTTCAGCGTCATCATACAGATAGGCCTAAAGTCCGCTCACTCAACCCACACCTTGGGCCAACATCAACCTCTTCAGACGCCTTGTTCAGCGTCATCATACAGATAGGCCTACAGTCCGCTCACTTATCCCACACCTTGGGCCAACATCAACCTCTTCAGACGCCTTGTTCAGCGTCATCATACAGATAGGCCTACAGTCCGCTCACTTATCCCACACCTTGGGCCAACATCAAACTCTTCAGACGCCTTGTTCAGCGTCATCATACAGATAGGCCTAAAGTCCGCTCACTCAACCCACACCTTGGGCCAACATCAACCTCTTCAGACGCCTTGTTCAGCGTCATCATACAGATGGGCCTACAGTCCGCTCACTCAACCCACACCTTGGGCCAACATCAACCTCTTCAGACGCCTTGTTCAGCGTCATCATACAGATAGGCCTACAGTCCGCTCACTTATCCCACACCTTGGGCCAACATCAACCTCTTCAGACGCCTTGTTCAGCGTCATCATACAGATAGGCCTACAGTCCGCTCATTCATCCCACACCTTGGACCAACATCAACCTCTTCAGACGCCTTGTTCAGCGTCATCATACAGATAGGCCTACAGTCCGATCACTTATCCCACACCTTGGGCCACATCAACCTCTTCAGACGCCTTGTTCAGCGTCATCATACAGATGGGCCTTCAGTCCGCTCACTTATCCCACACCTTGGGCCAACATCAACCTCTTCAGACGCCATGTCCAGCGTCATCATACAGATAGGCCCACAGTCCGCTCATTCATCCCACACCTTGGTTCGACATCAACCTCTTCAGACGCCTTGTTCAGCGTCATCATACAGATAGGCCTACAGTCCGCTCACTCAACCCACACCTTGGGCCAACATCAACCTCTTCAGACGCCTTGTTCAGCGTCATCATACAGATAGGCCTACAGTCCGCTCACTTATCCCACACCTTGGGCCAACATCAACCTCTTCAGACGCCTTGTCCAGCGTCATCATACAGATAGGCCCACAGTCCGCTCATTCATCCCACACCTTGGTTCGACATCAACCTCTTCAGACGCCTTGTCCAGCGTCATCATACAGATAGGCCTACAGTCCGCTCACTTATCCCACACCTTGGACCAACATCAACCTCTTCAGACGCCTTGTTCAGCGTCATTATACAGATGGGCCTACAGTCCGCTCACTTATCCCACACCTTGGGCTGACATCAACCTCTTCAGACGCCTTGTTCAGCGTCATCATACAGATAGGCCTACAGTCCGCTCACTTATCCCACACCTTGGGCCGACATCAACCTCTTCAGACGCCTTGTTCAGCGTCATCATACAGATAGGCCCACAGTCCACTCATTCATCCCACACCTTGGACCAACATCAACCTCTTCAGACGCCTTGTCCAGCGTCATCATACAGATAGGCCTACAGTCCGCTCACTTATCCCACACCTTGGGCCGACATCAACCTCTCCAGACGCCTTGTTCAGCGTCATCATACAGATAGGCCCACAGTCCGCTCACTTATCCCACACCTTGAGCCAACATCAACCTCGTCAGACGCCTTGTTCAGCGTCATCATACAGATAGGCCAACAGTCCGCTCACTTATCCCACACCTTGGACCAACATCAACCTCTCCAGACGCCTTGTTCAGCGTCATCATACAGATAGGCCTACAGTCCGCTCACTCAACCCACACCTTGGGCCAACATCAACCTCTCCAGACGCCTTGTTCAGCGTCATCATACAGATAGGCCTACAGTCCGCTCACATATCCCACACCTTGGGCCAACATCAACCTCTTCAGACGCCTTGTTCAGCGTCATCATACAGATAGGCCTACAGTCCGCTCATTTATCCCACACCTTGGGCCAACATCAACCTCTCCAGACGCCTTGTTCAGCGTCATCATACAGATGGGCCTACAGTCCGCTCACTTATCCCACACCTTGGGCCACATCAACCTCTTCAGACGCCTTGTTCAGCGTCATCATACAGATAGGCCTACAGTCCGCTCATTTATCCCAAACCTTGGGCCAACATCAACCCCTTCAGACGCCTTGTTCAGCGTCATCATACAGATAGGCCCACAGTCCGCTCATTTATCCCACACCTTGGGCCAACATCAACCTCTCCAGACGCTTGTTCAGCGTCATCATACAGATAGGCCTACAGTCCGCTCATTCATCCCAAACCTTGGGCCAACATCAACCTCTTCAGACGCAGTGTTCAGCGTCATCATACAGATAGGCCTACAGTCAGCTCACTTATCCCACACCTTGGGCCAACATCAACCTCTCCAGACGCCTTGTTCAGCGTCATCATACAGATAGGCCTACAGTCCGCTCACTCAACCCACACCTTGGGCCAACATCAACCTCTTCAGACGCCTTGTTCAGCGTCATCATACAGATAGGCTTACAGTCCGCTCATTTATCCCACACCTTGAGCCAACATCAACCTCTTCAGACGCCTTGTTCAGCGTCATCATACAGATAGGCTTACAGTCCGCTCATCTATCCCACACCTTGGGCCAACATCAACCTCTTCAGACGCCTTGTTCAGCGTCATCATACAGATAGGCCCACAGTCCGCTCACTCAACCCACACCTTGGGCCAACATCAACCTCTCCAGACGCCTTGTACAGCGTCATCATACAGATAGGCCCACAGTACGCTCACTTATCCCACACCTTGGGCCAACATCAACCTCTCCAGACGCCTTGCTCAGCGTCATCATACAGATAGGCTTACAGTCCGCTCATTCATTCCACACCTTGGACCAACATCAACCTCTCCAGACGCCTTGTTCAGCGTCATCATACAGATGGGCCCACAGTCCACTCACTCATCCCACACCTTGAGCCAACATCAACCTCTTCAGACGCCTTGTTCAGCGTCATCATACAGATAGGCCCACAGTCCGCTCACTCATCCCACACCTTGGGCCAACATCAACCTCTCCAGACGCCTTGTTCAGCGTCATCATACAGATAGGCCCACAGTCCGCTCACTTATCCCACACCTTGGACCAACATCAACCTCTTCAGACGTCTTGTTCAGCGTCATCATACAGATAGGCCCACAGTCCGCTCATTCATCCCACACCTTGGGCCAACATCAACATCTCCAGACGCCTTGTTCAGCGTCATCATACAGATAGGCCCACAGTCCGCTCATTCATCCCACACCTTGGGCCAACATCAACCTCTTCAGACGCCTTGTTCAGCGTCATCATACAGATAGGCCTACAGTCCACTCATTTATCCCACACCTTGGACCAACATCAACCTCTCCAGACGCCTTGTTCAGCGTCATCATACAGATAGGCCCACAGTCCGCTCATTTATCCCACACCTTGGGCCAACATCAACCTCTCCAGACGCCTTGTTCTGCGTCATCATACAGATAGGCCCACAGTCCGCTCATTTATCCCACACCTTGGGCCAACATCAACCTCTTCAGAAGCCTTGTTCAGCGTCATCATACAGATAGGCTTACAGTCCGCTCACTCATCCCACACCTTGGACCAACATCAACCTCTTAAGACGCCTTGTTCAGCGTCATCATACAGATAGGCTTACAGTCCGCTCACTTATCCCACACCTTGGACCAACATCAACCTCTCCAGACGCCTTGTTCAGCATCATCATACAGATAGGCCCACAGTCCGCTCACTTATCCCACACCTTGGGCCAACATCAACCTCTTCAGACGCCTTGTTCAGCGTCATCATACAGATAGGCCAACAGTCCACTCATTTATCCCACACCTTGGGCCAACATCAACCTCTTCAGACGCCTTGTCCAGCGTCATTATACAGATAGGCCTACAGTCCGCTCACTCATACCACACCTTGGGCCAACATCAACCTCTTCAGACGCCTCGTTCAGCGTCATCATACATATAGGCCTACAGTCCGCTCATTTATCCCACACCTTGGACCAACATCAACCTCTTCAGACGCCTTGTTCAGCGTCATCATACAGATAGGCCCACAGTCCGCTCACTTATCCCACACCTTGGGCCAACATCAACCTCTCCAGACGCCTTGTTCAGCGTCATCATACAGATGGGCCTACAGTCCGCTCACTTATCCCACACCTTGGGCCAACATCAACCTCTCCAGACGCCTTGTTCAGCGTCATCATACAGATAGGCTTACAGTCCGCTCACTTATCCCACACCTTGGGCCAACATCAACCTCTCCAGACGCCTTGTTCAGCGTCATCATACGGATAGGCCCACAGTCCGCTCACTTATCCAACACCTTGGGCCAACATCAACCTCTTCAGACGCCTTGTTCAGCGTCATCATACAGATAGGCCTACAGTCCGCTCATTTATCCCACACCTTGGGCCAACATCAACCTCTTCAGACGCCTTGTTCAGCGTCATCATACAGATAGGCCCACAGTCCGCTCATTTATCCCACACCTTGGGCCAACATCAACCTCTTCAGACGCCCTGTTCAGCGTCATCATACAGATAGGCTTAAAGTCCGCTCACTCATCCCACACCTTGGGCCAACATCAACCTCTTCAGACGCCTTGTTCAGCGTCATCATACAGATAGGCCTACAGTCCGCTCATTTATCCCACACCTTGGGCCAACATCAACCTCTCCAGACGCCTTGTACAGCGTCATCATACAGATAGGCCTACAGTCCGCTCACTTATCCCACACCTTGGGCCAACATCAACCTCTCCAGACGCCTTGTTCAGCGTCATCATACAGATAGGCCCACAGTCCGCTCATTTATCCCACACCTTGGGCCAACATCAACCTCTTCAGACGCCTTGTTCAGCGTCATCATACAGATAGGCCCACAGTCCGCTCACTTATCCCACAACTTGGGCCAACATCAACCTCTTCAGATGCCTTGTTCAGCGTCATCATACAGATAGGCCTACAGTCCGCTCATTTATTCCACACCTTGGACCAACATCAACCTCTTCAGACGCCTTGTTCAGCGTCATCATACAGATAGGCCTACAGTCCGATCACTTATCCCACACCTTGGGCCAACATCAACATCTCCTGGCACCTTGTTCAGCGTCATCATACAGATAGGCTCACAGTCCGCTCACTTATCCCACACCTTGGGCCAACATCAACCTCTTCAGACGCCTTGTTCAGCGTCATCATACAGAAAGGCCTACAGTCCGCTCATTTATCCCACACCTTGGGCCAACATCAACCTCTTCAGACGCCTTGTTCAGCGTCATCATACAGATAGGCCTACAGTCCGCTCACTCATCCTACACCTTGGGCCAACATCAACCTCTCCAGACGCCTTGTTCAGCGTCATCATACAGATAGGCCTACAGTCCGCTCACTCATCCCACACCTTGGGACAACATCGACCTCTCCAGACGCCTTGTTCAGCGTCATCATACAGATAGGCCTACAGTCCGCTCATTTATCCCACACCTTGGGCCAACATCAACCTCTCCAGACGCCTTGTTCAGCGTCATCATACAGATAGGCCTACAGTCCGCTCACACATCCCACACCTTGGGCCAACATCAACCTCTCCAGACGCCTTGTTCAGCGTCATCATACAGATAGGCCTACAGTCCGCTCACTCATCCCACACCTTGGGCCAACATCAACCTCTCCAGAAGCCTTGTTCAGCGTCATCATACAGATAGGCCTACAGTCCGCTCACTCATCCCACACCTTGGGCCAACATCAACATCTCCTGGCACCTTGTTCAGCGTCATCATACAGATAGGCCTACAGTCCGCTCATTTATCCCACAACTTGGGCCAACATCAACCTCTTCAGACGCCTTGTTCAGCGTCATCATACAGATAGGCCTACAGTCCGCTCATTTATCCCACACCTTGGGCCAACATCAACCTCTTCAGACGCCTTGTTCAGCGTCATCATACAGATAGGCCTACAGTCCGCTCACTCATCCCACACCTTGGGCCAACATCAACCTCTCCAGACGCCTTGTTCAGCGTCATCATACAGATAGGCCTACAGTCCGCTCACTCATCCCACACCTTGGGCCAACATCAACCTCTCCAGACGCCTTGTTCAGCGTCATCATACAGATAGGCCCACATTCCACTCATTTATCCCACACCTTGGGCCGACATCAACCTCTCCAGACGCCTTGTTCAGCGTCATCATACAGATAGACCTACAGTCCGCTCACTCATCCCACACCTTGGGCCAACATCAACCTCTCCAGACGCCTTGCTCAGCGTCATCATACAGATAGACCTACAGTCCGCTCACTCATCCCACACCTTGGGCCAACATCAACCTCTTCAGACGCCTTGTTCAGCGTCATCATACAGATAGGCCTATAGTCCGCTCACTCATCCCACACCTTGGGCCAAACTCAACCTCTCCAGACGCCTTGTTCAGCGTCATCATACAGATAGGCCCACAGTCCGCTCATTTATCCCACACCTTGGGCCAACATCAACCTCTTCAGACGCCTTGTTCAGCGTCATCATACAGATAGGCCTACAGTCCGCTCACTCATCCCACACCTTGGGCCAACATCAACCTCTTCAGACGCCTTGTTCAGCGTCATCATACAGATAGGCTCACAGTCCGCTCACTCATCCCACACCTTGGGCCAACATCAACCTCTCCAGACGCCTTGTTCAGCGTCATCATACAGATAGGCCTACAGTCCGCTCACTTATCCCACACCTTGGGCCAACATCAACCTCTTCAGACGCCTTGTTCAGCGTCATCATACAGATAGGCCCACAGTCCGCTCACTTATCCCACACCTTGGGCCAACATCAACCTCTCCAGACGCCTTGTTCAGCGTCATCATACAGATAGGCCCACAGTCCGCTCACTCATCCCACACCTTGGGCCAACATCAACCTCTCCAGACGCCTTGTTCAGCGTCATCATACAGATAGGCCCACAGTCCGCTCATTTATCCCACACCTTGGGCAAACATCAACCTTTTCAGACGCCTTGTTCAGCGTCATCATACAGATAGGCCTACAGTCCGCTCACTCATCCCACACCCTGGGCCAACATCAACCTCTTCAGACGCCTTGTTCAGCGTCATCATACAGATAGGCCTACAGTCCGCTCCTTTATCCCACACCTTGGGCCAACATCTTCCTCTCCAGACGCCTTGTTCAGCATCATCATACAGATAGGCCCACAGTCCGCTCACTCATCCCACACCTTGGGCCAACATCAACCTCTTCAGACGCCCTGTTCAGCGTCATCATACAGATAGGCCCACAGTCCGCTCACTTATCCCACACCTTGGGCCAACATCAACCTCTTCAGACGCCTTGTTCAGCGTCATTATACAGATAGGCCTACAGTCCACTCATTTATCCCACACCTTGGGCCAACATCAACCTCTTCAGACGCCTTGTTCAGCGTCATCATACAGATAGGCCTACAGTCCGCCCACTTATCCCACACCTTGGACCAACATCAACCTCTTCAGACGCCTTGTTCAGCGTCATCATACAGATAGGCCTACAGTCCGATCACTTATCCCACACCTTGGGCCACATCAACCTCTTCAGACGCCTTGTTCAGCGTCATCATACAGATAGGCTTACAGTCCGCTCATTTATCCCACACCTTGGACCAACATCAACCTCTTCAGACGCCTTGTTCAGCGTCATCATACAGATAGGCCTACAGTCCGATCACTTATCCCACACCTTGGGCCAACATCAACCTCTCCAGACGCCTTGTTCAGCTTCATCATACAGATAGACCTACAGTCCGATCACTCATCCCACACCTTGGGCCAACATCAACCTCTTCAGACGCCTTGTTCAGCGTCATCATACAGATAGGCCTACAGTCCGCTCACTTATCCCACACCTTGGGCCAACATTAACCTCTCCAGACGCCTTGTTCAGCGTCATCATACAGATAGACCTACAGTCCGATCACTCATCCCACACCTTGGGCCAACATCAACCTCTTCAGACACCTTGTTCAGCGTCATCATAAAGATGGGCTTACAGTCCGCTCATTCATCCCACACCTTGGACCAACATCAACCTCTTCAGACGCCTCGTTCAGCGTCATCATACAGATAGACCTACAGTCCGCTCACTTATCCCACACCTTGGGCCAACATCAACCTCTTCAGACGCCTTGTTCAGCGTCTTCATACAGATACAGTCCGCTCATTCATTCCACACCTTGGACCAACATCAACCTCTTCAGACGCCTTGTTCAGCGTCATCATACAGATAGGCCTACAGTCCGCTCACTTATCCCACGCCTTGGGCCAACAACAACCTCATCAGACGCCTTGTCCAGCGTCATCATACAGATAGGCCCACAGTCCGCTCACTTATCCCACGCCTTGGGCCAACATCAACCTCTCCAGACGCCTTGTTCAGCGTCATCATACAGATATGCCCACAGTCCGCTCACATATCCCACACCTTGGGCCAACAACAACCTCTTCAGTCGCCTTGTTCAGCGTCATCATACAGATAGGCCCACAGTCCGCTCACTTATCCCACACCTTGGGCCAACATCAACCTCTCCAGACGCCTTGTTCAGCGTCATCATACAGATACAGTTCGCTCATTCATTCCACACCTTGGACCAACATCAACCTCTCCAGACGCCTTGTTCAGCGCGATCATACAGATAGGCCCACAGTCCGCTCACTCATCCCACACCTTGGGCCAACATCAACCTCTCCAGACGCCTTGTTCAGCGTCATCATACAGATAGGCCCACAGTCCGCTCACTCATCCCACACCTTGGGCCAACATCAACCTCTCCAGACGCCTTGTTCAGCGTCATCATACAGATAGGCCTACAGTCCACTCACTTATCCCACACCTTGGGCCAACATCAACCTCTTCAGACGCCTTGTTCAGCGTCATCATACAGATAGGCCCACAGTCCGCTCACTTATCTCACACCTTGGGCCAACATCATCCTCTCCAGACGCCTTGTTCAGCGTCATCATACAGATAGGCATACAGTCCGCTCACTTAACCCACACCTTGGGCCAACATCAACCTCTTCAGACGCCTTGTTCAGCGTCATCATACAGATAGGCCCACAGTCCGCTCACTCATCCCACACCTTGGGCCAACATCAACCTCTCCAGACGCCTCGTTCAGCGTCATCATACAGATAGGCCCACAGTCCGCTCATTTATCCCACACCTTGGGCCAACATCAACCTTTTCAGACGCCTTGTTCAGCGTCATCATACAGATAGGCCTACAGTCCGCTCACTCATCCCACACCTTGGGCCAACATCAACCTCTTCAGACGCCTTGTTCAGCGTCATCATACAGATAGGCCTACAGTCCGCTCACTTATCCCACACCTTGGGCCAACATCAACCTCTCCAGACGCCTTGTTCAGCGTCATCATACAGATAGACCTACAGTCCGCTCACTCATCCCACACCTTGGGCCAACATCAACCTCTCCAGACGCCTTGTTCAGCGTCATCATACAGATAGACCTACAGTCCGCTCACTCATCCCACACCTTGGGCCAACATCAACCTCTTCAGACGCCTTGTACAGCGTCATCATACAGATAGGCCCACAGTCCGCTCATTTATCCCACAACTTGGGCCAACAACAACCTCTTCAGACGCCTTGTTCAGCGTCATCATACAGATAGACCCACAGTCAGCTCACTTATCCCACACCTTGGGCCAACATCAACCTCTTCAGACACCTTGTGCAGCGTCATCATACAGATAGGCCCACAGTCCGCTCATTTATCCCACAACTTGGGCCAACATCAACCTCTCCAGACGCCTTGTTCAGCGTCATCATACAGATAGGCTTACAGTCCGCTCACTTATCCCACACCTTGGGCCAACATCAACCTCTTCAGACGCCTTGTTCAGCGTCATCATACAGATAGGCCCACAATCCGCTCATTTATCCCACACCTTGGACCAACATCAACCTCTCCAGACGCCTTGTTCAGCGTCATCATACAGATAGGCCTACAGTCCACTCACTTATCCCACACCTTGGGCCAACATCAACCTCTTCAGACGCCTTGTTCAGCGTCATCATACAGATAGGCCCACAGTCCGCTCACTTATCTCACACCTTGGGCCAACATCATCCTCTCCAGACGCCTTGTTCAGCGTCATCATACAGATAGGCATACAGTCCGCTCACTTATCCCACACCTTGGGCCAACATCAACCTCTTCAGACGCCTTGTTCAGCGTCATCATACAGATAGGCCCACAGTCCGCTCACTTATCCCACACCTTGGGCCAACATCAACCTCTCCAGACGCCTTGTTCAGCGTCATCATACAGATAGGCCCACCGTCCGCTCATTTATCTCACACCTTGGGCCAACATCAACCTCTCCAGACGCCTTGTTCAGCGTCATCATACAGATAGGCCTACAGTCCACTCACTTATCCCACACCTTGGGCCAACATCAACCTCTTCAGACGCCTTGTTCAGCGTCATCATACAGATAGGCCTACAGTCCACTCACTTATCCCACACCTTGGGCCAACATCAACCTCTTCAGACGCCTTGTTCAGCGTCATCATACAGATAGGCCTACAGTCCACTCACTTATCTCACACCTTGGGCCAACATCAACCTCTCCAGACGCCTTGTTCAGCGTCATCATACAGATAGGCCTACAGTCCACTCACTTATCCCACACCTTGGGCCAACATCAACCTCTCCAGACGCCTTGTTCAGCGTCATCATACAGATAGGCCCACAGTCCGCTCATTTATCTCACACCTTGGGCCAACATCAACCTCTCCAGACGCCTTGTTCAGCGTCATCATACAGATAGGCCTACAGTCCAATCACTTATCCCACACCTTGGGCCAACATCAACCTCTTCAGACGCCTTGTTCAGCGTCATCATACAGATAGGCTTACAGTCCGCTCACTCATCTCACACCTTGGGCCAACATCAACCTCTTCAGACGCCTTGTTCAGCGTCATCATACAGATAGGCCTACAGTCCGCTCACTTATCCCACACCTTGGGCCAACATCAACCTCTTCAGACGCCTTGTTCAGCGTCATCATACAGATAGACCTACAGTCCACTCACTTATCCCACACCTTGGGCCAACATCAACCTCTCCAGACGCCTTGTTCAGCGTCATCATACAGATAGGCCTACAGTCCTCTCACTTATCCCACACCTTGGACCAAAAACAACCTCTTCAGACGCCTTGTTCAGCGTCATCATACAGATAGGCCCACAGTCCGCTCACTTATCCCACACCTTGGGCCAACATCAACCTCTCCAGACGCCTTGTCCAGCGTCATCATACGGATAGGCCCACAGTCCGCTCACTTATCCCACACCTTGGACCAACATCAACCTCTCCAGACGCCTTGTTCAGCGTCATCATACAGATGGGCCTACAGTCCGCTCACTTATCCCACACCTTGGACCAACATCAACCTCTTCAGACGCCTTGTTCAGCGTCATCATACAGATAGGCCTACAGTCCACTCACTTATCCCACACCTTGGGCCAGCATCAACCTCTTCAGACGCCTTGTTCAGCGTCATCATACAGATAGGCCCACAGTCCGCTCACTTATCCCACTCCTTGGGCCGACATCAACCTCTTCAGACGCCTTGTTCAGCGTCATCATACAGATAGGCCCACAGTCCGCTCACTTATCCCACACCTTGGGCCAACATCAACCTCTCCAGACGCCTTGTTCAGCGTCATCATACAGATAGGCTTACAGTCCGCTCATTTATCCCACACCTTGGGCCAACATCAACCTCTTCAGACGCCTTGCTCAGCGTCATCATACAGATAGGCCCACAGTCCGCTCACTTATCCCACACCTTGGGCCAACATTAACCTCTCCAGACGCCTTGTTCAGCGTCATCATACAGATAGGCCCACAGTCCGCTCCCTTATCCCATTCCTTGGGCCGACATCAACCTCTTCAGACGCCTTGTTCAGCGTCATCATACAGATAGGCTTACAGTCCGCTCATTTATCCCACACCTTGGGCCAAAATCAACCTCTCCAGACGCCTTGTTCAGCGACATCATACAGATAGGCCTACAGTCCGCTCACTTATCCCACACCTTGGGCCAACATCAACCTCTTCAGACGCCTTGTTCAGCGTCATCATACAGATAGGCTTACAGTCCGCTCATTTATCCCACACCTTGGGCCAACATCAACCTCTTCAGACGCCTTGTTCAGCGTCATCATACAGATAGGCCTACAGTCCGCTCACTTATCCCACACCTTGGGCCAACATCAACCTCTTCAGACGCCTTGTTCAGCGTCATCATACAGATAGGCCCACAGTCCGCTCATTTATCCCACACCTTGGGCCAACATCAACCTCTTCAGACGCCTTGTTCAGCGTCATCATACAGATAGGCCCACAGTCCGCTCACTCATCCCACACCTTGGGCCAACATCAACCTCTCCAGACGCCTTGTCCAGCGTCATCATACAGATAGGCCCACAGTCCGCTCACTTATCCCACACCTTGGACCAACATCAACCTCTTCAGACGCCTTGTTCAGCGTCATCATACAGATAGGCCCACAGTCCGCTCACTTATCCCACACCTTGGGCCAACATCAACCTCTCCAGACGCCTTGTTCAGCGTCATCATAGAGATAGGCCTACAGTCCGCACATTTATCCCACACCATGGGCCAACATCAACCTCTTCAGACGCCTTGTTCAGCGTCATCATACAGATACACCTACAGTCCGCTCACTTATCCCACACCTTGGGCCAACATCAACCTCTTCAGACGCCTTGTTCAGCGTCATCATACAGATAGGCCTACAGTCCGCTCACTGATCCCACACCTTGGGCCAACATCAACCTCTCCAGACGCCTTGTTCAGCGTCATCATACAGATAGGTCCACAGTCCGCTCACTTATCCCACACCTTGGGCCAACATCAACCTCTTCAGAAGCCTTGTTCAGCGTCATCATACAGATAGACCTACAGTCCGCTCACTTATCCCACACCTTGGGCCAACATCAACCTCTCCAGACGCCTTGTTCAGCGTCATCATAGAGATAGGCCCACAGTCCGCTCATTTATCCCACACCTTGGGCCAACATCAACCTCTTCAGACGCCTTGTTCAGCGTCATCATACAGATACACCTACAGTCCGCTCACTTATCCCACACCTTGGGACAACATCAACCTCTTCAGACGCCTTGTTCAGCGTCATCATACAGATAGGCCTACAGTCCGCTCACTGATCCCACACCTTGGGCCAACATCAACCTCTCCAGACGCCTTGTTCAGCGTCATCATACATATAGGTCCACAGTCCGCTCACTTATCCCACACCTTGGGCCAACATCAACCTCTTCAGAAGCCTTGTTCAGCGTCATCATACAGATAGACCTACAGTCCGCTCACTTATCCCACACCTTGGGCCAACATCAACCTCTTCAGACGCCTTGTTCAGCGTCATCATACAGATAGGCCTACAGTCCGCTCATTTATCCCACATCTTGGGCCAACATCAACCTCTTCAGACGCCTTGTTCAGCGTCATCATACAGATAGGCCTACAGTCCGCTCATTTATCCCACACCTTGAGCCAACATCAACCTCTTCAGACGCCTTGTTCAGCGTCATCATACAGATAGGCCCACAGTCCGCTCACTTATCCCACCCCTTGGGCCAACATCAACCTCTCCAGACGCCTTGTTCAGCGTCATCATACAGATAGGCCCACAGTCCGCTCACTCATCCCACACATTGGGCCAACATCAACCTCTCCAGACGCCTTGTTCAGCGTCATCATACAGATAGGCCTACAGTCCGCTCACTTATCCCACACCTTGGGCCAACATCAACCTCTTCAGACGCCTTGTACAGCGTCATCATACAGATAGGCCCACAGTCCGCTAATTCATCCCACACTTTGGGCCAACATCAACCTCTTCAGACGCCTTGTTCAGCGTCATCATACAGATAGGCTTACAGTCCGCTCACTTATCCCACACCTTGGGCCAACATCAACCTCTTCAGACGCCTTTTTCAGCGTCATCATATAGATAGGCCTACAGTCCGCTCACTTATCCCACACCTTGGGCCAACATCAACCTCTTCAGACTCCTTGTTCAGCGCCAACATACAGATAGGCCTACAGTCCGCTCACTTATCCCACACCTTGGGCCAATATCAACCTCTTCAGACGCCTTGTTCAGCGTCATCATACAGATAGGCCTACAGTCCACTCACTTATCCCACACCTTGGACCAACATCAACCTCTCCAGACGCCTTGTTCAGCGTCATCATACAGATAGGCCCACAGTCCGCTCACTTATCCCACACCTTGGGCCAACATCAACCTCTTCAGACGCCTTGTTCAGCGTCATCATACAGATAGGCCAACAGTCCGCTCACTTATCCCACACCTTGGGCCAACATCAACCTCTCCAGACGCCTTTTTCAGCGTCATCATACAGATAGGCCCACAGTCCGCTCACTCATCCCACACCTTGGACCAACATCAACCTCTTCAGACGCCTTGTTCAGCGTCATAATACAGATAGGCCTACAGTCCGCTCACTTATCCCACACCTTGGGCCAACATCAACCTCTTCAGACGCCTTGTTCAGCGTCATCATACAGATAGGCCTACAGTCCGCTCACTTATCCCACACCTTGGGCCAACATCAACCTCTTCAGACGCCTTGTTCAGCGTCATCATACAGATAGGCCTACAGTCCGCTCACTTATCCCACACCTTGGGCCAACATCAACCTCGTCAGACGCCTTGTCCAGCGTCATCATACAGATAGGCCTACAGTCCGCTCACTCAACCCACACCTTGGGCCAACATCAACCTCTTCAGACGCCTTGTTCAGCGTCATCATACAGATAGGCCTACAGTCCGCTCATTTATCCCACACCTTGGGCCAACATCAACCTCTCCAGACGCCTTGTTCAGCGTCATCATACAGATAGGCCTACAGTCCGCTCACTTATCCCACAACTTGGGCCAACCTCAACCTCTTCAGACGCCTTGTTCAGCGTCATCATACAGATAGGCCTACAGTCCGCTCACTTATCCCACACCTTGGGCCAACATCAACCTCTTCAGACGCCTTGTTCAGAGTCATCATACAGATAGGCCTACAGTCCGCTCATTTATCCCACACCTTGGGCCAACATCAACCTCTTCAGACGCCTTGTTCAGCGTCATCATACAGATAGGCCTACAGTCCGCTCATTTATCCCACACCGTGGGCCAACATCAACCTCTTCAGACGCCTTGTTCAGCGTCATCATACAGATAGGCCTACAGTCCGCTCATTTATCCCACACCTTGGGCCAACATCAACCTCCTCAGACGCCTTGTTCAGCGTCATCATACAGATAGGCCTACAGTCCGCTCATTTATCCCACACCTTGGGCCAACATCAACCTCTTCAGACGCCTTGTTCAGCGTCATCATACAGATAGGCCTACAGTCCGCTCATTTATCCCACACCTTGGGCCAACATCAACCTCTTCAGACGCCTTGTTCAGCGTCATCATACAGATAGGCTCACAGTCCGCTCACTTATCCCACACCTTGGACCAACATCAACCTCTCCAGACGCCTTGTTCAGCGTCATCATACAGATGGGCCCACAGTCCGCTCATTTATCCCACACCTTGGGCCAACATCAACCTCTCCAGACGCCTTGTTCAGCGTCATCATACAGATAGGCCTACAGTCCGCTCACTTATCCCACACCTTGGGCCAACATCAACCTCTCCAGACGCCTTGTTCAGCGTCATCATACAGATAGGCTTACAGTCCGCTCACTTATTCCACACCTTGGGCCAACATCAACCTCTTCAGACACCTTGTTCAGCGTCATCATACAGATAGGCCCACAGTCCGCTCTCTCATCCCACACCTTTTGCCAACATCAACCTCTTCAGACGCCTTGTTCAGCGTCATCATACAGATAGGCCTACAGTCCGCTCACTTATCCCACACCTTGGGCCATCATCAACCTCTTCTGACGCCTTGTTCAGCGTCATCATACAGATAGACCTACAGTCCGCTCACTTATCCCACACCTTGGGCCAACATCAACCTCTTCAGACGCCTTGATCAGCGTCATCATACAGATAGGCCTACAGTCCGCTCACTTATCCCACACCTTGGGCCAACATCAACCTCTCCAGACGCCTTGTTCAGCGTCATCATACAGATAGACCTACAGTCCGCTCACTTATACCACACCTTGGGCCAACATCAACCTCTCCAGACGCCTTGTTCAGCGTCATCATACAGATAGACCTACAGTCCGCTCACTTATCCCACACCTTGGACCAACATCAACCTCTCCAGACGCCTTGTTCAGCGTCATCATACAGATAGACCTACAGTCCGCTCATTTATCCCACACCTTGGGCCAACATAAACCTCTCCAGACGCCTTGTTCAGCGTCATCATACAGATAGACCTACAGTCCGCTCACTTATCCCACACCTTGGGCCAACATCAACCTCTCCAGACGCCTTGTCCAGCGTCATCATACAGATGGGCCCACAGTCCGCTCACTTTTCCCACACCTTGGGCCGACATCAACCTCTTCAGACGCCTTGTCCAGCGTCATCATACAGATAGGCCCACAGTCCGCTCACTTATCCCACACCTTGGACCAACATCAACCTCTCCAGACGCCTTGTTCAGCGTCATCATACAGATGGGCCCACAGTCCGCTCACTGATCCCACACCTTGGACCAACATCAACCTCTCCAGACGCCTTGTTCAGCGTCATCATACAGATAGGCCTACAGTCCGCTCATTTATCCCACACCTTGGGCCAACATCAACCTCTTCAGACGCCTTGTTCAGCGTCATCATACAGATAGGCCCACAGTCCGCTCACTTATCCCACACCTTGGGCCAACAACAACCTCTTCAGACGCCTCGTTCAGCGTCATCATACAGATAGGCCTACAGTCGGCTCACTCAACCCACACCTTGGGCCAACATCAACCTCTTCAGACGCCTTGTTCAGCGTCATCATACAGATAGGCCTACAGTCCACTCATTTATCCCACACCTTGGGCCAACATTAACCTCTCCAGACGCCTTGTTCAGCGTCATCATACAGATAGGCCCACAGTCCGCTCACTTATCCCACACCTTGGGCCAACATCAACCTCTCCAGACGCCTTGTTCAGCGTCATCATACAGATAGGCCCACAGTCCGCTCACTTATCCCACACCTTGGGCAAACATCAACCTCTCCAGACGCCTTGTTCAGCGTCATCATACAGATAGGCCCACAGTCCGCTCACTTATCCCACACCTTGGGCCAACATCAACCTCTTCAGACGCCTCGTTCAGCGTCATCATACAGATAGGCCCACAGTCCGCTCATTTATCCCACACCTTGGGCCGACATCAACCTCTTCAAACGCCTTGTTTAGCGTCATCATACAGATAGGCCCACAGTCCGCTCACTTATTCCACACCTTGGACCAACATCAACCTCTTCAGAAGCCTTGTTCAGCGTCATCATACAGATAGGCCCACAGTCCGCTCATTAATCCCACACCTTGGGCCGACATCAACCTCTTCAGACGCCTTGTTCAGCGTCATCATACAGATAGGCCCACAGTCCGCTCACTTATCCCACACCTTGGGCCAACATCAACCTCTTCAGACGCCCTGTTCAGCGTCATCATACAGATAGGCTTACAGTCCGCTCACTTATCCCACACCTTGGGCCAACATCAACCTCTTCAGACGCCTTGTTCAGCGTCATCATACAGATAGGCCCACAGTCCGCTCACTTATCCCACTCCTTGGGCCGACATCAACCTCTTCAGACGCCTTGTTCAGCGTCATCATACAGATAGGCCCACAGTCCGCTCACTTATCCCACACCTTGGGCCAACATCAACCTCTCCAGACGCCTTGTTCAGCGTCATCATACAGATAGGCTTACAGTCCGCTCATTTATCCCACACCTTGGGCCAACATCAACCTCTTCAGACGCCTTGTTCAGCGTCATCATACAGAAAGGCCCACAGTCCGCTCACTTATCCCACACCTTGGGCCAACATCAACCTCTCCAGACGCCTTGTTCAGCGTCATCATAGAGATAGGCCTACAGTCCGCACATTTATCCCACACCATGGGCCAACATCAACCTCTTCAGACGCCTTGTTCAGCGTCATCATACAGATACACCTACAGTCCGCTCACTTATCCCACACCTTGGGCCAACATCAACCTCTTCAGACGCCTTGTTCAGCGTCATCATACAGATAGGCCTACAGTCCGCTCACTGATCCCACACCTTGGGCCAACATCAACCTCTCCAGACGCCTTGTTCAGCGTCATCATACAGATAGGTCCACAGTCTGCTCACTTATCCCACACCTTGGGCCAACATCAACCTCTTCAGAAGCCTTGTTCAGCGTCATCATACAGATAGACCTACAGTCCGCTCACTTATCCCACACCTTGGGCCAACATCAACCTCTCCAGACGCCTTGTTCAGCGTCATCATAGAGATAGGCCTACAGTCCGCTCATTTATCCCACACCTTGGGCCAACATCAACCTCTTCAGACGCCTTGTTCAGCGTCATCATACAGATACACCTACAGTCCGCTCACTTATCCCACACCTTGGGACAACATCAACCTCTTCAGACGCCTTGTTCAGCGTCATCATACAGATAGGCCTACAGTCCGCTCACTGATCCCACACCTTGGGCCAACATCAACCTCTCCAGACGCCTTGTTCAGCGTCATCATACAGATAGGTCCACAGTCCGCTCACTTATCCCACACCTTGGGCCAACATCAACCTCTTCAGAAGCCTTGTTCAGCGTCATCATACAGATAGACCTACAGTCCGCTCACTTATCCCACACCTTGGGCCAACATCAACCTCTCCAGACGCCTTGTTCAGCGTCATCATACAGATAGGCCCACAGTCCGCTCACTTATCCCACACCTTGGGCCAACATCAACCTCTCCAGACGCCTTGTTCAGCGTCATCATACAGATAGGCCCACAGTCCGCTCACTTATCCCACACCTTGGGCCAACATCAACCTCTCCAGACGCCTTGTTCAGCGTCATCATACAGATAGGCCTACAGTCCGCTCACTTATCCCACACCTTGGGCCAACATCAACCTCTTCAGACGCCTTGTACAGCGTCATCATACAGATAGGCCCACAGTCCGCTAATTCATCCCACACCTTGGGCCAACATCAACCTCTCCAGACGCCTTGTTCAGCGTCATCATACAGATAGGCTTACAGTCCGCTCACTTATCCCACACCTTGGGCCAACATCAACCTCTTCAGACGCCTTTTTCAGCGTCATCATATAGATAGGCCTACAGTCCGCTCACTTATCCCACACCTTGGGCCAACATCAACCTCTTCAGACGCCTTGTTCAGCGTCAACATACAGATAGGCCTACAGTCCGCTCACTTATCCCACACCTTGGGCCAATATCAACCTCTTCAGACGCCTTGTTCAGCGTCATCATACAGATAGGCCTACAGTCCACTCACTTATCCCACACCTTGGACCAACATCAACCTCTCCAGACGCCTTGTTCAGCGTCATCATACAGATAGGCCCACAGTCCGCTCACTTATCCCACACCTTGGGCCAACATCAACCTCTTCAGACGCCTTGTTCAGCGTCATCATACAGATAGGCCAACAGTCCGCTCACTTATCCCACACCTTGGGCCAACATCAACCTCTCCAGACGCCTTGTTCAGCGTCATCATACAGATAGGCCCACAGTCCGCTCACTCATCCCACACCTTGGACCAACATCAACCTCTTCAGACGCCTTGTTCAGCGTCATCATACAGATAGGCCTACAGTCCGCTCACTCATCCCACACCTTGGGCCAACATCAACCTCTTCAGACGCCTTGTTCAGCGTCATCATACAGATAGGCCTACAGTCCGCTCACTTATCCCACACCTTGGGCCAACATCAACCTCTTCAGACGCCTTGTTCAGCGTCATCATACAGATAGGCCTACAGTCCGCTCACTTATCCCACACCTTGGGCCAACATCAACCTCTTCAGACGCCTTGTCCAGCGTCATCATACAGATAGGCCTACAGTCCGCTCACTCAACCCACACCTTGGGCCAACATCAACCTCTTCAGACGCCTTGTTCAGCGTCATCATACAGATAGGCCTACAGTCCGCTCATTTATCCCACACCTTGGGCCAACATCAACCTCTCCAGACGCCTTGTTCAGCGTCATCATACAGATAGGCCTACAGTCCGCTCACTTATCCCACAACTTGGGCCAACCTCAACCTCTTCAGACGCCTTGTTCAGCGTCATCATACAGATAGGCCTACAGTCCGCTCACTTATCCCACACCTTGGGCCAACATCAACCTCTTCAGACGCCTTGTTCAGCGTCATCATACAGATTGGCCTACAGTCCGCTCATTTATCCCACACCTTGGGCCAACATCAACCTCTTCAGACGCCTTGTTCAGCGTCATCATACAGATAGGCCTACAGTCCGCTCATTTATCCCACACCTTGGGCCAACATCAACCTCTTCAGACGGTTTGTTCAGCGTCATCATACAGATGGGCCTACAGTCCGCTCATTTATCCCACACCTTGGGCCAACATCAACCTCCTCAGACGCCTTGTTCAGCGTCATCATACAGATAGGCCTACAGTCCGCTCATTTATCCCACACCTTGGGCCAACATCAACCTCTTCAGACGCCTTGTTCAGCGTCATCATACAGATAGGCCTACAGTCCGCTCATTTATCCCACACCTTGGGCCAACATCAACCTCTTCAGACGCCTTGTTCAGCGTCATCATACAGATAGGCTCACAGTCCGCTCACTTATCCCACACCTTGGACCAACATCAACCTCTCCAGACGCCTTGTTCAGCGTCATCATACAGATGGGCCCACAGTCCGCTCATTTATCCCACACCTTGGGCCAACATCAACCTCTCCAGACGCCTTGTTCAGCGTCATCATACAGATAGGCCTACAGTCCGCTCACTTATCCCACACCTTGGGCCAACATCAACCTCTCCAGACGCCTTGTTCAGCGTCATCATACAGATAGGCTTACAGTCCGCTCACTTATCCCACACCTTGGGCCAACATCAACCTCTTCAGACACCTTGTTCAGCGTCATCATACAGATAGGCCCACAGTCCGCTCTCTCATCCCACACCTTTTGCCAACATCAACCTCTTCAGACGCCTTGTTCAGCGTCATCATACAGATAGGACTACAGTCCGCTCACTTATCCCACACCTTGGGCCATCATCAACCTCTTCAGACGCCTTGTTCAGCGTCATCATACAGATAGACCTACAGTCCGCTCACTTATCCCACACCTTGGGCCAACATCAACTTCTTCAGACGCCTTGATCAGCGTCATCATACAGATAGGCCTACAGTCCGCTCACTTATCCCACACCTTGGGCCAACATCAACCTCTTCAGACGCCTTGTTCAGCGTCATCATACAGATAGACCTACAGTCCGCTCACTTATCCCACACCTTGGGCCAACATCAACCTCTCCAGACGCCTTGTTCAGCGTCATCATACAGATAGACCTACAGTCCGCTCACTTATCCCACACCTTGGACCAACATCAACCTCTCCAGACGCCTTGTTCAGCGTCATCATACAGATAGACCTACAGTCCGCTCATTTATCCCACACCTTGGGCCAACATCAACCTCTCCAGACGCCTTGTTCAGCGTCATCATACAGATAGACCTACAGTCCGCTCACTTATCCCACACCTTGGGCCAACATCAACCTCTCCAGACGCCTTGTTCAGCTTCATCATACAGATAGACCTACAGTCCGCTCACTTATCCCACACCTTGGGCCAACATCAACCTCTTCAGACGCCTTGTTCAGCGTCATCATACAGATAGACCTACAGTCCGCTCATTTATCCCACACCTTGGACCAACATCAACCTCTCCAGACGCCTTGTTCAGCGTCATCATACAGATAGACCTACAGTCCGCTCACTTATCCCACACCTTGGGCCAACATCAACCTCTCCAGACGCCTTGTTCAGCGTCATCATACAGATAGACCTACAGTCCGCTCACTTATCCCACACCTTGGACCAACATCAACCTCTCCAGACGCCTTGTTCAGCGTCATCATACAGATAGACCTACAGTCCGCTCATTCATCCCACACCTTGGGCCAACATCAACCTCTCCAGACGCCTTGTTCAGCGTCATCATACAGATAGACCTACAGTCCGCTCACTTATCCCACACCTTGGGCCAACATCAACCTCTTCAGACGCCTTGTTCAGCGTCATCATACAGATAGGCCTACAGTCCACTCACTTATCCCACACCTTGGGCCAACATCAACCTCTTCAGACGCCTTGTTCAGCGTCATCATACAGATAGGCCTACAGTCCGCTCATTTATCCCACATCTTGGGCCAACATCAACCTCTTCAGACGCCTTGTTCAGCGTCATCATACAGATAGGCCTACAGTCCGCTCACTTATCCCACACCTTGGGCCAACATCAACCTCTTCAGACGCCTTGTACAGCGTCATCATACAGATAGGCCCACAGTCCGCTAATTCATCCCACACCTTGGGCCAACATCAACCTCTTCAGACGCCTTGTTCAGCGTCATCATACAGATAGGCTTACAGTCCGCTCACTTATCCCACACCTTGGGCCAACATCAACCTCTTCAGACGCCTTTTTCAGCGTCATCATATAGATAGGCCTACAGTCCGCTCACTTATCCCACACCTTGGGCCAACATCAACCTCTTCAGACGCCTTGTTCAGCGTCATCATACAGATAGGCTTACAGTCCGCTCACTTATCCCACACCTTGGGCCAACATCAACCTCTTCAGACGCCTTTTTCAGCGTCATCATATAGATAGGCCTACAGTCCGCTCACTTATCCCACACCTTGGGCCAACATCAACCTCTTCAGACGCCTTGTTCAGCGTCAACATACAGATAGGCCTACAGTCCGCTCACTTATCCCACACCTTGGGCCAATATCAACCTCTTCAGACGCCTTGTTCAGCGTCATCATACAGATAGGCCTACAGTCCACTCACTTATCCCACACCTTGGACCAACATCAACCTCTCCAGACGCCTTGTTCAGCGTCATCATACAGATAGGCCCACAGTCCGCTCACTTATCCCACACCTTGGGCCAACATCAACCTCTTCAGACGCCTTGTTCAGCGTCATCATACAGATAGGCCAACAGTCCGCTCACTTATCCCACACCTTGGGCCAACATCAACCTCTCCAGACGCCTTGTTCAGCGTCATCATACAGATAGGCCCACAGTCCGCTCACTCATCCCACACCTTGGACCAACATCAACCTCTTCAGACGCCTTGTTCAGCGTCATCATACAGATAGGCCTACAGTCCGCTCACTCATCCCACACCTTGGGCCAACATCAACCTCTTCAGACGCCTTGTTCAGCGTCATCATACAGATAGGCCTACAGTCCGCTCACTTATCCCACACCTTGGGCCAACATCAACCTCTTCAGACGCCTTGTTCAGCGTCATCATACAGATAGGCCTACAGTCCGCTCACTTATCCCACACCTTGGGCCAACATCAACCTCTTCAGACGCCTTGTCCAGCGTCATCATACAGATAGGCCTACAGTCCGCTCACTCAACCCACACCTTGGGCCAACATCAACCTCTTCAGACGCCTTGTTCAGCGTCATCATACAGATAGGCCTACAGTCCGCTCATTTATCCCACACCTTGGGCCAACATCAACCTCTCCAGACGCCTTGTTCAGCGTCATCATACAGATAGGCCTACAGTCCGCTCACTTATCCCACAACTTGGGCCAACCTCAACCTCTTCAGACGCCTTGTTCAGCGTCATCATACAGATAGGCCTACAGTCCGCTCACTTATCCCACACCTTGGGCCAACATCAACCTCTTCAGACGCCTTGTTCAGCGTCATCATACAGATTGGCCTACAGTCCGCTCATTTATCCCACACCTTGGGCCAACATCAACCTCTTCAGACGCCTTGTTCAGCGTCATCATACAGATAGGCCTACAGTCCGCTCATTTATCCCACACCTTGGGCCAACATCAACCTCTTCAGACGCCTTGTTCAGCGTCATCATACAGATGGGCCTACAGTCCGCTCATTTATCCCACACCTTGGGCCAACATCAACCTCCTCAGACGCCTTGTTCAGCGTCATCATACAGATAGGCCTACAGTCCGCTCATTTATCCCACACCTTGGGCCAACATCAACCTCTTCAGACGCCTTGTTCAGCGTCATCATACAGATAGGCCTACAGTCCGCTCATTTATCCCACACCTTGGGCCAACATCAACCTCTTCAGACGCCTTGTTCAGCGTCATCAAACAGATAGGCTCACAGTCCGCTCACTTATCCCACACCTTGGACCAACATCAACCTCTCCAGACGCCTTGTTCAGCGTCATCATACAGATGGGCCCACAGTCCGCTCATTTATCCCACACCTTGGGCCAACATCAACCTCTCCAGACGCCTTGTTCAGCGTCATCATACAGATAGGCCTACAGTCCGCTCACTTATCCCACACCTTGGGCCAACATCAACCTCTCCAGACGCCTTGTTCAGCGTCATCATACAGATAGGCTTACAGTCCGCTCACTTATCCCACACCTTGGGCCAACATCAACCTCTTCAGACACCTTGTTCAGGGTCATCATACAGATAGGCCCACAGTCCGCTCTCTCATCCCACACCTTTTGCCAACATCAACCTCTTCAGACGCCTTGTTCAGCGTCATCATACAGATAGGACTACAGTCCGCTCACTTATCCCACACCTTGGGCCATCATCAACCTCTTCAGACGCCTTGTTCAGCGTCATCATACAGATAGACCTACAGTCCGCTCACTTCTCCCACACCTTGGGCCAACATCAACTTCTTCAGACGCCTTGATCAGCGTCATCATACAGATAGGCCTACAGTCCGCTCACTTATCCCACACCTTGGGCCAACATCAACCTCTTCAGACGCCTTGTTCAGCGTCATCATACAGATAGACCTACAGTCCGCTCACTTATCCCACACCTTGGGCCAACATCAACCTCTCCAGACGCCTTGTTCAGCGTCATCATACAGATAGACCTACAGTCCGCTCACTTATCCCACACCTTGGACCAACATCAACCTCTCCAGACGCCTTGTTCAGCGTCATCATACAGATAGACCTACAGTCCGCTCATTTATCCCACACCTTGGGCCAACATCAACCTCTCCAGACGCCTTGTTCAGCGTCATCATACAGATAGACCTACAGTCCGCTCACTTATCCCACACCTTGGGCCAACATCAACCTCTCCAGACGCCTTGTTCAGCGTCATCATACAGATAGACCTACAGTCCGCTCACTTATCCCACACCTTGGGCCAACATCAACCTCTTCAGACGCCTTGTTCAGCGTCATCATACAGATAGACCTACAGTCCGCTCATTTATCCCACACCTTGGACCAACATCAACCTCTCCAGACGCCTTGTTCAGCGTCATCATACAGATAGACCTACAGTCCGCTCACTTATCCCACACCTTGGGCCAACATCAACCTCTCCAGACGCCTTGTTCAGCGTCATCATACAGATAGACCTACAGTCCGCTCACTTATCCCACACCTTGGACCAACATCAACCTCTCCAGACGCCTTGTTCAGCGTCATCATACAGATAGACCTACAGTCCGCTCATTCATCCCACACCTTGGGCCAACATCAACCTCTCCAGACGCCTTGTTCAGCGTCATCATACAGATAGACCTACAGTCCGCTCACTTATCCCACACCTTGGGCCAACATCAACCTCTTCAGACGCCTTGTTCAGCGTCATCATACAGATAGGCCTACAGTCCACTCACTTATCCCACACCTTGGGCCAACATCAACCTCTTCAGACGCCTTGTTCAGCGTCATCATACAGATAGGCCTACAGTCCGCTCATTTATCCCACATCTTGGGCCAACATCAACCTCTTCAGACGCCTTGTTCAGCGTCATCATACAGATAGGCCTACAGTCCGCTCACTTATCCCACACCTTGGGCCAACATCAACCTCTTCAGACGCCTTGTACAGCGTCATCAAACAGATAGGCCCACAGTCCGCTAATTCATCCCACACCTTGGGCCAACATCAACCTCTTCAGACGCCTTGTTCAGCGTCATCATACAGATAGGCTTACAGTCCGCTCACTTATCCCACACCTTGGGCCAACATCAACCTCTTCAGACGCCTTTTTCAGCGTCATCATATAGATAGGCCTACAGTCCGCTCACTTATCCCACACCTTGGGCCAACATCAACCTCTTCAGACGCCTTGTTCAGCGTCAACATACAGATAGGCCTACAGTCCGCTCACTTATCCCACACCTTGGGCCAATATCAACCTCTTCAGACGCCTTGTTCAGCGTCATCATACAGATAGGCCTACAGTCCACTCACTTATCCCACACCTTGGACCAACATCAACCTCTCCAGACGCCTTGTTCAGCGTCATCATACAGATAGGCCCACAGTCCGCTCACTTATCCCACACCTTGGGCCAACATCAACCTCTTCAGACGCCTTGTTCAGCGTCATCATACAGATAGGCCCACAGTCCGCTCACTCATCCCACACCTTGGACCAACATCAACCTCTTCAGACGCCTTGTTCAGCGTCATCATACAGATAGGCCTACAGTCCGCTCACTTATCCCACACCTTGGGCCAACATCAACCTCTTCAGACGCCTTGTTCAGCGTCATCATACAGATAGGCCTACAGTCCGCTCACTTATCCCACACCTTGGGCCAACATCAACCTCTTCAGACGCCTTGTTCAGCGTCATCATACAGATAGGCCTACAGTCCGCTCACTTATCCCACACCTTGGGCCAACATCAACCTCTTCAGACGCCTTGTCCAGCGTCATCATACAGATAGGCCTACAGTCCGCTCACTCAACCCACACCTTGGGCCAACATCAACCTCTTCAGACGCCTTGTTCAGCGTCATCATACAGATAGGCCTACAGTCCGCTCATTTATCCCACACCTTGGGCCAACATCAACCTCTCCAGACGCCTTGTTCAGCGTCATCATACAGATAGGCCTACAGTCCGCTCACTTATCCCACAACTTGGGCCAACCTCAACCTCTTCAGACGCCTTGTTCAGCGTCATCATACAGATAGGCCTACAGTCCGCTCACTTATCCCACACCTTGGGCCAACATCAACCTCTTCAGACGCCTTGTTCAGCGTCATCATACAGATAGGCCTACAGTCCGCTCATTTATCCCACACCTTGGGCCAACATCAACCTCTTCAGACGCCTTGTTCAGCGTCATCATACAGATAGGCCTACAGTCCGCTCATTTATCCCACACCTTGGGCCAACATCAACCTCTTCAGACGCCTTGTTCAGCGTCATCATACAGATGGGCCTACAGTCCGCTCATTTATCCCACACCTTGGGCCAACATCAACCTCCTCAGACGCCTTGTTCAGCGTCATCATACAGATAGGCCTACAGTCCGATCATTTATCCCACACCTTGGGCCAACATCAACCTCTTCAGACGCCTTGTTCAGCGTCATCATACAGATAGGCCTACAGTCCGCTCATTTATCCCACACCTTGGGCCAACATCAACCTCTTCAGACGCCTTGTTCAGCGTCATCATACAGATAGGCTCACAGTCCGCTCACTTATCCCACACCTTGGACCAACATCAACCTCTCCAGACGCCTTGTTCAGCGTCATCATACAGATGGGCCCACAGTCCGCTCATTTATCCCACACCTTGGGCCAACATCAACCTCTCCAGACGCCTTGTTCAGCGTCATCATACAGATAGGCCTACAGTCCGCTCACTTATCCCACACCTTGGGCCAACATCAACCTCTCCAGAAGCCTTGTTCAGCGTCATCATACAGATAGGCTTACAGTCCGCTCACTTATCCCACACCTTGGGCCAACATCAACCTCTTCAGACACCTTGTTCAGCGTCATCATACAGATAGGCCTACAGTCCGCTCACTTATCCCACACCTTGGGCCAACATCAACCTCTTCAGACGCCTTGTTCAGCGTCATCATACAGATAGGCCTACAGTCCGCTCACTTATCCCACACCTTGGGCCAACATCAACCTCTTCAGACGCCTTGTCCAGCGTCATCATACAGATAGGCCTACAGTCCGCTCACTCAACCCACACCTTGGGCCAACATCAACCTCTTCAGACGCCTTGTTCAGCGTCATCATACAGATAGGCCTACAGTCCGCTCATTTATCCCACACCTTGGGCCAACATCAACCTCTCCAGACGCCTTGTTCAGCGTCATCATACAGATAGGCCTACAGTCCGCTCACTTATCCCACAACTTGGGCCAACCTCAACCTCTTCAGACGCCTTGTTCAGCGTCATCATACAGATAGGCCTACAGTCCGCTCACTTATCCCACACCTTGGGCCAACATCAACCTCTTCAGACGCCTTGTTCAGCGTCATCATACAGATTGGCCTACAGTCCGCTCATTTATCCCACACCTTGGGCCAACATCAACCTCTTCAGACGCCTTGTTCAGCGTCATCATACAGATAGGCCTACAGTCCGCTCATTTATCTCACACCTTGGGCCAACATCAACCTCTTCAGACGCCTTGTTCAGCGTCATCATACAGATGGGCCTACAGTCCGCTCATTTATCCCACACCTTGGGCCAACATCAACCTCCTCAGACGCCTTGTTCAGCGTCATCATACAGATAGGCCTACAGTCCGCTCATTTATCCCACACCTTGGGCCAACATCAACCTCTTCAGACGCCTTGTTCAGCGTCATCATACAGATAGGCCTACAGTCCGCTCATTTATCCCACACCTTGGGCCAACATCAACCTCTTCAGACGCCTTGTTCAGCGTCATCATACAGATAGGCTCACAGTCCGCTCACTTATCCCACACCTTGGACCAACATCAACCTCTCCAGACGCCTTGTTCAGCGTCATCATACAGATGGGCCCACAGTCCGCTCATTTATCCCACACCTTGGGCCAACATCAACCTCTCCAGACGCCTTGTTCAGCGTCATCATACAGATAGGCCTACAGTCCGCTCACTTATCCCACACCTTGGGCCAACATCAACCTCTCCAGACGACTTGTTCAGCGTCATCATACAGATAGGCTTACAGTCCGCTCACTTATCCCACACCTTGGGCCAACATCAACCTCTTCAGACACCTTGTTCAGCGTCATCATACAGATAGGCCCACAGTCCGCTCTCTCATCCCACACCTTTTGCCAACATCAACCTCTTCAGACGCCTTGTTCAGCGTCATCATACAGATAGGACTACAGTCCGCTCACTTATCCCACACCTTGGGCCATCATCAACCTCTTCAGACGCCTTGTTCAGCGTCATCATACAGATAGACCTACAGTCCGCTCACTTATCCCACACCTTGGGCCAACATCAACCTCTTCAGACGCCTTGATCAGCGTCATCATACAGATAGGCCTACAGTCCGCTCACTTATCCCACACCTTGGGCCAACATCAACCTCTTCAGACGCCTTGTTCAGCGTCATCATACAGATAGACCTACAGTCCGCTCACTTATCCCACACCTTGGGCCAACATCAACCTCTCCAGACGCCTTGTTCAGCGTCATCATACAGATAGACCTACAGTCCGCTCACTTATCCCACACCTTGGACCAACATCAACCTCTCCAGACGCCTTGTTCAGCGTCATCATACAGATAGACCTACAGTCCGCTCATTTATACCACACCTTGGGCCAACATCAACCTCTCCAGACGCCTTGTTCAGCGTCATCATACAGATAGACCTACAGTCCGCTCACTTATCCCACACCTTGGGCCAACATCAACCTCTCCAGACGCCTTGTTCAGCGTCATCATACAGATAGACCTACAGTCCGCTCACTTATCCCACACCTTGGGCCAACATCAACCTCTTCAGACGCCTTGTTCAGCGTCATCATACAGATAGACCTACAGTCCGCTCATTTATCCCACACCTTGGACCAACATCAACCTCTCCAGACGCCTTGTTCAGCGTCATCATACAGATATACCTACAGTCCGCTCACTTATCCCACACCTTGGGCCAACATCAACCTCTCCAGACGCCTTGTTCAGCGTCATCATACAGATAGACCTACAGTCCGCTCACTTATCCCACACCTTGGACCAACATCAACCTCTCCAGACGCCTTGTTCAGCGTCATCATACAGATAGACCTACAGTCCGCTCATTCATCCCACACCTTGGGCCAACATCAACCTCTCCAGACGCCTTGTTCAGCGTCATCATACAGATAGACCTACAGTCCGCTCACTTATCCCACACCTTGGGCCAACATCAACCTCTTCAGACGCCTTGTTCAGCGTCATCATACAGATAGGCCTACAGTCCACTACCTTATCCCACACCTTGGGCCAACATCAACCTCTTCAGACGCCTTGTTCAGCGTCATCATACAGATAGGCCTACAGTCCGCTCATTTATCCCACATCTTGGGCCAACATCAACCTCTTCAGACGCCTTGTTCAGCGTCATCATACAGATAGGCCTACAGTCCGCTCACTTATCCCACACCTTGGGCCAACATCAACCTCTTCAGACGCCTTGTACAGCGTCATCATACAGATAGGCCCACAGTCCGCTAATTCATCCCACACCTTGGTCCAACATCAACCTCTTCAGACGCCTTGTTCAGCGTCATCATACAGATAGGCTTACAGTCCGCTCACTTATCCCACACCTTGGGCCAACATCAACCTCTTCAGACGCCTTTTTCAGCGTCATCATATAGATAGGCCTACAGTCCGCTCACTTATCCCACACCTTGGGCCAACATCAACCTCTTCAGACGCCTTGTTCAGCGTCAACATACAGATAGGCCTACAGTCCGCTCACTTATCCCACACCTTGGGCCAATATCAACCTCTTCAGACGCCTTGTTCAGCGTCATCATACAGATAGGCCTACAGTCCACTCACTTATCCCACACCTTGGACCAACATCAACCTCTCCAGACGCCTTGTTCAGCGTCATCATACAGATAGGCCCACAGTCCGCTCACTTATCCCACACCTTGGGCCAACATCAACCTCTTCAGACGCCTTGTTCAGCGTCATCATACAGATAGGCCAACAGTCCGCTCACTTATCCCACACCTTGGGCCAACATCAACCTCTCCAGACGCCTTGTTCAGCGTCATCATACAGATAGGCCCACAGTCCGCTCACTCATCCCACACCTTGGACCAACATCAACCTCTTCAGACGCCTTGTTCAGCGTCATCATACAGATAGGCCTACAGTCCGCTCACTTATCCCACACCTTGGGCCAACATCAACCTCTTCAGACGCCTTGTTCAGCGTCATCATACAGATAGGCCTACAGTCCGCTCACTTATCCCACACCTTGGTCCAACATCAACCTCTTCAGACGCCTTGTTCAGCGTCATCATACAGATAGGCCTACAGTCCGCTCACTTATCCCACACCTTGGGCCAACATCAACCTCTTCAGACGCCTTGTCCAGCGTCATCATACAGATAGGCCTACAGTCCGCTCACTCAACCCACACCTTGGGCCAACATCAACCTCTTCAGACGCCTTGTTCAGCGTCATCATACAGATAGGCCCACAGTCCGCTCATTTATCCCACACCTTGGGCCAACATCAACCTCTCCAGACGCCTTGTTCAGCGTCATCATACAGATAGACCTACAGTCCGCTCACTTATCCCACACCTTGGACCAACATCAACCTCTCCAGACGCCTTGTTCAGCGTCATCATACAGATAGACCTACAGTCCGCTCATTTATCCCACACCTTGGGCCAACATCAACCTCTCCAGACGCCTTGTTCAGCGTCATCATACAGATAGACCTACAGTCCGCTCACTTATCCCACACCTTGGGCCAACATCAACCTCTTCAGACGCCTTGTTCAGCGTCATCATACAGATAGGCCTACAGTCCACTCACTTATCCCACACCTTGGGCCAACATCAACCTCTTCAGACGCCTTGTTCAGCGTCATCATACAGATAGGCCTACAGTCCGCTCATTTATCCCACATCTTGGGCCAACATCAACCTCTTCAGACGCCTTGTTCAGCGTCATCATACAGATAGGCCTACAGTCCGCTCATTTATCCCACACCTTGAGCCAACATCAACCTCTTCAGACGCCTTGTTCAGCGTCATCATACAGATAGGCCCACAGTCCGCTCACTCATCCCACACCTTGGGCCAACATCAACCTCTCCAGACGCCTTGTTCAGCGTCATCATACAGATAGGCCCACAGTCCGCTCACTCATCCCACACCTTGGGCCAACATCAACCTCTCCAGACGCCTTGTTCAGCGTCATCATACAGATAGGCCTACAGTCCGCTCAATTATCCCACACCTTGGGCCAACATCAACCTCTTCAGACGCCTTGTACAGCGTCATCATACAGATAGGCCCACAGTCCGCTAATTCATCCCACACCTTGGGCCAACATCAACCTCTTCAAACGCCTTGTTCAGCGTCATCATACAGATAGGCTTACAATCCGCTCACTTATCCCACACCTTGGGCCAACATCAACCTCTTCAGACGCCTTTTTCAGCGTCATCATATAGATAGGCCTACAGTCCGCTCACTTATCCCACACCTTGGGCCAACATCAACCTCTTCAGACGCCTTGTTCAGCGTCAACATACAGATAGGCCTACAGTCCGCTCACTTATCCCACACCTTGGGCCAATATCAACCTCTTCAGACGCCTTGTTCAGCGTCATCATACAGATAGGCCTACAGTCCACTCACTTATCCCACACCTTGGACCAACATCAACCTCTCCAGACGCCTTGTTCAGCGTCATCATACAGATGGGCCCACAGTCCGCTCACTTATCCCACACCTTGGGCCAACATCAACCTCTTCAGACGCCTTGTTCAGCGTCATCATACAGATAGGCCAACAGTCCGCTCACTTATCCCACACCTTGGGCCAACATCAACCTCTCCAGACGCCTTGTTCAGCGTCATCATACAGATAGGCCCACAGTCCGCTCACTCATCCCACACCTTGGACCAACATCAACCTCTTCAGACGCCTTGTTCAGCGTCATCATACAGATAGGCCTACAGTCCGCTCATTTATCCCACACCTTGGGCCAACATCAACCTCTTCAGACGCCTTGTTCAGCGTCATCATACAGATAGGCCTACAGTCCGCTCACTTATCCCACACCTTGGGCCAACATCAACCTCTTCAGACGCCTTGTTCAGCGTCATCATACAGATAGGCCTACAGTCCGCTCACTTATCCCACACCTTGGGCCAACATCAACCTCTTCAGACGCCTTGTCCAGCGTCATCATACAGATAGGCCTACAGTCCGCTCACTCAACCCACACCTTGGGCCAACATCAACCTCTTCAGACGCCTTGTTCAGCGTCATCATACAGATAGGCCTACAGTCCGCTCATTTATCCCACACCTTGGGCCAACATCAACCTCTCCAGACGCCTTGTTCAGCGTCATCATACAGATAGGCCTACAGTCCGCTCACTTATCCCACAACTTGGGCCAACCCCAACCTCTTCAGACGCCTTGTTCAGCGTCATCATACAGATAGGCCTACAGTCCGCTCACTTATCCCACACCTTGGGCCAACATCAACCTCTTCAGACGCCTTGTTCAGCGTCATCATACAGATAGGCCTACAGTCCGCTCATTTATCCCACACCTTGGGCCAACATCAACCTCTTCAGACGCCTTGTTCAGCGTCATCATACAGATAGGCCTACAGTCCGCTCATTTATCCCACACCTTGGGCCAACATCAACCTCTTCAGACGCCTTGTTCAGCGTCATCATACAGATGGGCCTACAGTCCGCTCATTTATCCCACACCTTGGGCCAACATCAACCTCCTCAGACGCCTTGTTCAGCGTCATCATACAGATAGGCCTAGAGTCCGCTCATTTATCCCACACCTTGGGCCAACATCAACCTCTTCAGACGCCTTGTTCAGCGTCATCATACAGATAGGCCTACAGTCCGCTCATTTATCCCACACCTTGGGCCAACATCGACCTCTTCAGACGCCTTGTTCAGCGTCATCATACAGATAGGCTCACAGTCCGCTCACTTATCCCACACCTTGGACCAACATCAACCTCTCCAGACGCCTTGTTCAGCGTCATCATACAGATGGGCCCACAGTCCGCTCATTTATCCCACACCTTGGGCCAACATCAACCTCTCCAGACGCCTTGTTCAGCGTCATCATACAGATAGGCCTACAGTCCGCTCACTTATCCCACACCTTGGGCCAACATCAACCTCTCCAGACGCCTTGTTCAGCGTCATCATACAGATAGGCTTACAGTCCGCTCACTTATCCCACACCTTGGGCCAACATCAACCTCTTCAGACACCTTGTTCAGCGTCATCATACAGATAGGCCCACAGTCCGCTCTCTCATCCCACACCTTTTGCCAACATCAACCTCTTCAGACGCCTTGTTCAGCGTCATCCTACAGATAGGCCTACAGTCCGCTCACTTATCCCACACCTTGGGCCATCATCAACCTCTTCAGACGCCTTGTTCAGCGTCATCATACAGATAGACCTACAGTCCGCTCACTTATCCCACACCTTGGGCCAACATCAACCTCTTCAGACGCCTTGATCAGCGTCATCATACAGATAGGCCTACAGTCCGCTCACTTATCCCACACCTTGGGCCAACATCAACCTCTTCAGACGCCTTGTTCAGCGTCATCATACAGATAGACCTACAGTCCGCTCACTTATCCCACACCTTGGGCCAACATCAACCTCTCCAGACGCCTTGTTCAGCGTCATCATACAGATAGACCTACAGTCCGCTCACTTATCCCACACCTTGGACCAACATCAACCTCTCCAGACGCCTTGTTCAGCGTCATCATACAGATAGACCTACAGTCCGCTCATTTATCCCACACCTTGGGCCAACATCAACCTCTCCAGACGCCTTGTTCAGCGTCATCATACAGATAGACCTACAGTCCGCTCACTTATCCCACACCTTGGGCCAACATCAACCTCTCCAGACGCCTTGTTCAGCGTCATCATACAGATAGACCTACAGTCCGCTCACTTATCCCACACCTTGGGCCAACATCAACCTCTTCAGACGCCTTGTTCAGCGTCATCATACAGATAGACCTACAGTCCGCTCATTTATCCCACACCTTGGACCAACATCAACCTCTTCAGACGCCTTGTTCAGCGTCATCATACAGATAGGCCCACAGTCCGCTCATTTATCCCACACCTTGGACCAACATCAACCTCTTCAGACACCTTGTTCAGCGTCATCATACAGATAGGCCCACAGTCCGCTCTCTCATCCCACACCTTTTGCCAACATCAACCTCTTCAGACGCCTTGTTCAGCGTCATCATACAGATAGGCCTACAGTCCGCTCACTTATCCCACACCTTGGGCCATCATCAACCTCTTCAGACGCCTTGTTCAGCGTCATCATACAGATAGACCTACAGTCCGCTCACTTATCCCACACCTTGGGCCAACATCAACCTCTTCAGACGCCTTGATCAGCGTCATCATACAGATAGGCCTACAGTCCGCTCACTTATCCCACACCTTGGGCCAACATCAACCTCTTCAGACGCCTTGTTCAGCGTCATCATACAGATAGACCTACAGTCCGCTCACTTATCCCACACCTTGGGCCAACATCAACCTCTCCAGACGCCTTGTTCAGCGTCATCATACAGATAGACCTACAGTCCGCTCACTTATCCCACACCTTGGACCAACATCAACCTCTCCAGACGCCTTGTTCAGCGTCATCATACAGATAGACCTACAGTCCGCTCATTTATCCCACACCTTGGGCCAACATCAACCTCTCCAGACGCCTTGTTCAGCGTCATCATACAGATAGACCTACAGTCCGCTCACTTATCCCACACCTTGGGCCAACATCAACCTCTCCAGACGCCTTGTTCAGCGTCATCATACAGATAGACCTACAGTCCGCTCACTTATCCCACACCTTGGGCCAACATCAACCTCTTCAGACGCCTTGTTCAGCGTCATCATACAGATAGACCTACAGTCCGCTCATTTATCCCACACCTTGGACCAACATCAACCTCTTCAGACGCCTTGTTCAGCGTCATCATACAGATAGGCCCACAGTCCGCTCATTTATCCCACACCTTGGACCAACATCAACCTCTTCAGACGCCTTGTTCAGCGTCATCATACAGATAGGCCTACAGTCCGCTCACCTATCCCACACCTTGGGCCAACATCAACCTCTCCAGACGCCTTGTTCAGCATCATCATACAGATAGGCTTACAGTCCGCTCACTTATCTCACACCTTGGACCAACATCAACCTCTCCAGACGCCTTGTTCAGCGTCATCATACAGATAGGCCCACAGTCCGCTCATTTATCCCACACCTTGGGCCAACATCAACCTCTTCAGACGCCTTGTTCAGCGTCATCATACAGATAGGCCTACAGTCCGCTCACTTATCCCACACCTTGGACCAACATCAACCTCTCCAGACGCCTTGTTCAGCGTCATCATACAGATAGGCCCACAGTCCGCTCATTTATCCCACACCTTGGGCCAACATCAACC
Source organism: Brachyptera risi (assembly GCA_964007535.1). Taxonomy (NCBI): domain Eukaryota; kingdom Metazoa; phylum Arthropoda; class Insecta; order Plecoptera; family Taeniopterygidae; genus Brachyptera; species Brachyptera risi. The sequence continues at coordinate 5,411,206 of OZ023333.1, forward strand.
TCTTCAGACGCCTTGTTCAGCGTCATCATACAGATAGGCTTACAGTCCGCTCACTTATCCCACACCTTGGACCAACATCAACCTCTTCAGACGCCTTGTTCAGCGTCATCATACAGATAGGCCTACAGTCCGCTCACTCATCCCACACCTTGGGCCAACATCAACCTCTTCAGACGCCTTGTTCAGCGTCATCATACAGATAGGCCCACAGTCCGCTCTCTCATCCCACACCTTGGGCCAACATCAACCTCTTCAGACGCCTTGTTCAGCGTCATCATACAGATAGGCCTACAGTCCGCTCACTTATCCCACGCCTTGGGCCAACAACAACCTCTTCAGACGCCTTGTCCAGCGTCATCATACAGATAGACCCACAGTCCGCTCACTTATCCCACACCTTGGGCCAACATCAACCTCTCCAGACGCCTTGTTCAGCGTCATCATCACTAGATTATATCATATTCATTAGCATTCAATTCCACACCATTAACTTGTATAACAACATCACTTCGATTGTACAAAGGTTATAAAATTGTGTCACAATGGGAATAAAATATCTTATTATATATGGCTATCATTATAATAAATATGGACACAATAAATGACTAATACTTGGTTATGTCCATGACTATCGATGACTATTCGTGTAGATTTCTGAGATTCGCAATTTCAAATCAAATCGTACGTATTGGGCTCATATTTCATAGTATAGTACATAGTTGTATACTTGCATTGTTTCTGATCTTTTTTGTAGATGATGAGCAATTATCCAATTATCAAATGGTAAATATAGCAGTAGACTAGTAGACCCAGTTGACTAGGGGACTAAATGCTTTTACAGACGTATTTTAAATTTAGATTGGCCAATTAGAATGGATTTCATCCCAATATTGTTCAATGCAGTTGGAAAGAGCTAGAATCACAGATTGCATTACATCTATTACTTGTATAGATCAACATACAACAATACCAGCAAATCATCATAACATTTGTGAGGCGGCATCCCTTTGATCTACGCATGGTGCGAGAGGAAAGTGCCATGTTGCTCATCCCGTTACGTTATTGATAGTCATAGGTTCTGTAGATACTATAGATACCACTGGTCAACATATGAGAAAATCACGAAACAATGTTGTATGCATGTAGACATTTACGTAGGTCAACGTTTCACACGTTAAATAATGATTAGTCATATGAGCGTAGCGTCCCACTCTTATGAAGCTTCGTCTATGTGTTCTCTGTTTCCATGTAAACACTGCACAGGTCGCAGGGGTCAAACTTTCTCTGGACAGACAAACCTATCCAACTTAGATAGTTTTTGGAATAATTTTTTGTTACAATTTTGAGAAATACCATCTCAAAGTTTCTAAAAACCCCATAAGATTAGGCCTAGGCTGGACAAGAAAATTTAAAAAAGAAAAGTCCTCTCAAATTTTTTGTCTCCGAATGTGTACATATGAATGTTACACACATTATTTCAATTCTGTAAGCAATTCAAATCAGCCGTTTCGGAGAAAATAATTCAATAAACAGTTTTTATTCATAAAATAGATAGAAATAATGACAGAATTATGTTGTCACCGAGACGCGTGGCCGAGTGGTAACACACTGAACCGTCATTCGGGAGACCGGGGTTCGATTCCCGCCATGGTCGATCATACGGACATGGTTTTACGTGGTTTCCCTCTATCGTTCAGGTTGATACTGGGATAGTTCATCAATAACAGGACACGACCGACTCCTTCCAATATAACCACGTCGTTGACGCGCCGTTTAACCACAATATTCATTCATTCTAATTAGATGAGCGTAGCGAAGTCTCCATCCCACTCTTATATAGGACTTTGCCGGTGTTTTTTTTTTTTTTTTTTTTTGTGGGCACTGCACAGGTCGCAGGGTTCGACTGATCGACATGAAACTTTTTTTGTACTCGCAAACTCATCCAACTTAGAACAGTATAGTTTTTGGAATGAATCGGTCGGACCGATTTTGAGAAAAATCATCTCAAAGTTTCTAAAAACCCCATGAGATTTGGCTGGGCGGAAGATGTTGAAAAATAAAATCTCTCCAAATGGGATGAAATTCTCTCTAAATGTGTATACATAGATTTTACACATTATTACGATTTTGTATGCAATTCCAATCAGCCGTTCTGAAGAAAAGAAATGAAATAACTGATAATATTCATCAAATATATCATAAAAATTGTGACAGAATCAAGTTGTCGAGATTCACTGCTTTCTAGATTCAAGAGTTGACCAACAATGAAGTATTTTTTATATGCGTCAAGGTGTGTAGAATACCAGAGTCAATGAAGTGGCAAGAGTAGAACTACTTCAACGGCTTTTATAGCTCATTCAGATATCAAGGTGTGTAGAATACCAGAGTCGATAAAGTAGCAAGGGTAGAACTACTTAAACGACTTTTATACCTCTCGCTCATCTTACAACGCATATTTCGCGTTTGACTAGTAAATGTACCTTTCATCTCATCATATCCCATCATCTCATTCATCATCCACCGACGCCAATATATCGTATTCATCATTACAGTGCGTCGTTAAAACCCAATATATATACAAAAAATAAAAAGGTTGTCAAAAAGATTCACTGCTTTCTAGATTCAATGTTTTTTTTTTTTTTTTTTTTTTTATTGCTTCAAAAATTACACATAAATTACAAAAACGACATTCACGTGGCATTTCCACAAAGCCCCATAAGGGCTTAACTGTGGCGTTCTAACAGATTTAATTGAATGAAAAGAAATGTCTTCCTTCGTACAAATTAATGAATTATGTGAATCATATTATATGAATTTAATTAATAAATTATATGAGAGGACGTTACTTGACTTGAGTACACATCAAATAAAAATACAAAAATATAATAATACACTGGATCATAACAGCTATAATATGTCGGTGATGAATAATTATTAAGAAAAATAACGAAAATAATACTTGAGCAGCAGAATAATCAGAAAACAAATAAATACAAAGGTAAAATTATTAGGATCAACTATATGAATAATTCAACAATGGTCGGTACATGCACCATCCATATTGGAAAGAATGAAAGTTTTAATTTCTCGTTTAACTTCAGAAAATTTTGAAAAATTTCTTAAATCATTAGGCAAAGTGTTGAAGAATAATGGAATTATATAACTAAGACTTCTCTTTCCATTTTTGTTGTTCCATGTAGGGAGAACAAAATTGGAGAGCTCAGCAAAGAAGTAATTTTTATATGCGTCAAGGTGTGTAGAATTCCAGAGTCGATAAAGTAGCAAGGGTAGAACTACTATAGCGACTTTTAAATCTTATTCAGATATCTCGCTCATCTTACAACGCATAGGCCTATGTTGCATTTGGCTAGTGAGAATATAACAGTACAAATTCATAACAACGTTTATTTGCAAATCCATCAGAAAATAATAGCAGAATGGGAAGCAGAGGATAGATCGTCCTCCACATCGCAGTGCTTAACATGACGTTTTTAACCGGACTGATGTGTGAAATATTCAACCTCATTCAATTCGCTGAGAAGATTTAATTAGTATAGAATAATGTAAGGTAGAAATAATTGTATCGATGCAAACACATAAACAATTGACGACTCGCAGTCTCCGCCCCCTTGACGTCACAAATCATACCGTCCAATTAACAGGGCTGTTAGAACTGTAGTGATATTCAAATATCCAATCAGGGTATCTTCAAATGATTACAAATGATAGGATCCAACTGGCCGACTGGTGAAGCCACGCCTATTTCGAATCGTCAATCTCTTAAAAAATATATCAGGCCTACTATATTGTTCTATTTATAAAAGATAAGACTAAAATAATTCTTTCGAATGTTTTGGTTTTTGTTTTGAATTGTAAATGTACAGATTGACGTACCACGCCTATTTGTTATGATTTTTTTTTTTTTTTTTTTTTTTGAAGTAGGCCTACATAAGCT
>OZ023333.1:5419407-5476907 GCA_964007535.1 Brachyptera risi
TTGACAATGCTATCAACAACATTCAAGGTGATAATCAAAATCAACAGAAATGAATATACATGTGAAGTATTCGTGGGAGGAAATATGAAGAAGAACTACCACGTAAGAGAGTGAGATAATGGGATAATAAGAGATGGTAAACGTTGGTTTGTTGAAGATTGGCTTGTCGATATTTTGTGAAATTTCACATGTTTTTTTTGTTCATACCGAGTTACAATAATATTTTTGTTGAGATAAATCTATGTTTCTAACAAATACTTCTCAGTTTCCAAATATGTATCAGTTATTATAATTGTCATGACAGAAATAACGATGAATTTCAGCGCATCAGTTTACCGTGGTTACCGTGGTTACCGTGGTTACAGTGGTTACCGTGGTTACCGTGGCACGGCGCGCAATGTTGATAGAATCAGTATGTATGTAGCTTTGAGAACATATTTCGATGAATTTTTGAAAATTTCACAATAATTCGAGAAGAATGAAATAAGAAATGGAATGTTTGTAATAATACAATATCAGAGTGTGATGGAGTATAATTATAATTCCATATGAATGACTCCTTGAAATGTGATAATCTTACGATAACTCTATTAACATCTCAACTGAAACTGCTTCTTTCTGTCGTCATCAGCAATTATATTTCCTAGCACATAATTCAATATTTCCACACTTAATTGTTGAATATAATTGAGCGATTCTTTTGATTATTGCTATGACCAATAAATATGATTATTAATTAATTGATATACATTTAATTATATCAATAAATTAAAGTAGTTATTATGCTCACTTATAGTTTTGGAACATATAATTTAAGATTGTTCATTTGTATAAATAATGGCGAATATTATCTATTTTCAAGAGATCAACTTGTAACTATATTAGGCCTGTTGCGTCATGCGCAGTATAAACATCATTAGTCTAGCTTTGCCACTTTTACTTTCGTCTCGTTCCGACAGCAACTCGTTTCCACCAGAGAAGAAGGTTCCGAGCGACCGTCCCCCCTATCCCACAAGACTAGCGCGCGGGTGTTTCGCGCCTTCACATCACGCGGATACAGCTGCTTGGCAGGTGTCTACATGGAATTGTGAATGAGATAGGCAACCTGCTACACACCTTGATTATAACAATTATACCTGTTGAGTTATGCGACGGCAAAACGCACCTGTTTGATAGATCATTTGCAGATTACAGCCATACATGTCACCTTACAAGTTATAATCATTACAAAACGACCGCTCGTTCTGTCGAGCTCCAGCTTAACGACCCCACCAACAGCTAGGATATACGGAGCTACGAATGAGCTTAACGACCCCACCAACAGCTAGGATATACGGGGCTACGAATGAGGTAAACGACCCCCACCATGCGCTAGGATATACGCGGCTACGAATGAGCTTAACGACCCCACCAACAGCTAGGATATACGGGGCTACGAATGAGCTTAACGACCCCACCAACAGCTAGGATATACGGGGCTACGAATGAGCTTAACGACCCCACCAACAGCTAGGATATACGGGGCTACGAATGAGCTTAACGACCCCGACAACAGCTAGGATATACGGGGCTACGAATAAGCTGAACGACCCCGACAACAGCTAGGATATACGGGGCTACGAATGAGCTTAACGACCCCACCAACAGCTAGGATATACGGGGCTACGAACGAGCTTAACGACCCCGACAACAGCTAGGATATACGGGGCTACGAATGAGCTTAACGACCCCACCAACAGCTAGGATATACGGGGCTACGAATGAGCTTAACGACCCCACCAACAGCTAGGATATACGGGGCTACGAATGAGCTTAACGACCTCACCAACACCTAGGATATACGGGGCTACGAATGAGCTTAACGACCCCACCAACAGCTAGGATATACGGGGCTACGAATGAGCTTAACGACCCCACCAACAGCTAAGATATACGGGGCTACGAATGAGGTAAACGACCCCCACCATGCGCTAGGATATACGCGGCTACGAATGAGCTTAACGACCCCACCAACAGCTAGGATATACGGGGCTACGAATGAGCTTAACGACCTCACCAACACCTAGGATATACGGGGCTACGAATGAGCTTAACGACCCCACCAACAGCTAGGATATACGGGGCTACGAATGAGCTTAACGACACCACCAACAGCTAAGATATACGGGGCTACGAATGAGCTTAACGACCCCCAACAACAGCTAGGATATACGGGGCTACGAATGAGCTTAACGACCCCACCAACAGCTAGGATATACGGGGATACGAATGAGCTTAACGACCCCCACCAACAGCTAGGATATACGGGGCTACGAATGAGCCCAACGACCCCACCAACAGCTAGGATATACGGGGCTACGAATGAGCCTGACGACCCCACCAAGAGCTAGGATATACGGGGCTACGAATGAGCCTAACGACCCCACCAACAGCTAGGATATACGACGGTAGGAATGAGCTTAACGACCCCACCAACAGCTAGGATATACGGGGCTACGAATGAGCTTAACGACCCCACCAAAAGCTAGGATATACGGGGCTACGAATGAGCTTAACGACCCCACCAACAGCTAGGATATACGGGGCTACGAATGAGCTTATGGTTCCACACAGATTAGGTGATGCCTACGTCATGACTCGTGGTATCTGAGTCGTGACGTAGACAAGACTTGATTCTGTTCATGTTTCTGTACAGAATAGGTGATGCCTACGTCATGACTAATGGTCTCTGAGTCGTGACGTAGACATTACTTGATTCTGTTCATGTTTCCACACAGAATAGGTGATGCCTAAGGCACGACTCGTGGTCTCCGAGTCGTGACGTAGACATTACTTGATTCTGTTCATGTTTCCACACACAATAGGTGATGCCTACGTCATGACCCATGGTCTCTGAGTCGTGACGTAGACATTAATTGATTCTGTTCATGTTTCCACACAGAATAGGTGATGCCTACGTCATGACTCATGGTCTCTGAGTCGTGACGTAGACATCACTCGATTCTGTTCATGTTTCCACACAGAATAGGTGATGCCTACGTCACGACTCGTGGTCTCTGAGTCGTGACGTAGACATTACTCTATTCTGTTCATGTTTCAACACAGAATAGGTGATGCCTACGTCACGACTCGTGGTCTCTGAGTCGTGACGTAGACATCACTCGATTCTGTTCATGTTTCCACACAGAATAGGTGATGCCTACGTCACGATTCGTGGTCTCTGAGTCGTGACGTAGACATTACTCTATTCTGTTCATGTTTCCACACAGAATAGGTGATGCCTACGTCACGACTCGTGGTCTCTGAGTCGTGACGTAGACATCACTCGATTCTGTTCATGTTTCCACACAGAATAGGTGATGCCTACGTCATGACTCATGGTCTCTGAGTCGTGACGTAGACATCACTCGATTCTGTTCATGTTTCCACACAGAATAGGTGATGCCTACGTCACGACTCGTGGTCTCTGAGTCGTGACGTAGACATTACTCTATTCTGTTCATGTTTCAACACAGAATAGGTGATGCCTACGTCACGACTCGTGGTCTCTGAGTCGTGACGTAGACATCACTCGATTCTGTTCATGTTTCCACACAGAATAGGTGATGCCTACGTCACGACTCGTGGTCTCTGAGTCGTGACGTAGACATTACTCTATTCTGTTCATGTTTCCACACAGAATAGGTGATGCCTACGTCACGACTCGTGGTCTCTGAGTCGTGACGTAGACATCACTCGATTCTGTTCATGTTTCCACACAGAATAGGTGATGCCCACGTCACGACTCGTGGTCTCTGAGTCGTGACGTAGACATCACTCGATTCTGTTCATGTTTCCACACGGAATAGGTAATGCCTACGTCATGACTCATAGTCTCTGAGTCGTGACATAGACATCACTCGATTCTGTTCAGGTTTCCACACGGAATAGGTAATGCCTACGTCATGACTCATGGTCTCTGAGTCGTGACATAGACATCACTCGATTCTGTTCATGTTTCCACACAGAATAGGTGATGCCTACGTCACGACTCGTGGTCTCTGAGTCGTGACGTAGACATCACTCGATTCTGTTCATGTTTCCACACAGAATAGGTGATGCCTACGTCACGACTCGTGGTCTCTGAGTCGTGACGTAGACATCACGCAATTCTGTTCATGTTTCCACACGGAATGGGTAATGCCTACGTCATGACTCATGGTCTCTGAGTCGTGACGTAGACATCACTCGATTCTGTTTAGTTTCCATACAGAATAGGTGATGCCCACGTCATGACTCGTGGTCTCTGAGCCGTCACGTAGACATCACGCGATTCTGTTCATGTTTCCATCCAGAATAGGTGTTGCCTACGTCATGACTCGTGGTCTCTGAGTCGTCACGTAGACATCGCGTGATTCTGTTCATGTTTCAACACAGAATAGGTGATGCCTACGTCATGACTCGTGGTCTCTGAGTCGTGACGTAGACATCACGCGATTCTGTTCATGTTTCCATACAGAATAGGTGATGCCTACGTCATGACTCGTGGACTCCGAGTAGTGACGTAGACATTACTCGATTCTGTTCATGTATCCATACAGAATATGTGATGCCTTCGTCATGACTCACGGTCTCTGAGCCGTGACGTAGACATCACGCGATTCTGTTTGTGTTTCCATACAGAATAGTTGATGCCTACGTCATGACTCACGTTCTCTGAGTCGTCACGTAGACATCACGCGATTCTGTTCATGTTTCCATACAGAATAGGTGATGCCTACGTCATGACTCGTAGTCTCTGACTCGTGACGTAGACATCACGCGATTCTGTTCATGTTCCCGTACAGAATAGGTGATGCCTACGTCATGACTCACGGTTTCTGAGCCGTGACGTAGACATGAATCGATTCTGTTCATGTATCCATACAGAATATGTGATGCCTTCGTCTTTACTCATGGTCTCTGAATCGTGACAAAGACCTCACTTGATTCTGTTCATGTTTCCATACAGAATAGGTGATGCCTACGTCATGACTCGTGGTCTCCGAGTAGTGACGTAGACATTACTCGATTCTGTTCATGTATCCATACAGAATATGTGATGCCTTCGTCATTACTCATGGTCTCTGAGTCGTGACAAAGACCTCACTTGATTCTGTTCATGTTTCCATACAGAATAGGTGATGCCTACGTCATGACTCACGGTTTCTGAGCCGTGACGTAGACATGAATCGATTCTATTCATGTTTCCACACAGATTAGGTGATGCCTACGTCATGACTCGTGGTCCCTGAGCCGTGACGTAGACATCACTCGATTCTGTTCATGTTTCCACACACAATAGGTTATGCCTACGTCATGACTCGTGGCCCCTGAGCCGTGACGTAGACATCACTCAATTCTGTTCATGTTTCCACACACAATAGGTGATGCCTACGTCATGACTCGTGGTCTCTGAGTCGTGACGTAGACATCACTCGATTCTGTTCATGTTTCCACACACAATAGGTGATGCCTACGTCATGACTCATGGTCTCTGAGCCGTGACGTAGACATCACTCAATTCTGTTCATGTTCCCACACAGAAAAGTTAATGCCTACGTTATGACTTTGGTCTCTGAGCCGTGACGTAGACATCACTCAATTCTGTTCATGTTTCCATAAAGAAAAGGTAATGCCTACGTTATGACTATGGTCTCTGAGTCGTCACGTAGACATCACTCGATTCTGTTCATGTTTCCACACACAATAGGTGATGCCTACGTCATGACTCGTGGTCTCTGAGCCGTGACGTAGACATCACTCAATTCTGTTAATGTTTCCACACAGAAAAGGTAATGCCTACGTTATGACTATGGTATCTGAGTCGTCACGTAGACATCACTCAATTCTGTTCATGTTTCCATACAGAATAGGTGATGCCTACGTCATGACTATGGTCTCTGAGCCGTGACGTAGACATCACTCAATTCTGTTCATGTTTCCATACAGAAAAGGTAATGCCTACGTTATGACTATGGTATCTGAGTCGTCACGTAGACATCACTCGATCCTGTTTATGTTTCCATACAGAATAGGTGATGCCTACGTCATGACTCGTGGTCTCTGAGCCGTGACGTAGACATCACTCAATTCTGTTAATGTTTCCACACAGAAAAGGTAATGCCTACGTTATGACTATGGTATCTGAGTCGTCACGTAGACATCACTCAATTCTGTTCATGTTTCCATACAGAATAGGTGATGCCTACGTCATGACTATGGTCTCTGAGCCGTGACGTAGACATCACTCAATTCTGTTCATGTTTCCATACAGAAAAGGTAATGCCTACGTTATGACTATGGTATCTGAGTCGTCACGTAGACATCACTCAATTCTGTTCATGTTTCCATACAGAATAGGTAATGCCTACGTCATGACTATGGTCTCTGAGCCGTGACGTAGACATCACTCAATTCTGTTCATGTTTCCATACAGAAAAGGTAATGCCTACGTTATGACTTTGGTCTCTGAGCCGTGACGTAGACATCATGCGATCCTGTTTATGTTTCCATACAGAATAGGTGATGCCTACGTCATGACTCGTGGTCTCTGAGCCGTGACGTAGACATCACGCGATTCTGTTCATGTATCCACACAGAATAGGTAATGCCTACGTCATGACTCGTGGTCTCTGAGCCGTGACGTAGACATCACGCGATTCTGTTCATGTTTCCATACAGAAAAGGTAATGCCTACGTTATGACTATGGTCTCTGAGTCGTCACGTAGACATCACTCGATTCTGTTCATGTTTCCACACAGAATAGGTAATGCCTACGTCATGACTCGTGGTCTCTGAGCCGTGACGTAGACATCACGCGATTCTGTTCATGTTTCCATACAGAAAAGGTAATGCCTACGTTATGACTATGGTATCTGAGTCGTCACGTAGACATCATGCGATCCTGTTTATGTTTCCATACAGAATAGGTGATGCCTACGTCATGACTCGTGGTCTCTGAGCCGTGACGTAGACATCACGCGATTCTGTTCATGTTTCCACACAGAATAGGTAATGCCTACGTCATGACTCGTGGTCTCTGAGCCGTGACGTAGACATCACGCGATTCTGTTCATGTTTCCACACAGAATAGGTAATGCCTACGTCATGACTCGTGGTCTCTGAGCCGTAACGTAGACATCACGCGATTCTGTTTATGTTTCCACACAGAAAAGGTAATGCCTACGTTATGACTCGTGGTCCCTGAGTCGTGACGTTGACATCACTCGATTCTGTTCATGTTTCCACACAGAATAGGTAATGCCTACGTCATGACTCGTGGTCTCTGAGCCGTGACGTAGACATCACGCGATTCTGTTCATGTTTCCACACAGAATAGGTAATGCCTACGTCATGACTCGTGGTCTCTGAGCCGTGACGTAGACATCACGCGATTCTGTTCATGTTTCCACACAGAATAGGTAATGCCTACGTCATGACTCGTGGTCCCTGAGTCGTGACGTAGACATCACGCGATTCTGTTTATGTTTCCACACAGAATAGGTAATGCCTACGTCATGACTCATGGTCTCTGAGTCGTGACGTAGACATTACTCTATTCTGTTCATGTTTCCACACAGAATAGGTAATGCCTACGTCATGACTCATGGTCTCTGAGTCGTGACGTAGACATCACGCGATTCTGTTCATGTTTCCACACAGAATAGGTAATGCCTACGTCATGACTCATGGTCTCTGAGTCGTGACGTAGACATTACTCTATTCTGTTCATGTTTCCACACAGAATAGGTAATGCCTACGTCATGACTCGTGGTCTCTGAGCCGTGACGTAGACATCACTCGATTCTGTTCATGTTTCCACACAGAATAGGTAATGCCTACGTTATGACTATGGTCTCTGAGTCGTGACGTTGACATCACTCGATTCTCTTTATGTTTCCACACAGAATAGGTAATGCCTACGTCATGACTCGTGGTCTCTGAGCCGTGACGTAGACATCACTCGATTCTGTTCATGTTTCCACACAGAATAGGTAATGCCTACGTCATGACTCGTGGTCTCTGAGCCGTGACGTAGACATCACTCGATTCTGTTCATGTTTCCACACAGAATAGGTAATGCCTACGTCATGACTCATGGTCTCTGAGTCGTGACGTAGACATCACGCGATTCTGTTTATGTTTCCACACAGAATAGGTAATGCCTACGTCATGACTCATGGTCTCTGAGTCGTGACGTAGACATTACTCTATTCTGTTCATGTTTCCACACAGAATAGGTAATGCCTACGTCATGACTCGTGGTCTCTGAGCCGTGACGTAGACATCACTCGATTCTGTTCATGTTTCCTCACAGAATAGGTAATGCCTACGTTATGACTATGGTCTCTGAGTCGTGACGTTGACATCACTCGATTCTGTTCATGTTTCCACACAGAAAAGGTAATGCCTACGTTATGACTCATGGTCTCTGAGTCGTGACGTAGACATTACTCTATTCTGTTCATGTTTCCACACAGAATAGGTGATGCCTACGTCATGACTCGTGGTCTCTGAGCCGTCACGTAGACATCACGCGATTCTATTCATGTTTCCACACAGAATAGGTGATGCCTACGTCATGACTCGTGGTCCCTGAGTCGTGACGTAGACATTACTCTATTCTGTTCATGTTTCCACACAGAATAGGTAATGCCTACGTCATGACTCGTGGTCTCTGAGCCGTGACGTAGACATCACTCGATTCTGTTCATGTTTCCACACACAATAGGTGATGCCTACGTCATGACTCGTGGTCTCTGAGCCGTCACGTAGACATCACGCGATTCTATTCATGTTTCCACACAGAATAGGTGATGCCTACGTCATGACTCGTGGTCCCTGAGTCGTGACGTAGACATTACTCGATTCTGTTCATGTTTCCACACACAATAGGTGATGCCTACGTCATGACTCGTGGTCTCTGAGCCGTGACGTAGACATTACTCGATTCTATTCATGTTTCCACACAGAATGGGTGATGCCTACGTCATGACTCGTGGTCCCTGAGTCGTGACGTAGACATTACTCGATTCTGTTCATGTTTCCACACACAATGGGTGATGCCTACGTCATGACTCGTGGTCTCTGAGCCGTGACGTAGACATCACGCGATTCTATTCATGTTTCCACACAGAATGGGTGATGCCTACGTCATGACTCGTGGTCCCTGAGTCGTGACGTAGACATTACTCGATTCTGTTCATGTTTCCACACACAATAGGTGATGCCTACGTTATGACTCGTGGTCCCTGAGTCGTGACGTAGACATTACTCGATTCTGTTCATGTTTCCACACACAATAGGTGATGCCTACGTCATGACTCGTGGTCTCTGAGCCGTCACGTAGACATCACGCGATTCTATTCATGTTTCCACACAGAATAGGTGATGCCTACGTCATGACTCGTGGTCCCTGAGTCGTGACGTAGACATTACTCGATTCTGTTCATGTTTCCACACACAATAGATGATGCCTACGTCATGACTCGTGGTCTCTGAGCCGTGACGTAGACATCACGCGATTCTATTCATGTTTCCACACAGAATGGGTGATGCCTACGTCATGACTCGTGGTCCCTGAGTCGTGACGTAGACATTACTCGATTCTGTTCATGTTTCCACACACAATAGGTGATGCCTACGTCATGACTCGTGGTCCCTGAGTCGTGACGTTGACATCACTCGATTCTGTTCATGTTTCCACACACAATAGGTGATGCCTACGTCATGACTCGTGGTCTCTGAGCCGTGACGTAGACATCACTCAATTCTGTTCATGTTTCCACACAGAAAAGGTAATGCCTACGTTATGACTATGGTCTCTGAGTCGTCACGTAGACATCACGCGATTCTGTTCATGTTTCCATACAGAATGGGTGATGCCTACGTCATGAGTCGTGGTCTCTGAGCCGTGACGTAGACATCACGCGATTCTGTTCATGTTTCCATACAGAAAAGGTAATGCCTACGTCATGACTATGGTCTCTCAGTCGTCAAGTAGACATCACGCGATTCTGTTTATGTTTCCATACAGAATAGGTGATTCCTACGTCATGACTCGTGGTCTCTGAGTCGTCACGTAGACATCACGCGATTCTGTTTATGTTTCCATACAGAATAGGTGATGCCTACGTCATGACTCGTGGTCTCTGAGCCGTGACGTAGACATCACGCGATTCTGTTCATATTTCCACACAGAATAGGTGATGCCTACGTCATGACTATGGTCTCTGAGTCGTGACGTAGACATCACTCAATTCTGTTCATGTTTCCATACAGAAAAGGTGATGCCTACGTCATGACTCGTGGTCTCTGAGCCGTGACGTAGACATCACGCGATTCTGTTCATATTTCCACACAGAATAGGTGATGCCTACGTCATGACTATGGTCTCTGAGTCGTGACGTAGACATCACTCAATTCTGTTCATGTTTCCATACAGAAAAGGTGATGCCTACGTCATGACTCGTGGTCTCTGAGCCGTGACGTAGACATCACTCAATTCTGTTCATGTTTCCACACAGAATAGGTGATGCCTACGTCATGACTATGGTCTCTGAGCCGTGACGTAGACATCACTCAATTCTGTTTATGTTTCCATACAGAATAGGTGATGCCTACGTCATGACTCGTGGTCTCTGAGCCGTGACGTAGACATCACTCAATTCTGTTCATGTTTCCACACAGAATAGGTGATGCCTACGTCATGACTATGGTCTCTGAGCCGTGACGTAGACATCACTCAATTCTGTTTATGTTTCCATACAGAATAGGTGATGCCTACGTCATGACTCGTGGTCTCTGAGCCGTGACGTAGACATCACTCAATTCTGTTCATGTTTCCACACAGAATAGGTGATGCCTACGTCATGACTATGGTCTCTGAGCCGTGACGTAGACATCACTCAATTCTGTTTATGTTTCCATACAGAATAGGTGATGCCTACGTCATGACTCGTGGTCTCTGAGCCGTGACGTAGACATCACGCGATTCTATTCATGTTTCCACACAGAATAGGTGATGCCTACGTCATGACTCGTGGTCTCTGAGCCGTGACGTAGACATCACGCGATTCTATTCATGTTTCCACACAGAATAGGTGATGCCTACGTCATGACTCGTGGTCCCTGAGTCGTGACGTTGACATCACTCGATTCTGTTCATATTTCCACACAGAATAGGTGATGCCTACGTCATGACTCATGGTCTCTGAGCCGTCACGTAGACATCACGCGATTCTGTTCATGTTTCCACACAGAATAGGTAATGCCTACGTTATGACTATGGTCTCTGAGCCGTGACGTAGACATCACTCAATTCTGTTTATGTTTCCATACAGAATAGGTGATGCCTACGTCATGACTATGGTCTCTGAGTCGTGACGTAGACATCACTCAATTCTGTTCATGTTTCCACACAGAATAGGTGATGCCTACGTCATGACTCGTGGTCCCTGAGTCGTGACGTTGACATCACTCGATTCTGTTCATATTTCCACACAGAATAGGTGATGCCTACGTCATGACTCATGGTCTCTGAGCCGTCACGTAGACATCACGCGATTCTGTTCATGTTTCCACACAGAATAGGTAATGCCTACGTTATGACTATGGTCTCTGAGCCGTGACGTAGACATCACTCAATTCTGTTTATGTTTCCATACAGAATAGGTGATGCCTACGTCATGACTATGGTCTCTGAGTCGTGACGTAGACATCACTCAATTCTGTTCATGTTTCCACACACAATAGGTGATGCCTACGTTATGACTATGGTCTCTGAGCCGTGACTTAGACATCACTCAATTCTGTTTATGTTTCCATACAGAATAGGTGATGCCTACGTCATGACTATGGTCTCTGAGTCGTGACGTAGACATCACTCAATTCTGTTCATGTTTCCACACAGAATAGGTAATGCCTACGTTATGACTATGGTCTCTGAGCCGTGACGTAGACATCACTCAATTCTGTTTATGTTTCCATACAGAATAGGTGATGCCTACGTCATGACTATGGTCTCTGAGTCGTGACGTAGACATCACTCAATTCTGTTCATGTTTCCATACAGAAAAGGTGATGCCTACGTCATGATACGTGGTCTCTGAGCCGTGACGTAGACATCACTCAATTCTGTTCATGTTTCCACACAGAAAAGGTAATGCCTACGTCATGACTCGTGGTCTCTGAGTCGTGACGTAGACATCACTCAATTCTGTTCATGTTTCCACACAGAATAGGTGATGCCTACGTTATGACTATGGTCTCTGAGCCGTGACGTAGACATCACTCAATTCTGTTCATGTTTCCATACAGAATAGGTGATGCCTACGTCATGACTCGTGGTCTCTGAGCCGTGACGTAGACATCACGCGATTCTATTCATGTTTCCACACAGAATAGGTGATGCCTACGTCATGACTCGTGGTCCCTGAGTCGTGACGTTGACATCACTCGATTCTGTTCATATTTCCACACAGAATAGGTGATGCCTACGTCATGACTCGTGGTCCCTGAGTCGTGACGTTGACATCACTCGATTCTGTTCATATTTCCACACAGAATAGGTGATGCCTACGTCATGACTCATGGTCTCTGAGCCGTCACGTAGACATCACGCGATTCTGTTCATGTTTCCACACAGAATAGGTAATGCCTACGTTATGACTATGGTCTCTGAGCCGTGACGTAGACATCACTCAATTCTTTTCATGTTTCCACACAGAATAGGTGATGCCTACGTCATGACTATGGTCTCTGAGCCGTGACGTAGACATCACGCGATTCTGTTTATGTTTCCATACAGAATAGGTGATGCCTACGTCATGACTCGTGGTCTCTGAGTCGTCACGTAGACATCACGCGATTCTGTTTATGTTTCCATACAGAATAGGTGATGCCTACGTCATGACTCGTGGTCTCTGAGCCGTGACGTAGACATCACGCGATTCTGTTCATGTTTCCACACAGAAAAGGTGATGCCTACGTCATGACTATGGTCTCTGAGTCGTGACGTAGACATCACTCAATTCTGTTCATGTTTCCACACAGAAAAGGTAATGCCTACGTCATGACTCGTGGTCTCTGAGTCGTGACGTAGACCTCACTTGATTCTGTTCATGTTTCCACACAGAATAGGTGATGCCTACGTCATGACTATGGTCTCTGAGCCGTTACGTAGACATCACTCAATTCTTTTCATGTTTCCACACAGAAAAGGTAATGCCTACGTCATGACTCGTGGTCTCTGAGTCGTGACGTAGACCTCACTTGATTCTGTTCATGTTTCCACACAGAATAGGTGATGCCTACGTCATGACTATGGTCTCTGAGCCGTGACGTAGACATCACGCGATTCTGTTTATGTTTCCACACAGAATAGGTGATGCCTACGTTATGACTATGGTCTCTGAGTCGTGACGAAGACCTCACTTGATTCTGTTCATGTTTCCACACAGAATAGGTGATGCCTACGTCATGACTATGGTCTCTGAGCCGTGACGTAGACATCACGCGATTCTGTTTATGTTTCCATACAGAATAGGTGATGCCTACGTCATGACTCGTGGTCTTTGAGTCGTGACGAAGACCTCACTTGACTCTGTTCATGTTTCCACACAGAATATGTGATGCCTACGTCATGACTCACGGTTTCTGAGTCGTGACGAAGACCTCACTTGATTCTGTTCATTCTCCATACAGGAAAGGTGATGCCTACGTCATTACTCATGGTGTCTGAGTCGTAACGTAGACATTACGCGAATCTGTTTATGTTTCCATACAGAATAGGTTATGCCTACGTCATGACTCACGGTCTCTGAGTCGTGATGTAGACATCACGCGATTCTGTTCATGTTTCCACACAGAATAGGTGATGCCTACGTCATGACTCGTGATCTATGAGTCGTGACGTAGACATCACGCGATTCTTTCCATGTTTCCATACAGAATAGGTAATGCCTACGTCATGACTCGTGGTCTCTGAGTCGTGACAAAGACCTCACTTGATTCTGTCCATGTTTCCATACAGAATAGGTGATGCCTACGTCATTACTCATTGTCTCTGAGTCGTGACGTAGACATGCCTCTATTCTTCTTGTGTTTTCATACTGGTTAGGTGATGCCTCCGTCATGACTTGTTATCTCCGAGTCGTGACGTAGACATCACGCGATTCTGATCATGTTTCCATACAGAATAGGTGATGCCTACGTCATTACTCGTGGTCTCTGAGTCGTGACGTATACATCACGCGATTCTGTTCTTGATTCCATACAGAATAGGTGATGCCCACGTCATGACTCGTGGTCTTTGAGTCGTGACGAAGACCTCACTTGACTCTGTTCATGTTTCCACACAGAATATGTGATGCCTACGTCATGACTCACGGTTTCTGAGTCGTGACGAAGACCTCACTTGATTCTGTTCATTCTCCATACAGGAAAGGTGATGCCTACGTCATTACTCATGGTGTCTGAGTCGTAACGTAGACATTACGCGAATCTGTTCATGTTTCCATACAGAATAGGTGATGCCTACGTCATGACTATGGTCTCTGAGCCGTGACGTAGACATCACGCGATTCTGTTTATGTTTCCATACAGAATAGGTGATGCCTACGTCATGACTCGTGGTCTTTGAGTCGTGACGAAGACCTCACTTGACTCTGTTCATGTTTCCACACAGAATATGTGATGCCTACGTCATGACTCACGGTTTCTGAGTCGTGACGAAGACCTCACTTGATTCTGTTCATTCTCCATACAGGAAAGGTGATGCCTACGTCATTACTCATGGTGTCTGAGTCGTAACGTAGACATTACGCGAATCTGTTTATGTTTCCATACAGAATAGGTTATGCCTACGTCATGACTCACGGTCTCTGAGTCGTGATGTAGACATCACGCGATTCTGTTCATGTTTCCACACAGAATAGGTGATGCCTACGTCATGACTCGTGATCTATGAGTCGTGACGTAGACATCACGCTATTCTTTCCATGTTTCCATACAGAATAGGTAATGCCTACGTCATGACTCGTGGTCTATGAGTCGTGACAAAGACCTCACTTGATTCTGTCCATGTTTCCATACAGAATAGGTGATGCCTACGTCATTACTCATGGTCTCTGAGTCGTGACGTAGACATGCCTCTATTCTTCTTGTGTTTTCATACTGGTTAGGTGATGCCTCCGTCATGACTTGTTATCTCCGAGTCGTGACGTAGACATCACGCGATTCTGATCATGTTTCCATACAGAATAGGTGATGCCTACGTCATTACTCGTGGTCTCTGAGTCGTGACGTATACATCACGCGATTCTG
Organism: Brachyptera risi; assembly: GCA_964007535.1. Classification (NCBI taxonomy): domain Eukaryota; kingdom Metazoa; phylum Arthropoda; class Insecta; order Plecoptera; family Taeniopterygidae; genus Brachyptera; species Brachyptera risi. The sequence continues at coordinate 5,434,754 of OZ023333.1, forward strand.
TTCTTGATTCCATACAGAATAGGTGATGCCCACGTCATGACTCGTGGTCTCTGAGTCGTGACGTAGACATCACGAGATTCTGTTCATGTTTCCATAGAGAATAGGTGATGCCTACGTCATGACTCGTGTCTTGTGCCGTGACGTAGACATCACTTGATTCTGTTCATGTTTCCACAATAATAGGTTATGCCTACGTCATGACACATGGTTTCTGGGACGTGACGTAGACATGACTCGATTCTATTCATGTTTCCACACAGAATAGGTGATGCCTACGTCATGACTCGTGATCTATGAGTCGTGACGTAGACATCACGCGATTCTTTCCATGTTTCCATACAGAATAGGTAATGCCTACGTCATGACTCGTGGTCTCTGAGTCGTGACAAAGACCTCACTTGATTCTGTCCATGTTTCCATACAGAATAGGTGATGCCTACGTCATTACTCATGGTCTCTGAGTCGTGACGTAGACATGCCTCTATTCTTCTTGTGTTTTCATACTGGTTAGGTGATGCCTCCGTCATGACTTGTTATCTCCGAGTCGTGACGTAGACATCACGCGATTCTGATCATGTTTCCATACAGAATAGGTGATGCCTACGTCATTACTCGTGGTCTCTGAGTCGTGACGTATACATCACGCGATTCTGTTCTTGATTCCATACAGAATAGGTGATGCCCACGTCATGACTCGTGGTCTCTGAGTCGTGACGTAGACATCACGAGATTCTGTTCATGTTTCCATAGAGAATAGGTGATGCCTACGTCATGACTCGTGTCTTGTGCCGTGACGTAGACATCACTTGATTCTGTTCATGTTTCCACAATAATAGGTTATGCCTACGTCATGACACATGGTCTCTGAGTCGTGACGTAGACATCACGCGATTCTGTTCATGTTTCCACACAGAATAGGTGATGTCCACGTCGTGACTCGTGGTCTCTGAGTCGTGACGTAGACATCACTCGATTCTGTTCATGTTTCCACACAGAATAGGTGATGCCTACGTCACGACTCGTGGTCTCTGAGTCGTGACGTAGACATTACTCTATTCTGTTCATGTTTCAACACAGAATAGGTGATGCCTACGTCACGACTCGTGGTCTCTGAGTCGTGACGTAGACATCACTCGATTCTGTTCATGTTTCCACACAGAATAGGTGATGCCTACGTCACGACTCGTGGTCTCTGAGTCGTGACGTAGACATTACTCTATTCTGTTCATGTTTCCACACAGAATAGGTGATGCCTACGTCACGACTCGTGGTCTCTGAGTCGTGACGTAGACATCACTCGATTCTGTTCATGTTTCCACACAGAATAGGTGATGCCCACGTCACGACTCGTGGTCTCTGAGTCGTGACGTAGACATCACTAGATTCTGTTCATGTTTCCACACGGAATAGGTAATGCCTACGTCATGACTCATAGTCTCTGAGTCGTGACATAGACATCACTCGATTCTGTTCAGGTTTCCACACGGAATAGGTAATGCCTACGTCATGACTCATGGTCTCTGAGTCGTGACATAGACATCACTCGATTCTGTTCATGTTTCCACACAGAATAGGTGATGCCTACGTCACGACTCGTGGTCTCTGAGTCGTGACGTAGACATCACTCGATTCTGTTCATGTTTCCACACAGAATAGGTGATGCCTACGTCACGACTCGTGGTCTCTGAGTCGTGACGTAGACATCGCGCAATTCTGTTCATGTTTCCACACGGAATGGGTAATGCCTACGTCATGACTCATGGTCTCTGAGTCGTGACGTAGACATCACTCGATTCTGTTTAGTTTCCATACAGAATAGGTGATGCCCACGTCATGACTCGTGGTCTCTGAGCCGTCACGTAGACATCACGCGATTCTGTTCATGTTTCCATCCAGAATAGGTGTTGCCTACGTCATGACTCGTGGTCTCTGAGTCGTCACGTAGACATCGCGTGATTCTGTTCATGTTTCAACACAGAATAGGTGATGCCTACGTCATGACTCGTGGTCTCTGAGTCGTGACGTAGACATCACGCGATTCTGTTCATGTTTCCATACAGAATAAGTGATGCCTACGTCATGACTCGTGGACTCCGAGTAGTGACTTAGACATTACTCGATTCTGTTCATGTATCCATACAGAATATGTGATGCCTTCGTCATGACTCACGGTCTCTGAGCCGTGACGTAGACATCACGCGATTCTGTTTGTGTTTCCATACAGAATAGTTGATGCCTACGTCATGACTCACGTTCTCTGAGTCGTCACGTAGACATCACGCGATTCTGTTCATGTTTCCATACAGAATAGGTGATGCCTACGTCATGACTCGTAGTCTCTGACTCGTGACGTAGACATCACGCGATTCTGTTCATGTTCCCGTACAGAATAGGTGATGCCTACGTCATGACTCACGGTTTCTGAGCCGTGACGTAGACATGAATCGATTCTGTTCATGTATCCATACAGAATATGTGATGCCTTCGTCTTTACTCATGGTCTCTGAATCGTGACAAAGACCTCACTTGATTCTGTTCATGTTTCCATACAGAATAGGTGATGCCTACGTCATGACTCGTGGTCTCCGAGTAGTGACGTAGACATTACTCGATTCTGTTCATGTATCCATACAGAATATGTGATGCCTTCGTCATTACTCATGGTCTCTGAGTCGTGACAAAGACCTCACTTGATTCTGTTCATGTTTCCATACAGAATAGGTGATGCCTACGTCATGACTCACGGTTTCTGAGCCGTGACGTAGACATGAATCGATTCTATTCATGTTTCCACACAGATTAGGTGATGCCTACGTCATGACTCGTGGTCCCTGAGCCGTGACGTAGACATCACTCGATTCTGTTCATGTTTCCACACACAATAGGTGATGCCTACGTCATGACTCGTGGTCCCTGAGCCGTGACGTAGACATCACTCGATTCTGTTCATGTTTCCATACAGAATAGGTGATGCCTACGTCATGACTCGTGGCCCCTGAGCCGTGACGTAGACATCACTCAATTCTGTTCATGTTTCCACACACAATAGGTGATGCCTACGTTATGACTCGTGGTCCCTGAGCCGTGACGTAGGCATCACGCGATTCTGTTCATGTTCCCACACAGAAAAGTTAATGCCTACGTTATGACTTTGGTCTCTGAGCCGTGACGTAGACATCACTCAATTCTGTTCATGTTTCCATAAAGAAAAGGTAATGCCTACGTTATGACTATGGTCTCTGAGTCGTCACGTAGACATCACTCGATTCTGTTCATGTTTCCACACACAATAGGTGATGCCTACGTCATGACTCGTGGTCTCTGAGCCGTGACGTAGACATCACTCAATTCTGTTAATGTTTCCACACAGAAAAGGTAATGCCTACGTTATGACTATGGTATCTGAGTCGTCACGTAGACATCATGCGATCCTGTTTATGTTTCCATACAGAATAGGTGATGCCTACGTCATGACTCGTGGTCTCTGAGCCGTGACGTAGACATCACGCGATTCTGTTCATGTTTCCACACAGAATAGGTAATGCCTACGTCATGACTCGTGGTCTCTGAGCCGTGACGTAGACATCACGCGATTCTGTTCATGTTTCCATACAGAAAAGGTAATGCCTACGTTATGACTATGGTCTCTGAGTCGTCACGTAGACATCACTCGATTCTGTTCATGTTTCCACACAGAATAGGTAATGCCTACGTCATGACTCGTGGTCTCTGAGCCGTGACGTAGACATCACTCGATTCTGTTCATGTTTCCACACAGAATAGGTAATGCCTACGTCATGACTCGTGGTCTCTGAGCCGTGACGTAGACATCACTCGATTCTGTTCATGTTTCCACACAGAATAGGTGATGCCTACGTCATGACTCGTGGTCTCTGAGTCGTGACGTAGACATCACGCGATTCTGTTCATGTTTCCACACAGAATAGGTAATGCCTACGTCATGACTCGTGGTCTCTGAGCCGTGACGTAGACATCACTCGATTCTGTTCATGTTTCCACACAGAAAAGGTAATGCCTACGTCATGACTCGTGGTCTCTGAGCCGTGACGTAGACATCACTCGATTCTGTTCATGTTTCCACACAGAAAAGGTAATGCCTACGTTATGACTCGTGGTCCCTGAGTCGTGACGTTGACATCACTCGATTCTGTTCATGTTTCCACACACAATAGGTAATGCCTACGTCATGACTCGTGGTCCCTGAGCCGTGACGTAGACATCACGCGATTCTGTTCATGTTTCCACACAGAATGGGTGATGCCTACGTCATGAGTCGTGGTCTCTGAGCCGTCACGTAGACATCACGCGATTCTATTCATGTTTCCACACAGAATAGGTGATGCCTACGTCATGACTCGTGGTCCCTGAGTCGTGACGTAGACATTACTCGATTCTGTTCATGTTTCCACACACAATAGGTGATGCCTACGTCATGACTATGGTCTCTGAGCCGTGACGTAGACATCACTCAATTCTTTTCATGTTTCCACACAGAAAAGGTAATGCCTACGTCATGACTCGTGGTCTCTGAGTCGTAACGTAGACCTCACTTGATTCTGTTCATGTTTCCACACAGAATAGGTGATGCCTACGTCATGACTATGGTCTCTGAGCCGTGACGTAGACATCACGCGATTCTGTTTATGTTTCCACACAGAATAGGTGATGCCTACGTTATGACTATGGTCTCTGAGTCGTGACGAAGACCTCACTTGATTCTGTTCATGTTTCCACACAGAATAGGTGATGCCTACGTCATGACTATGGTCTCTGAGCCGTGACGTAGACATCACGCGATTCTGTTTATGTTTCCATACAGAATAGGTGATGCCTACGTCATGACTCGTGGTCTTTGAGTCGTGACGAAGACCTCACTTGACTCTGTTCATGTTTCCACACAGAATATGTGATGCCTACGTCATGACTCACGGTTTCTGAGTCGTGACGAAGACCTCACTTGATTCTGTTCATTCTCCATACAGGAAAGGTGATGCCTACGTCATTACTCATGGTGTCTGAGTCGTAACGTAGACATTACGCGAATCTGTTTATGTTTCCATACAGAATAGGTTATGCCTACGTCATGACTCACGGTCTCTGAGTCGTGATGTAGACATCACGCGATTCTGTTCATGTTTCCACACAGAATAGGTGATGCCTACGTCATGACTCGTGATCTATGAGTCGCGACGTAGACATCACGCGATTCTTTCCATGTTTCCATACAGAATAGGTAATGCCTACGTCATGACTCGTGGTCTCTGAGTCGTGACAAAGACCTCACTTGATTCTGTCCATGTTTCCATACAGAATAGGTGATGCCTACGTCATTACTCATGGTCTCTGAGTCGTGACGTAGACATGCCTCTATTCTTCTTGTGTTTTCATACTGGTTAGGTGATGCCTCCGTCATGACTTGTTATCTCCGAGTCGTGACGTAGACATCACGCGATTCTGATCATGTTTCCATACAGAATAGGTGATGCCTACGTCATTACTCGTGGTCTCTGAGTCGTGACGTATACATCACGCGATTCTGTTCTTGATTCCATACAGAATAGGTGATGCCCACGTCATGACTCGTGGTCTCTGAGTCGTGACGTAGACATCACGAGATTCTGTTCATGTTTCCATAGAGAATAGGTGATGCCTACGTCATGACTCGTGTCTTGTGCCGTGACGTAGACATCACTTGATTCTGTTCATGTTTCCACAATAATAGGTTATGCCTACGTCATGACACATGGTTTCTGGGACGTGACGTAGACATGACTCGATTCTATTCATGTTTCCACACAGAATAGGTGATGCCTACGTCATGACTCGTGATCTATGAGTCGTGACGTAGACATCACGCGATTCTTTCCATGTTTCCATACAGAATAGGTTATGCCTACGTCATGACTCGTGGTCTCTGAGTCGTGACAAAGACCTCACTTGATTCTGTCCATGTTTCCATACAGAATAGGTGATGCCTACGTCATTACTCATGGTCTCTGAGTCGTGACGTAGACATGCCTCTATTCTTCTTGTGTTTTCATACTGGTTAGGTGATGCCTCCGTCATGACTTGTTATCTCCGAGTCGTGACGTAGACATCACGCGATTCTGATCATGTTTCCATACAGAATAGGTGATGCCTACGTCATTACTCGTGGTCTCTGAGTCGTGACGTATACATCACGCGATTCTGTTCTTGATTCCATACAGAATAGGTGATGCCCACGTCATGACTCGTGGTCTCTGAGTCGTGACGTAGACATCACGAGATTCTGTTCATGTTTCCATAGAGAATAGGTGATGCCTACGTCATGACTCGTGTCTTGTGCCGTGACGTAGACATCACTTGATTCTGTTCATGTTTCCACAATAATAGGTTATGCCTACGTCATGACACATGGTCTCTGAGTCGTGACGTAGACATCACGCGATTCTGTTCATGTTTCCACACAGAATAGGTGATGTCCACGTCGTGACTCGTGGTCTCTGAGTCGTGACGTAGACATCACTCGATTCTGTTCATGTTTCCACACAGAATAGGTGATGCCTACGTCACGACTCGTGGTCTCTGAGTCGTGACGTAGACATTACTCTATTCTGTTCATGTTTCAACACAGAATAGGTGATGCCTACGTCATGACTCATGGTCTCTGAGTCGTGACGTAGACATCACTCGATTCTGTTCATGTTTCCACACGGAATAGGTAATGCCTACGTCATGACTCATAGTCTCTGAGTCGTGACATAGACATCACTCGATTCTGTTCAGGTTTCCACACGGAATAGGTAATGCCTACGTCATGACTCATGGTCTCTGAGTCGTGACATAGACATCACTCGATTCTGTTCATGTTTCCACACAGAATAGGTGATGCCTACGTCACGACTCGTGGTCTCTGAGTCGTGACGTAGACATCACTCGATTCTGTTCATGTTTCCACACAGAATAGGTGATGCCTACGTCACGACTCGTGGTCTCTGAGTCGTGACGTAGACATCACGCAATTCTGTTCATGTTTCCACACGGAATGGGTAATGCCTACGTCATGACTCATGGTCTCTGAGTCGTGACGTAGACATCACTCGATTCTGTTTAGTTTCCATACAGAATAGGTGATGCCCACGTCATGACTCGTGGTCTCTGAGCCGTCACGTAGACATCACGCGATTCTGTTCATGTTTCCATACAGAATAGGTGTTGCCTACGTCATGACTCGTGGTCTCTGAGTCGTCACGTAGACATCGCGTGATTCTGTTCATGTTTCAACACAGAATAGGTGATGCCTACGTCATGACTCGTGGTCTCTGAGTCGTGACGTAGACATCACGCGATTCTGTTCATGTTTCCATACAGAATAAGTGATGCCTACGTCATGACTCGTGGACTCCGAGTAGTGACGTAGACATTACTCGATTCTGTTCATGTATCCATACAGAATATGTGATGCCTTCGTCATGACTCACGGTCTCTGAGCCGTGACGTAGACATCACGCGATTCTGTTTGTGTTTCCATACAGAATAGTTGATGCCTACGTCATGACTCACGTTCTCTGAGTCGTCACGTAGACATCACGCGATTCTGTTCATGTTTCCATACAGAATAGGTGATGCCTACGTCATGACTCGTAGTCTCTGACTCGTGACGTAGACATCACGCGATTCTGTTCATGTTCCCGTACAGAATAGGTGATGCCTAAGTCATGACTCACGGTTTCTGAGCCGTGACGTAGACATGAATCGATTCTGTTCATGTATCCATACAGAATATGTGATGCCTTCGTCTTTACTCATGGTCTCTGAATCGTGACAAAGACCTCACTTGATTCTGTTCATGTTTCCATACAGAATAGGTGATGCCTACGTCATGACTCGTGGTCTCCGAGTAGTGACGTAGACAATACTCGATTCTGTTCATGTATCCATACAGAATATGTGATGCCTTCGTCATTACTCATGGTCTCTGAGTCGTGACAAAGACCTCACTTGATTCTGTTCATGTTTCCATACAGAATAGGTGATGCCTACGTCATGACTCACGGTTTCTGAGCCGTGACGTAGACATGAATCGATTCTATTCATGTTTCCACACAGATTAGGTGATGCCTACGTCATGACTCGTGGTCCCTGAGCCGTGACGTAGACATCACTCGATTCTGTTCATGTTTCCACACACAATAGGTGATGCCTACGTCATGACTCGTGGTCCCTGAGCCGTGACGTAGACATCACTCGATTCTGTTCATGTTTCCATACAGAATAGGTGATGCCTACGTCATGACTCGTGGCCCCTGAGCCGTGACGTAGACATCACTCAATTCTGTTCATGTTTCCACACACAATAGGTGATGCCTACGTTATGACTCGTGGTCCCTGAGCCGTGACGTAGGCATCGGGCGATTCTGTTCATGTTCCCACACAGAAAAGTTAATGCCTACGTTATGACTTTGGTCTCTGAGCCGTGACGTAGACATCACTCAATTCTGTTCATGTTTCCATAAAGAAAAGGTAATGCCTACGTTATGACTATGGTCTCTGAGTCGTCACGTAGACATCACTCGATTCTGTTCATGTTTCCACACACAATAGGTGATGCCTACGTCATGAATCGTGGTCTCTGAGCCGTGACGTAGACATCACTCAATTCTGTTAATGTTTCCACACAGAAAAGGTAATGCCTACGTTATGACTATGGTATCTGAGTCGTCACGTAGACATCATGCGATCCTGTTTATGTTTCCATACAGAATAGGTGATGCCTACGTCATGACTCGTGGTCTCTGAGCCGTGACGTAGACATCACGCGATTCTGTTCATGTTTCCACACAGAATAGGTAATGCCTACGTCATGACTCGTGGTCTCTGAGCCGTGACGTAGACATCACGCGATTCTGTTCATGTTTCCATACAGAAAAGGTAATGCCTACGTTATGACTATGGTCTCTGAGTCGTCACGTAGACATCACTCGATTCTGTTCATGTTTCCACACAGAATAGGTAATGCCTACGTCATGACTCGTGGTCTCTGAGCCGTGACGTAGACATCACTCGATTCTGTTCATGTTTCCACACAGAATAGGTAATGCCTACGTCATGACTCGTGGTCTCTGAGCCGTGACGTAGACATCACTCGATTCTGTTCATGTTTCCACACAGAATAGGTGATGCCTACGTCATGACTCGTGGTCTCTGAGTCGTGACGTAGACATCACGCGATTCTGTTCATGTTTCCACACAGAATAGGTAATGCCTACGTCATGACTCGTGGTCTCTGAGCCGTGACGTAGACATCACTCGATTCTGTTCATGTTTCCACACAGAAAAGGTAATGCCTACGTCATGACTCGTGGTCTCTGAGCCGTGACGTAGACATCACTCGATTCTGTTCATGTTTCCACACAGAAAAGGTAATGCCTACGTTATGACTCGTGGTCCCTGAGTCGTGACGTTGACATCACTCGATTCTGTTCATGTTTCCACACACAATAGGTGATGCCTACGTCATGACTCGTGGTCTCTGAGCCGTCACGTAGACATCACGCGATTCTATTCATGTTTCCACACAGAATAGGTGATGCCTACGTCATGACTCGTGGTCCCTGAGTCGTGACGTAGACATTACTCGATTCTGTTCATGTTTCCACACACAATAGGTGATGCCTACGTCATGACTCGTGGTCTCTGAGCCGTGACGTAGACATCACGCGATTCTATTCATGTTTCCACACAGAATGGGTGATGCCTACGTCATGACTCGTGGTCCCTGAGTCGTGACGTAGACATTACTCGATTCTGTTCATGTTTCCACACACAATAGGTGATGCCTACGTCATGACTCGTGGTCCCTGAGTCGTGACGTTGACATCACTCGATTCTGTTCATGTTTCCACACACAATAGGTGATGCCTACGTCATGACTCGTGGTCTCTGAGCCGTGACGTAGACATCACTCAATTCTGTTCATGTTTCCACACAGAAAAGGTAATGCCTACGTTATGACTATGGTCTCTGAGTCGTCACGTAGACATCACGCGATTCTGTTCATGTTTCCATACAGAATGGGTGATGCCTACGTCATGAGTCGTGGTCTCTGAGCCGTGACGTAGACATCACGCGATTCTGTTCATGTTTCCATACAGAAAAGGTAATGCCTACGTCATGACTATGGTCTCTCAGTCGTCAAGTAGACATCACGCGATTCTGTTTATGTTTCCATACAGAATAGGTGATTCCTACGTCATGACTCGTGGTCTCTGAGTCGTCACGTAGACATCACGCGATTCTGTTTATCTTTCCATACAGAATAGGTGATGCCTACGTCATGACTCGTGGTCTCTGAGCCGTGACGTAGACATCACGCGATTCTGTTCATATTTCCACACAGAATAGGTGATGCCTACGTCATGACTATGGTCTCTGAGTCGTGACGTAGACATCACTCAATTCTGTTCATGTTTCCATACAGAAAAGGTGATGCCTACGTCATGACTCGTGGTCTCTGAGCCGTGACGTAGACATCACTCAATTCTGTTCATGTTTCCACACAGAAAAGGTAATGCCTACGTTATGACTATGGTCTCTGAGTCGTCACGTAGACATCACGCTATTCTGTTTATGTTTCCATACAGAAAAGGTGATGCCTACGTCATGACTCGTGGTCTCTGAGCCGTGACGTAGACATCACGCGATTCTATTCATGTTTCCACACAGAATAGGTGATGCCTACGTCATGACTATGGTCTCTGAGTCGTGACGTAGACATCACTCAATTCTGTTCATGTTTCCATACAGAAAAGGTGATGCCTACGTCATGACTCGTGGTCTCTGAGCCGTGACGTAGACATCACTCAATTCTGTTCATGTTTCCACACAGAAAAGGTAATGCCTACGTCATGACTATGGTCTCTGAGCCGTGACGTAGACATCACTCAATTCTGTTTATGTTTCCATACAGAATAGGTGATGCCTACGTCATGACTCGTGGTCTCTGAGCCGTGACGTAGACATCACGCGATTCTATTCATGTTTCCACACAGAATAGGTGATGCCTACGTCATGACTCGTGGTCCCTGAGTCGTGACGTTGACATCACTCGATTCTGTTCATATTTCCACACAGAATAGGTGATGCCTACGTCATGACTATGGTCTCTGAGCCGTGACGTAGACATCACTCAATTCTTTTCATGTTTCCACACAGAATAGGTGATGCCTACGTCATGACTATGGTCTCTGAGCCGTGACGTAGACATCACGCGATTCTGTTTATGTTTCCATACAGAATAGGTGATGCCTACGTCATGACTCGTGGTCTCTGAGTCGTCACGTAGACATCACGCGATTCTGTTTATGTTTCCATACAGAATAGGTGATGCCTACGTCATGACTCGTGGTCTCTGAGCCGTGACGTAGACATCACGCGATTCTGTTCATGTTTCCACACAGAAAAGGTGATGCCTACGTCATGACTATGGTCTCTGAGTCGTGACGTAGACATCACTCAATTCTGTTCATGTTTCCACACAGAAAAGGTAATGCCTACGTCATGACTCGTGGTCTCTGAGTCGTGACGTAGACCTCACTTGATTCTGTTCATGTTTCCACACAGAATAGGTGATGCCTACGTCATGACTATGGTCTCTGAGCCGTGACGTAGACATCACGCGATTCTGTTCATGTTTCCACACAGAATAGGTGATGCCTACGTCATGACTATGGTCTCTGAGACGTGACGTAGACATCACTCAATTCTTTTCATGTTTCCACACAGAAAAGGTAATGCCTACGTCATGACTCGTGGTCTCTGAGTCGTGACGTAGACCTCACTTGATTCTGTTCATTTTTCCACACAGAATAGGTGATGCCTACGTCATGACTATGGTCTCTGAGCCGTGACGTAGACATCACGCGATTCTGTTTATGTTTCCACACAGAATAGGTGATGCCTACGTGATGACTATGGTCTCTGAGTCGTGACGAAGACCTCACTTGATTCTGTTCATGTTTCCACACAGAATAGGTGATGCCTACGTCATGACTATGGTCTCTGAGCCGTGACGTAGACATCACGCGATTCTGTTTATGTTTCCATACAGAATAGGTGATGCCTACGTCATGACTCGTGGTCTTTGAGTCGTGACGAAGACCTCACTTGACTCTGTTCATGTTTCCACACAGAATATGTGATGCCTACGTCATGACTCACGGTTTCTGAGTCGTGACGAAGACCTCACTTGATTCTGTTCATTCTCCATACAGGAAAGGTGATGCCTACGTCATTACTCATGGTGTCTGAGTCGTAACGTAGACATTACGCGAATCTGTTTATGTTTCCATACAGAATAGGTTATGCCTACGTCATGACTCACGGTCTCTGAGTCGTGATGTAGACATCACGCGATTCTGTTCATGTTTCCACACAGAATAGGTGATGCCTACGTCATGACTCGTGATCTATGAGTCGCGACGTAGACATCACGCGATTCTTTCCATGTTTCCATACAGAATTGGTAATGCCTACGTCATGACTCGTGGTCTCTGAGTCGTGACAAAGACCTCACTTGATTCTGTCCATGTTTCCATACAGAATAGGTGATGCCTACGTCATTACTCATGGTCTCTGAGTCGTGACGTAGACATGCCTCTATTCTTCTTGTGTTTTCATACTGGTTAGGTGATGCCTCCGTCATGACTTGTTATCTCCGAGTCGTGACGTAGACATCACGCGATTCTGATCATGTTTCCATACAGAATAGGTGATGCCTACGTCATTACTCGTGGTCTCTGAGTCGTGACGTATACATCACGCGATTCTGTTCTTGATTCCATACAGAATAGGTGATGCCCACGTCATGACTCGTGGTCTCTGAGTCGTGACGTAGACATCACGAGATTCTGTTCATGTTTCCATAGAGAATAGGTGATGCCTACGTCATGACTCGTGTCTTGTGCCGTGACGTAGACATCACTTGATTCTGTTCATGTTTCCACAATAATAGGTTATGCCTACGTCATGACACATGGTTTCTGGGACGTGACGTAGACATGACTCGATTCTATTCATGTTTCCACACAGAAAAGGTAATGCCTACGTTATGACTATGGTCTCTGAGTCGTCACGTAGACATCACGCGATTCTGTTCATGTTTCCATACAGAATAGGTGATGCCTACGTCGTGACTCTTGGTCTATGAGTCGTGATGAGGACATAACGCGATTCTGTTCATGTTTCCATACAAAATATGTGATGCCTACGTCGTGACTCTTGGTCTCTGAGTCGTGACGTAGACATCACTTGATTCTGTCCACGTTTCCACACAGAATAGGTGATGCCCACGTCATGACTCGTGATTTCTGAGCCGTGACGTAGACATGACTCGATTCTATTCATGTTTCCACACAGAAAAGGAAATGCCTACGTCATGACTATGTTCTCTGACTCGTGACGTAGACATCACGCGATTCTGTTCATGTTTCCACACAGAATAGGTGATGTCCACGTCGTGACTCATGGTCTCTGAGTAGTGACGAAGACCTCACATGATTCTGTTCATTTTTCCACACAGAATATGTGATGCCTACGTCATGACACATGGTCTCTTAGTCTTGACGAAGACCTCACTCGATTCTGTTCATTTTTCCATACAGAATAGGTGATGCCTACGTCATGACTCGTGGTCTCTGAGTAGTGACGGAGACACACTTGATTCTGTTCATGTTTACACACAGAATAGGTGATGCCTACGTCATGACTCGTGGTCTCTGAGTAGTGACGGAGACACACTTGATTCTGTTCATGTTTACACACAGAATAGGTGATGCCTACGTCATGACTCGTGGTCTCTGAGTAGTGACGGAGACACACTTGATTCTGTTCATGTTTACACACAGAATAGGTGATGCCTACGTCATGACTCGTGGTCTCTGAGTAGTGACGGAGATACACTTGATTCTGTTCAAGTTTACACACAGAAAAGGTGATGCCTACGTCATGACTCGTGGTCTCTGAGTAGTGACGGAGACACACTTGATTCTGTTCATGTTTACACACAGAATAGGTGATGCCTACGTCATGACTCGTGGTCTCTGAGTAGTGACGGAGACACACTTGATTCTGTTCATGTTTACACACAGAATAGATGATGCCTACGTCATGACTCGTGGTCTCTGAGTAGTGACGGAGACACACTTGATTCTGTTCATGTTAACACACAGAAAAGGTGATGCCTACGTCATGACTCGTGGTCTCTGAGCCGTGACGAAGACCCAATTGATTCTGTTCATGTTTCCACACAGAATAGGTGATGCCTACGTCATGACTGACGGTCTCTGAGTCGTGACGAAGACCTCACTTGATTCTGTTCATGTTTCCACACAGAATAAGTGATGCCTTCGTCATGGCGCGTGGTCTCTGAGCCGTGACGAAGACCCAATTGATTCTGTTCATGTTTCCACACAGAATAGGTGATGTCCACGTCATGACTGACGGTCTCTGAGTCGTGACGAAGACCTCACTTGATTCTGTTCATGTTTTCCCACAGAATAGGTGATGCCTACGTCATGACTCGTGGTCTCTGAGTCGTGACAAAGACCTCACTTGATTCGGTTCATGTTTTCACACAGAAGAGGTGATGCCTACGTCATGACTCGTGGTCTCTGAGTCGTGACGAAGACCTCACTTGATTCTGTTCATGTTTTCACACAGAATAAGTGATGCCTACGTCATGACTCGTGGTCTCTGAGACGTGACGAAGACCCAATTGATTCTGTTCATGTTTCCACACAGAATAGGTGATGCCTACGTCATGACTCATGGTCTCTGAGTCGTGACGAAGACCTCACTTGATTCTGTTCATGTTTTCACACAGAAGAGGTGATGCCTACGTCATGACTCGTGGTCTCTGAGTCGTGACGAAGACCTCACTTGATTCTGTTCATGTTTTCACACAGGATAGGTGATGCCTACGTCATTACTCATGGTCTCTGAGTCGTGACGAAGACCTCACTTGATTCTGTTCATGTTTCCACACAGAATAGGTGATGCCTACGTCATAACTCATCGTCTCTGAGTCGTGACAAAGACCTCATTTGATTCTGTTCATGTTTCCACACAGAATAGGTGATGCCTACGTCATGACTCGCGGTCTCTGAGTCTTGAAGTAAGCTTCACTCGATTCATCTCATGTTTCCACGCGTAATATGTGATGCCTACATTATGACTCATGGTTTCTGAGTCGTGACGTGGACATTGCTTGATTCTGTTCACGTTTCCACACAGAATAGATGATGCCTCCGTCATGACTCGTGGTCTCTGAGTCGTGACGTAGACATCACTCGATTCTGTTCATGTTTCCATACAGAATGGGTGATGCCTACGTCATGACTCGCGGTCTCTGAGTCGTGAAGTAAACATCACTCGATTCATTTCATTTCTCCATACATAATCAGTGATGTCTACGTCATGACTCGTGGTCTCTGAGTCGTGACGTAGACATTTCTCGATTCTTTCCATGTTTCCCTACAGAATCAGTAATGCCTACGTCATGACTCGTGGTCTCTGAGTCGTGACGTAGACATAACTCGATTCTGTTCAAGTCTCCATACAGAATCAGTAATGCCTCCGTCATGACTCTTGGTCCTTGACTCGTGACGTAGACATTACTTGATTCTGTTCATGTTTCCACACAGAATAGGTAATGCCTTCGTCATGACTCGTGGTCTCTGAGTCGTGACGTAGACATTATTCGATTCTGTTCAAGTTTCCATACAGAATCAGTAATGCCTTCGTCATGACTCGCGGTCTCTGAGTCGTGACGTGGACATAACTCGCTTCCGTTCATGTTTCTCCACAGAATCGGTTATGCCTACGTCATGACTCGTGGTCTCCGAGTCGTGACGTGGACATTACTCCATTCTGTTCATGTTTACATACAGAATCAGTAATGCCTACGTCATGACTCGCGGTCTCTGAGTCTTGAAGTAAGCTTCACTCGATTCATCTCATGTTTACACACCTAATATGTGATGCCTACATCATGACTCATGGTCTCTGAGTCGTGACGTAGACATGACTCTATTCCTTTTGTGTTTCCATACAGAATAGGTGATGCCTCCGTCATGACTCGTGGTCTCTGAGTCGTGACGTAGACATCACGCGATTCAGTTCATGTTTCCACACAGAATAGGTGATGCCTACGTCATGACTCGTGGTCTCTGACTCGTGACGTAGACATTACTCGATTCTGTTCAAGTTTCCACACAGAATGGGTGATGCCTAAGTTATGTCTCGTGGTCTCTGAGTCGTGAAGTAAACATCACTCGATTCATTTCATTTCTCCATACATAATCAGTGATGCCTACGTCATGACTCGTGGTCTCTGAGCCGTGACGTAGACATCACGCGATTCTGTTCATGTTTCCATACAGAAAAGGTGATGCCTACGTCATGACTCATGGTCTCTGAGTCGTGACGTAGACATTAATTGATTCTGTTCATGTTTCCATACAGAAAAGGTGATGCCTACGTCATGACTCGTGGTCTCTGAGCCGTGACGTAGACATCACTCAATTCTGTTCATGTTTCCACACAGAAAAGGTAATGCCTACGTTATGACTCATGGTCTCTGAGTCGTCACGTAGACATCACGCTATTCTGTTCATGTTCCCACACACAATAGGTGATGCCTACGTCATGACTCGTGGTCTCTGAGCCGTGACGTAGACATCACGCGATTCTGTTCATGTTTCCATACAGAAAAGGTGATGCCTACGTCATGACTCGTGGTCCCTGAGTCGTGACGTAGACATCACTCGATTCTGTTCATGTATCCATACAGAATAGGTGATGCCTACGTCATGACTCGTGGTCTCTGAGCCGTGACGTAGACATCACGCGATTCTGTTCATGTTTCCACACAGAATAGGTGATGCCTACGTCATGACTCGTGGTCCCTGAGTCGTGACGTTGACATCACTCGATTCTGTTCATATTTCCACACAGAATAGGTGATGCCTACGTCATGACTATGGTCTCTGAGCCGTGACGTAGACATCACTCAATTCTTTTCATGTTTCCACACAGAAAAGGTAATGCCTACGTTATGACTATGGTCTCTGAGTCGTCACGTAGACATCACGCGATTCTATTCATGTTTCCACACAGAATAGGTGATGCCTACGTCATGACTATGGTCTCTGAGTCGTCACGTAGACATCACGCGATTCTATTCATGTTTCCACACAGAATCGGTGATGCCTACGTCATGACTCGTGGTCTCTGAGTCGTGACGAAGACCTCACTTCATTCTGTTCATGTTTCCACACAGAATAGGTGATGCCTACGTCATGACTATGGTCTCTGAGCCGTGACGTAGACATCACGCGATTCTGTTTATGTTTCCATACAGAATAGGTGATGCCTACGTCATGACTCGTGGTCTCTGAGTCGTCACGTAGACATCACGCGATTCTGTTTATGTTTCCATACAGAATAGGTGATGCGTACGTCATGACTCGTGGTCTCTGAGCCGTGACGTAGACATCACGCGATTCTGTTTATGTTTCCATACAGAATAGGTGATGCCTACGTCATGACTCGTGGTCTCTGAGCCGTGACTTAGACATCACGCGATTCTGTTCATGTTTCCATACAGAAAAGGTGATGCCTACGTCATGACTCGTGGTCTCTGAGTCGTGACGTAGACATCACTCTATTCTGTTCATGTTTCCACACAGAAAAGGTAATGCCTACGTTATGACTATGGTCTCTGAGTCGTGACGAAGATCTCACTTGATTCTGTTCATGTTCCCACACAGAATAGGTGATGCCTACGTCATGACTATGGTCTCTGTGTGGTCACGTAGACATCACGCGATTCTGTTTATGTTTCCATACAGAATAGGTGATGCCTACGTCATGACTTGTAGTCTCTGATTCGTGATTAAGACATAACGCGATTTTGTTCATGTTTCCATACAGAATAGGTGATGCCTACGTCATGACTCACGGTCTCTGAGTCGTGACGTAGACATTACTTGATTCTGTTCATGTATCCACACAGAATAGTTGATGCCTACGTCATGACTCACGGTCTTTGAGTCGTGACGAAGACCTCACTCGACTCTGTTCATGTTTCCACACAGAATAGGTGATGCCTACGTCATGACTCACGGTCTTTGAGTCGTGACGAAGACCTCACTCGACTCTGTTCATGTTTCCACACGGAATAGGTGATGCCTACGTCATGACTATGGTCTCTGAGTCGTGACGAAGACCTCACTCGACTCTGTTCATGTTTCAACACAGAATAGTTGATGCCTACGTCATGACTCACGGTCTTTGAGTCGTGACGAAGACCTCACTCGACTCTGTTCATGTTTCCACACGGGATAGGTGATGCCTACGTCATGACTCACGGTCTTTGAGTCGTGACGAAGACCTCACTCGACTCTGTTCATGTTTCCACACGGAATAGGTGATGCTTACGTCATGACTATGGTCTCTGAGTCGTGACGAAGACCTCACTCGACTCTGTTCATGTTTCCACACGGGATAGGTGATGCCTACGTCATGACTCACGGTCTTTGAGTCGTGACGAAGACCTCACTCGACTCTGTTCATGTTTCCACACAGAATAGTTGATGCCTACGTCATGACTATGGTCTCTGAGTCGTGACGAAGACCTCACTCGACTCTGTTCATGTTTCCACACAGAATAGGTGATGCCTACGTCATGACTCACGGTCTTTGAGTCGTGACGAAGACCTCACTCGACCCTGTTCATGTTTCCACACGGAATAGGTGATGCCTACGTCATGACTCACGGTCTCTGAGTCGTGACGAAGACCTCACTTGATTCTGTTCATGTATCCACACAGAACAGTTGATGCCTACGTCATGACTCACGGTCTTTGAGTCTTGACGAAGACCTCACTCGACTCTGTTCATGTTTCCACACAGAATAGGTGATGCCTACGTCATGACTCACGGTCTCTGAGTCGTGACGAAGACCTCACTTGATTCTGTTCATGGTCCCACACAGAATAGTTGATGCCCACGTCATGACTCACGGTCTTTGAGTCGTGACGAAGACCTCACTTGAATCTGTTCATGTTTCCACACAGAATATGTGATGCCTACGTCATGACTCACGGTCTCTGAGTCGTGACGAAGACCTCACTTGATTCTGTTCATTCTCCATACAGGAAAGGTGATGCCTACGTCATTACTCATGGTGTCTGAGTCGTAACGTAGACATTACGCGAATCTGTTTATGTTTCCATACAGAATAGGTTATGCCTACGTCATGACTCACGGTCTCTGAGTCGTGATGTAGACATCACGCGATTCTGTTCATGTTTCCACACAGAATAGGTGATGCCTACGTCATGACTCGTGATCTATGAGTCGTGACGTAGACATCACGCGATTCTTTCCATGTTTCCATACAGAATAGGTAATGCCTACGTCATGACTCGTGGTCTCTGAGTCGTGACAAAGACCTCACTTGATTCTGTCCATGTTTCCATACAGAATAGGTGATGCCTACGTCATTACTCATGGTCTCTGAGTCGTGACGTAGACATGCCTCTATTCTTCTTGTGTTTTCATACTGGTTAGGTGATGCCTCCGTCATGACTTGTTATCTCCGAGTCGTGACGTAGACATCACGCGATTCTGATCATGTTTCCATACAGAATAGGTGATGCCTACGTCATTACTCGTGGTCTCTGGATCATGACGTATACATCACGCGATTCTGTTCTTGATTCCATACAGAATAGGTGATGCCCACGTCATGACTCGTGGTCTCTGAGTCGTGACATAGACATCACGAGATTCTGTTCATGTTTCCATAGAGAATAGGTGATGCCTACGTCATGACTCGTGTCTTGTGCCGTGACGTAGACATCACTTGATTCTGTTCATGTTTCCACAATAATAGGTTATGCCTACGTCATGACACATGGTTTCTGGGACGTGACGTAGACATGACTCGATTCTATTCATGTTTCCACACAGAAAAGGTAATGCCTACGTTATGACTATGGTCTCTGAGTCGTCACGTAGACATCACGCGATTCTGTTCATGTTTCCATACAGAATAGGTGATGCCTACGTCGTGACTCTTGGTCTATGAGTCGTGATGAGGACATAACGCGATTCTGTTCATGTTTCCATACAAAATATGTGATGCCTACGTCGTGACTCTTGGTCTCTGAGTCGTGACGTAGACATCACTTGATTCTGTCCACGTTTCCACACAGAATAGGTGATGCCCACGTCATGACTCGTGATTTCTGAGCCGTGACGTAGACATGACTCGATTCTATTGATGTTTCCACACAGAAAAGGAAATGCCTACGTCATGACTATGTTCTCTGACTCGTGACGTAGACATCACGCGATTCTGTTCATGTTTCCACACAGAATAGAGGATGCCTACGTCATGACACATGGTCTCTTAGTCTTGACGAAGACCTCACTCGATTCTGTTCATTTTTCCATACAGAATAGGTGATGCCTACGTCATGACTCGTGGTCTCTGAGTAGTGACGGAGACACACTTGATTCTGTTCATGTTTACACACAGAATAGGTGATGCCTACGTCATGACTCGTGGTCTCTGAGTAGTGACGGAGACACACTTGATTCTGTTCATGTTTACACACAGAATAGGTGATGCCTACGTCATGACTCGTGGTCTCTGAGTAGTGACGGAGACACACTTGATTCTGTTCAAGTTTACACACAGAAAAGGTGATGCCTACGTCATGACTCGTGGTCTCTGAGTAGTGACGGAGACACACTTGATTCTGTTCATGTTTACACACAGAATTGGTGATGCCTACGTCATGACTCGTGGTCTCTGAGTAGTGAAGGAGACACACTTGATTCTGTTCATGTTTACACACAGAATAGGTGATGCCTACGTCATGACTCGTGGTCTCTGAGTAGTGACGGAGACACACTTGATTCTGTTCAAGTTTACACACAGAAAAGGTGATGCCTACGTCATGACTCGTGGTCTCTGAGTAGTGACGGAGACACACTTGATTCTGTTCATGTTTACACACAGAATAGGTGATGCCTACGTCATGACTCGTGGTCTCTGAGTAGTGACGGAGACACACTTGATTCTGTTCATGTTTACACACAGAATAGGTGATGCCTACGTCATGACTCGTGGTCTCTGAGTAGTGACGGAGACACAATTGATTCTGTTCATGTTTCCACACAGAATAGGTGATGCCTACGTCATGACTGACGGTCTCTGAGTCGTGACGAAGACCTCACTGGATTCTGTTCATGTTTCCACACAGAATAAGTGATGCCTTCGTCATGGCGCGTGGTCTCTGAGCCGTGACGAAGACCCAATTGATTCTGTTCATGTTTCCACACAGAATAGGTGATGTCCACGTCATGACTAACGGTCTCTGAGTCGTGACGAAGACCTCACTTGATTCTGTTCATGTTTTCCCACAGAATAGGTGATGCCTACGTCATGACTCGTGGTCTCTGAGTCGTGACAAAGACCTCACTTGATTCGGTTCATGTTTTCACACAGAAGAGGTGATGCCTACGTCATGACTCGTGGTCACTGAGTCGTGACGAAGACCTCACTTGATTCTGTTCATGTTTTCACACAGAATAAGTGATGCCTACGTCATGACTCGTGGTCTCTGAGACGTGACGAAGACCCAATTGATTCTGTTCATGTTTCCACACAGAATAGGTGATGCCTACGTCATGACTCATGGTCTCTGAGTCGTGACGAAGACCTCACTTGATTCTGTTCATGTTTTCACACAGGATAGGTGATGCCTACGTCATGACTCGTGGTCTCCGAGTCGTGACGTGGACATTACTCCATTCTGTTCATGTTTACATACAGAATCAGTAATGCCTACGTCATGACTCGCGGTCTCTGAGTCTTGAAGTAAGCTTCACTCGATTCATCTCATGTTTACACACCTAATATGTGATGCCTACATCATGACTCATGGTCTCTGAGTCGTGACGTAGACATGACTCTATTCCTTTTGTGTTTCCATACAGAATAGGTGATGCCTCCGTCATGACTCGTGGTCTCTGAGTCGTGACGTAGACATCACGCGATTCAGTTCATGTTTCCACACAGAATAGGTGATGCCTACGTCATGACTCGTGGTCTCTGACTCGTGACGTAGACATTACTCGATTCTGTTCAAGTTTCCACACAGAATGGGTGATGCCTACGTTATGTCTCGTGGTCTCTGAGTCGTGAAGTAAACATCACTCGATTCATTTCATTTCTCCATACATAATCAGTGATGCCCACGTCATGACTCGTGGTCTCTGAGTCGTGACGTAGACATCACGCGATTCTGTTCATGTTCCCACACAGAATAGGTAATGCCTACGTTATGACTCGTGGTCTCTGAGCCGTGACGTAGACATCACGCGATTCTGTTCATGTTTCCATACAGAAAAGGTGATGCCTACGTCATGACTCGTGGTCTCTGAGCCGTGACGTAGACATCACTCAATTCTGTTCATGTTTCCACACAGAAAAGGTAATGCCTACGTTATGACTATGGTCTCTGAGTCGTCACGTAGACATCACGCTATTCTGTTCATGTTCCCACACACAATAGGTGATGCCTACGTCATGACTCGTGGTCTCTGAGTCGTGACGTAGACATCACGCGATTCTGTTTATGTTTCCACACACAATAGGTGATGCCTACGTCATGACTCGTGGTCTCTGAGTCGTCACGTAGACATCACGCTATTCTGTTCATGTTCCCACACACAATAGGTGATGCCTACGTTATGACTCGTGGTCTTTGAGTCGTGACGTAGACATCACGCGATTCTGTTCATGTTCCCACACACAATAGGTGATGCCTACGTCATGACTCGTGGTCTCTGAGCCGTGACGTAGACATCACGCGATTCTGTTCATGTTTCCATACAGAAAAGGTGATGCCTACGTCATGACTCGTGGTCTCTGAGCCGTGACGTAGACATCACTCAATTCTGTTCATGTTTCCACACAGAAAAGGTAATGCCTACGTTATGACTATGGTCTCTGAGTCGTCACGTAGACATCACGCTATTCTGTTCATGTTCCCACACACAATAGGTGATGCCTACGTCATGACTCGTGGTCTCTGAGCCGTGACGTAGACATCACGCGATTCTGTTCATGTTTCCATACAGAAAAGGTGATGCCTACGTCATGACTCGTGGTCTCTGAGCCGTGACGTAGACATCACTCAATTCTGTTCATGTTTCCACACAGAAAAGGTAATGCCTACGTTATGACTATGGTCTCTGAGTCGTCACGTAGACATCACGCTATTCTGTTCATGTTCCCACACACAATAGGTGATGCCTACGTCATGACTCGTGGTCTCTGAGCCGTGACGTAGACATCACGCGATTCTGTTCATGTTTCCACACAGAATAGGTGATGCCTACGTCATGACTCGTGGTCCCTGAGTCGTGACGTTGACATCACTCGATTCTGTTCATATTTCCACACAGAATAGGTGATGCCTACGTCATGACTATGGTCTCTGAGCCGTGACGTAGACATCACTCAATTCTGTTCATGTTTCCACACAGAAAAGGTAATGCCTACGTTATGACTATGGTCTCTGAGTCGTCACGTAGACATCACGCTATTCTGTTCATGTTCCCACACACAATAGGTGATGCCTACGTCATGACTCGTGGTCTCTGAGTCGTGACGAAGACCTCACTTGATTCTGTTCATGTTTCCACACAGAATAGGTGATGCCTACGTCATGACTATGGTCTCTGAGCCGTGACGTAGACATCACGCGATTCTGTTTATGTTTCCATACAGAATAGGTGATGCCTACGTCATGACTCGTGGTCTCTGAGTCGTCACGTAGACATCACGCGATTCTGTTTATGTTTCCATACAGAATAGGTGATGCCTACGTCATGACTCGTGGTCTCTGAGCCGTGACGTAGACATCACGCGATTCTGTTCATGTTTCCATACAGAATAGGTGATGCCTACGACATGACTCGTGGTCTCTGAGTCGTCACGTAGACATCACGCGATTCTGTTTATGTTTCCATACAGAATAGGTGATGCCTACGTCATGACTCGTGGTCTCTGAGCCGTGACTTAGACATCACGCGATTCTGTTCATGTTTCCATACAGAAAAGGTGATGCCTACGTCATGACTCGTGGTCTCTGAGTCGTGACGTAGACATCACTCTATTCTGTTCATGTTTCCACACAGAAAAGGTAATGCCTACGTTATGACTATGGTCTCTGAGTCGTGACGAAGATCTCACTTGATTCTGTTCATGTTCCCACACAGAATAGGTGATGCCTACGTCATGACTATGGTCTCTGTGTGGTCACGTAGACATCACGCGATTCTGTTTATGTTTCCATACAGAATAGGTGATGCCTACGTCATGACTTGTAGTCTCTGATTCGTGATGAAGACATAACGCGATTTTGTTCATGTTTCCATACAGAATAGGTGATGCCTACGTCATGACTCACGGTCTCTGAGTCGTGACGTAGACATTACTTGATTCTGTTCATGTCTCCACACAGAATAGTTGATGCCTACGTCATGACTCACGGTCTTTGAGTCGTGACGAAGACCTCACTCGACTCTGTTCATGTTTCCACACAGAATAGGTGATGCCTACGTCATGACTCACGGTCTTTGAGTCGTGACGAAGACCTCACTCGACTCTGTTCATGTTTCCACACGGAATAGGTGATGCCTACGTCATGACTATGGTCTCTGAGTCGTGACGAAGACCTCACTCGACTCTGTTCATGTTTCCACACAGAATAGTTGATGCCTACGTCATGACTCACGGTCTTTGAGTCGTGACGAAGACCTCACTCGACTCTGTTCATGTTTCCACACGGGACAGGTGATGCCTACGTCATGACTCACGGTCTTTGAGTCGTGACGAAGACCTCACTCGACTCTGTTCATGTTTCCACACGGAATAGGTGATGCCTACGTCATGACTATGGTCTCTGAGTCGTGACGAAGACCTCACTCGACTCTGTTCATGTTTCCACACAGAATAGGTGATGCCTACGTCATGACTCACGGTCTTTGAGTCGTGACGAAGACCTCACTCGACCCTGTTCATGTTTCCACACGGAATAGGTGATGCCTACGTCATGACTCACGGTCTCTGAGTCGTGACGAAGACCTCACTTGATTCTGTTCATGTATCCACACAGAACAGTTGATGCCTACGTCATGACTCACGGTCTTTGAGTCTTGACGAAGACCTCACTCGACTCTGTTCATGTTTCCACACAGAATAGGTGATGCCTACGTCATGACTCACGGTCTCTGAGTCGTGACGAAGACCTCACTTGATTCTGTTCATGGTCCCACACAGAATAGTTGATGCCCACGTCATGACTCACGGTCTTTGAGTCGTGACGAAGACCTCACTTGACTCTGTTCATGTTTCCACACAGAATATGTGATGCCTACGTCATGACTCACGGTCTCTGAGTCGTGACGAAGACCTCACTTGATTCTGTTCATTCTCCATACAGGAAAGGTGATGCCTACGTCATTACTCATGGTGTCTGAGTCGTAACGTAGACATTACGCGAATCTGTTTATGTTTCCATACAGAATAGGTTATGCCTACGTCATGACTCACGGTCTCTGAGTCGTGATGTAGACATCACGCGATTCTGTTCATGTTTCCACACAGAATAGGTGATGCCTACGTCATGACTCGTGATCTATGAGTCGTGACGTAGACATCACGCGATTCTTTCCATGTTTCCATACAGAATAGGTAATGCCTACGTCATGACTCGTGGTCTCTGAGTCGTGACAAAGACCTCACTTGATTCTGTCCATGTTTCCATACAGAATAGGTGATGCCTACGTCATTACTCATGGTCTCTGAGTCGTGACGTAGACATGCCTCTATTCTTCTTGTGTTTTCATACTGGTTAGGTGATGCCTCCGTCATGACTTGTTATCTCCGAGTTGTGACGTAGACATCACGCGATTCTGATCATGTTTCCATACAGAATAGGTGATGCCTACGTCATTACTCGTGGTCTCTGAATCATGACGTATACATCACGCGATTCTGTTCTTGATTCCATACAGAATAGGTGATGCCCACGTCATGACTCGTGGTCTCTGAGTCGTGACGTAGACATCACGAGATTCTGTTCATGTTTCCATAGAGAATAGGTGATGCCTACGTCATGACTCGTGTCTTGTGCCGTGACGTAGACATCACTTGATTCTGTTCATGTTTCCACAATAATAGGTTATGCCTACGTCATGACACATGGTTTCTGGGACGTGACGTAGACATGACTCGATTCTATTCATGTTTCCACACAGAAAAGGTAATGCCTACGTTATGACTATGGTCTCTGAGTCGTCACGTAGACATCACGCGATTCTGTTCATGTTTCCATACAGAATAGGTGATGCCTACGTCGTGACTCTTGTTCTATGAGTCGTGATGAGGACATAACGCGATTCTGTTCATGTTTCCATACAAAATATGTGATGCCTACGTCGTGACTCTTGGTCTCTGAGTCGTGACGTAGACATCACTTGATTCTGTCCACGTTTCCACACAGAATAGGTGATGCCCACGTCATGACTCGTGATTTCTGAGCCGTGACGTAGACATGACTCGATTCTATTCATGTTTCCAAACAGAAAAGGAAATGCCTACGTCATGACTATGTTCTCTGACTCGTGACGTAGACATCACGCGATTCTGTTCATGTTTCCACACAGAATAGGTGATGCCTACGTCATGACACATGGTCTCTTAGTCTTGACGAAGACCTCACTCGATTCTGTTCATTTTTCCATACAGAATAGGTGATGCCTACGTCATGACTCGTGGTCTCTGAGTAGTGACGGAGACACACTTGATTCTGTTCATGTTTACACACAGAATAGGTGATGCCTACGTCATGACTCGTGGTCTCTGAGTAGTGACGGAGACACACTTGATTCTGTTCATGTTTACACACAGAATAGGTGATGCCTACGTCATGACTCGTGGTCTCTGAGTAGTGACGGAGACACACTTGATTCTGTTCGAGTTTACACACAGAAAAGGTGATGCCTACGTCATGACTCGTGGTCTCTGAGTAGTGACGGAGACACACTTGATTCTGTTCATGTTTACACACAGAATAGGTGATGCCTACGTCATGACTCGTGGTCTCTGAGTAGTGAAGGAGACACACTTGATTCTGTTCATGTTTACACACAGAATAGGTGATGCCTACGTCATGACTCGTGGTCTCTGAGTAGTGACGGAGACACACTTGATTCTGTTCAAGTTTACACACAGAAAAGGTGATGCCTACGTCATGACTCGTGGTCTCTGAGTAGTGACGGAGACACACTTGATTCTGTTCATGTTTACACACAGAATAGGTGATGCCTACGTCATGACTCGTGGTCTCTGAGTATTGACGGAGACACACTTGATTCTGTTCATGTTTACACACAGAATAGGTGATGCCTACGTCATGACTCGTGGTCTCTGAGTAGTGACGGAGACACACTTGATTCTGTTCATGTTAACACACAGAAAAGGTGATGCCTACGTCATGACTCGTGGTCTCTGAGCCGTGACGAAGACCCAATTGATTCTGTTCATGTTTCCACACAGAATAGGTGATGCCTACGTCATGACTGACGGTCTCTGAGTCGTGACGAAGACCTCACTTGATTCTGTTCATGTTTCCACACAGAATAAGTGATGCCTTCGTCATGGCGCGTGGTCTCTGAGCCGTGACGAAGACCCAATTGATTCTGTTCATGTTTCCACACAGAATAGGTGATGTCCACGTCATGACTAACGGTCTCTGAGTCGTGACGAAGACCTCACTTGATTCTGTTCATGTTTTCCCACAGAATAGGTGATGCCTACGTCATGACTCGTGGTCTCTGAGTCGTGACAAAGACCTCACTTGATTCGGTTCATGTTTTCACACAGAAGAGGTGATGCCTACGTCATGACTCGTGGTCACTGAGTCGTGACGAAGACCTCACTTGATTCTGTTCATGTTTTCACACAGAATAAGTGATGCCTACGTCATGACTCGTGGTCTCTGAGACGTGACGAAGACCCAATTGATTCTGTTCATGTTTCCACACAGAATAGGTGATGCCTACGTCATGACTCATGGTCTCTGAGTCGTGACGAAGACCTCACTTGATTCTGTTCATGTTTTCACACAGGATAGGTGATGCCTACGTCATTACTCATGGTCTCTGAGTCGTGACGAAGACCTCACTTGATTCTGTTCATGTTTCCACACAGAATAGGTGATGCCTACGTCATAACTCATCGTCTCTGAGTCGTGACAAAGACCTCATTTGATTCTGTTCATGTTTCCACACAGAATAGGTGATGCCTACGTCATGACTCGCGGTCTCTGAGTCTTGAAGTAAGCTTCACTCGATTCATCTCATGTTTCCACGCGTAATATGTGATGCCTACATTATGACTCATGGTTTCTGAGTCGTGACGTGGACATTGCTTGATTCTGTTCACGTTTCCACACAGAATAGATGATGCCTCCGTCATGACTCGTGGTCTCTGAGTCGTGACGTAGACATCACTCGATTCTGTTCATGTTTCTATACAGAATGGGTGATGCCTACGTCATGACTCGCGGTCTCTGAGTCGTGAAGTAAACATCACTCGATTCATTTCATTTCTCCATACATAATCAGTGATGTCTACGTCATGACTCGTGGTCTCTGAGTCGTGACGTAGACATTTCTCGATTCTTTCCATGTTTCCCTACAGAATCAGTAATGCCTACGTCATGACTCGTGGTCTCTGAGTCGTGACGTAGACATAACTCGATTCTGTTCAATTCTCCATACAGAATCAGTAATGCCTCCGTCATGACTCTTGGTCCTTGACTCGTGACGTAGACATTACTTGATTCTGTTCATGTTTCCACACAGAATAGGTAATGCCTTCGTCATGACTCGTGGTCTCTGAGTCGTGACGTAGACATTATTCGATTCTGTTCAATTTTCCATACAGAATCAGTAATGCCTTCGTCATGACTCGCGGTCTCTGAGTCGTGACGTAGACATAACTCGATTCTGTTCATGTTTCTCCACAGAATCGGTTATGCCTACGTCATGACTCGTGGTCTCCGAGTCGTGACGTGGACATTACTCCATTCTGTTCATGTTTACATACAGAATCAGTAATGCCTACGTCATGACTCGCGGTCTCTGAGTCTTGAAGTAAGCTTCACTCGATTCATCTCATGTTTACACACCTAATATGTGATGCCTACATCATGACTCATGGTCTCTGAGTCGTGACGTAGACATGACTCTATTCCTTTTGTGTTTCCATACAGAATAGGTGATGCCTCCGTCATGACTCGTGGTCTCTGAGTCGTGACGTAGACATCACGCGATTCTGTTCATGTTTCCACACAGAATAGGTGATGCCTACGTCATGACTCGTGGTCTCTGACTCGTGACGTAGACATTACTCGATTCTGTTCAAGTTTCCACACAGAATGGGTGATGCCTACGTTATGTCTCGTGGTCTCTGAGTCGTGAAGTAAACATCACTCGATTCATTTCATTTCTCCATACATAATCAGTGATGCCTACGTCATGACTCGTGGTCTCTGAGTCGTGACGTAGACATTACTCGATTCTTTCCATGTTTCCCCACAGAATCAGTAATGCCTACGTCATGACTCGTGGTCTCTGAGTCATGACGTAGACATAACTCGATTCTGTTCATGTTTCCACACAGAATCAGTTATGCCTACGTCATGACTCATGGTCTCTGAGTCGTGACGTAGACATCACGTGATCCTGTTCATGTTTCCACACAGAATAGGTATTGCCCACTTCATGACTCTTGGTCTCTGAGTCGTGACTTGGACATTTCTCGATTCTTTCCATGTTTCCCTACAGAATCAGTGATGCCTACGTCATGACTCGTGGTCTCTGAGTCGTGACGTAGACATAACTCGATTCTGTTCAAGTTTCCATACAGAATCAGTAATGCCTCCGTCATGACTCTTGGTCTCTGACTCGTGACGTAGACATTACTTGATTCTGTTCATGTTTCCACACAGAATAGGTAATGCCTACGTCATGACTCGTGGTCTCTGAGTCGTGACGTAGACATTACTCGATTCTGTTCAAGTTTCCATACAGAATCAGTAATGCCTTCGTCATGACTCGCGGTCTCTGAGTCGTGACGTAGACATAACTCGATTCTGTTCATGTTTCTCCACAGAATCGGTGATGCCTACGTCATGACTCGTGGTCTCTGAGTCGTGACGTGGACACAACTCCATTCTGTTCATGTTTACATACAGAATCAGTAATGCCTACGTCATGACTCGCGGTCTCTGAGTCTTGAAGTAAGCTTCACTCGATTCATCTCATGTTTACACACCTAATAAGTGATGCCTACATCATGACTCATGGTCTCTGAGTCGTGACGTAGACATGACTCTATTCTTCTTGTGTTTCCATACAGAATAGGTGATTTCTCCGTCATGACTCGTGGTCTCTGAGTCGTGACGAAGACATCACGCGATTCTGTTCATGTTTCCACACAGAATAGGTGATGCCTACCTCATGACTCGTGGTCTCTGACTCGTGACGTAGACATTACTCGATTCTGTTCAAGTTTCCACACAGAATGGGTGATGCCTACGTTATGTCTCGTGGTCTCTGAGTCGTGAAGTAAACATCACTCGATTCATTTCATTTCTCCATACATAATCAGTGATGCCTAAGTCATGACTCGTGGTCTCTGAGTCGTGACGTAGACATTACTCGATTCTTTCCATGTTTCCCCACAGAATCAGTAATGCCTACGTCATGACTCGTGGTCTCTGAGTCATGACGTAGACATAACTCGATTCTGTTCATGTTTCCACACAGAATCAGTTATGCCTACGTCATGACTCATGGTCTCTGAGTCGTGACGTAGACATCACGTGATCCTGTTCATGTTTCCACACAGAATAGGTATTGCCCACTTCATGACTCTTGGTCTCTGAGTCGTGACGTAGACATTTCTCGATTCTTTCCATGTTTCCCTACAGAATCAGTGATGCCTACATCATGACTCGTGGTCTCTGAGTCGTGACGTAGACATAACTCGATTCTGTTCAAGTTTCCATACAGAATCAGTAATGCCTCCGTCATGACTCTTGGTCTCTGACTCGTGACGTAGACATTACTTGATTCTGTTCATGTTTCCACACAGAATAGGTAATGCCTACGTCATGACTCGTGGTCTCTGAGTCGTGACGTAGACATTACTCGATTCTGTTCAAGTTTCCATACAGAATCAGTAATGCCTTCGTCATGACTCGCGGTCTCTGAGTCGTGACGTAGACATAACTCGATTCTGTTCATGTTTCTCCACAGAATCGGTGATGCCTACGTCATGACTCGTGGTCTCTGAGTCGTGACGTGGACACAACTCCATTCTGTTCATGTTTACATACAGAATCAGTAATGCCTACGTCATGACTCGCGGTCTCTGAGTCTTGAAGTAAGCTTCACTCGATTCATCTCATGTTTACACACCTAATATGTGATGCCTACATCATGACTCATGGTCTCTGAGTCGTGACGTAGACATGACTCTATTCTTCTTGTGTTTCCATACAGAATAGGTGATTTCTCCGTCATGACTCGTGGTCTCTGAGTCGTGACGAAGACATCACGCGATTCTGTTCATGTTTCCACACAGAATAGGTGATGCCTACCTCATGACTCGTGGTCTCTGACTCGTGACGTAGACATTACTCGATTCTGTTCAAGTTTCCACACAGAATGGGTGATGCCTACGTCATGTCTCGTGGTCTCTGAGTCGTGAAGTAAACATCACTCGATTCATTTCATTTCTCCTTACATAATCAGTGATGCCCACGTCATGACTCGTGGTCTCTGAGTCGTGACGTAGACATTACTCGATTCTTTCCATGTTTCCCTACAGAATCAGTAATGCCTACGTCATGACTCGTGGTCTCTGAGTCATGACGTAGACATAACTCGATTCTGTTCATGTTTCCACACAGAATCAGTAATGCCTACGTCATGACTCATGGTCTCTGAGTCGTGACGTAGACATCACGTGATCCTGTTCATGTTTCCACACAGAATAGGTATTGCCCACTTCATGACTCTTGGTCTCTGACTCGTGACGTAGACATTACTTGATTCTGTTCATGTTTCCACACAGAATAGGTAATGCCTTCGTCATGACTCGTGGTCTCTGAGTCGTTACGTATACATAACTCGATTCTGTTCATGTTTACATACAGAATCAGTAATGCCTACGTCATGACTCGCGGTCTCTGAGTCGTGACGTGGACATTACTCCATTCTAGTCATGTTTCCATACAGAATAGGTGATGCCTACGTCATGATCCGTGGTCTCTGAGTCGTTACGTAGACATAACTCGATTCTGTTCATGTTTCCCCACAGAAAAGGTTATGCCTACGTCATGACTCCTGGTCTCTGAGTCGTGAAGTAAATTCACTCGATTCATTTCATGTTTCCATACATAATCAGCGATGCCTACGTCATGACTCGTGGTCTCTGAGTCGTGACGTGGACATTACTCCATTCTAGTCATGTTTCCATACAGAATAGGTGATGCCTACGTCATGACTCGTGGTCTCTGAGTCATGACGTGGACATTACTCCATTCTAGTCATGTTTCCATACAGAATAGGTGATGCCTACGTCATGACTCGTGGTCTCTGAGTCATGACGTGGACATAACTCGATTCTGTTCATGTTTCCCCACAGAATAGGTTATGCCTACGTCATGACTCGTGGTCTCTGAGTCGTGAAGTAAACTTCACTCGATTCATTTCATGTTTCCATACATAATCAGCGATGCCTACGTCATGACTCGTGGTCTCTGAGTCGTGACGTGGACATTACTCCATTCTAGTCATGTTTCCATACAGAATAGGTGATGCCTACGTCATGACCCGTGGTCTCTGAGTCGTTACGTAGACATAACTCGATTCTGTTCATGTTTCCACACAGAATAGGTATTGCCCACTTCATGACTCTTGGTCTCTGACTCGTGACGTAGACATTACTTGATTCTGTTCATGTTTCCACACAGAATAGGTAATGCCTTCGTCATGACTCGTGGTCTCTGAGTCGTTACGTATACATAACTCGATTCTGTTCATGTTTACATACAGAATCAGTAATGCCTACGTCATGACTCGCGGTCTCTGAGTCGTGACGTGGACATTACTCCATTCTAGTCATGTTTCCATACAGAATAGGTGATGCCTACGTCATGACCCGTGGTCTCTGAGTCGTTACGTAGACATAACTCGATTCTGTTCATGTTTCCCCACAGAATAGGTTATGCCTACGTCATGACTCCTGGTCTCTGAGTCGTGAAGTAAATTCACTCGATTCATTTCATGTTTCCATACATAATCAGCGATGCCTACGTCATGACTCGTGGTCTCTGAGTCGTGACGTGGACATTACTCCATTCTAGTCATGTTTCCATACAGAATAGGTGATGCCTACGTCATGACTCGTGGTCTCTGAGTCATGACGTGGACATTACTCCATTCTAGTCATGTTTCCATACAGAATAGGTGATGCCTACGTCATGACTCGTGGTCTCTGAGTCATGACGTGGACATAACTCGATTCTGTTCATGTTTCCCCACAGAATAGGTTATGCCTACGTCATGACTCGTGGTCTCTGAGTCGTGAAGTAAACTTCACTCGATTCATTTCATGTTTCCATACATAATCAGCGATGCCTACGTCATGACTCGTGGTCTCTGAGTCGTGACGTGGACATTACTCCATTCTAGTCATGTTTCCATACAGAATAGGCGATGCCTACGTCATGACTCGCGGTCTCTGGAGGGCAAAAAAATTATGTCTGAAATTGATATGGTGATTTCTTCCCTCCAAAATTAAATATCTTCAATTGTTTTCTGATAAAACTTTTCTGATTGGACAGTTCGCGGGTAAGGGACATGCACTGCTCCCATTCACAATCCATTATTGATATGATTCAATATTAATTGTATTATTGTGATGTACTTGTTATAATGACTGGATTGTTATTCTTTGTTCCTAATCCCATTACTAGACTTGGCAGTGGCTGAGAATCTATCAAAAATGGCATCTACATTCCGTAATTATTCATGTGTATATTTTATTTTGTATGTTGTGTGCATTTCATAATTTTTCATTCTATCCTTGACTATCCATATGATTCAATCGGGAGTGTTCCATCTTATTTTGTATTCCACTTGGACAAAAATGAAAATGGAAAAAAAAAATGGTAAACTTAAGAGTCCACGGGAGTCAATTTATTGAAATATCAGTTTCTTGGTGATAACTTTCGAACGGTATGAGAGATAACAATTCTAATACACGAGAAACACTGGTTATTATAGTAGCTTCAGACGATACAAGTTATGACTATTCAAGTCATGTCGCCTGTCAAGCGTCGACAGCTAAAAAATGTGTTTTTTTAGCTGCCGACTGATCACAGTTATTCAACGTGACTCAAATTGTCATTACTTGTATCGTATTGAAGCTACTATAATTACCTGTGTTTCTCGTGTATCAGAATTGTTATATCTCATACCGTTCAAAAGTTATCAGCAAGGAACTGATATTTCAATAAATCGACTCCCGTGGACTCTTAAGCATGCAGTAATGTTAAGTGGGTTTGAGTTATCACCCATCATTTCAAGTTTGAACAAATTCTCGTGATTTCTCAGTAATGAACCACCTTGAAACATATCCTTGCGCACTTTAAGGAAGCTTTAAATGCGAAATTGAGAGATCATTCTCAAAATGAGATGCTTATAATTCAGAGCAAGGTCAATCATGAAGTATTCATGCTAATTTTGAATAATCGAATTAGAAGATATGCGTCTGTTGCGATGAGAATAACAGGTGTATACAAACACGAGATGACCGAACGACCGTCTCCTCCACACCACACCACTAGCACGTGGGTGGTACACGCCTTCAACTAGTGCACACAGGCGCATGACGAGGGTCAACCACTTATCATATATTATTTGATCTGAGAAACAAATAGCAATCGTGAAAATGATTTATGTTTTACAGTATATATAGATAATAAGCATAGATAAAGATTCTATGATGATAATATTATATGATTATAAGTATTTACTATAACAGTCGATACGATTACAGTTAATTTACAAGAGATGTTGGATAGGATCCAAATCACTTGTTCAATATGGTAAGTATATTAATTAAGTCACGCGAACAGGCTATCATAGCCTGAATTACCAGCATGGAAGCTCTAACTGGCAGTTTGAATGTGTTATTACAATGGTTACATGTGGTATTTGTATGCACTAACTCTAATATTAAGGCTAACCGGACTTGATAATAATACCGGGCTGTAGAATAAGAAAAGACCTATAGAGAGTGGGGGTACTTTTTAGAGCACTTGATTTGGAGAAAAACCCAGATGGAAAGGGTTAGCTGGAAAGAGATGAGGAAGGAGATTCAAGATACGATCAAGGGGTGACCACACATGGGAGGTTTATTTGTACATTCATTTATTCATCGATTGGTTCATTTAATCATACTGAGTGAGGACCCATTAGATATACATGAATATATATATACATATATATATATATATATATATATATATATATATATATATATATATATATATATATATATATATATATATATATATATATATATATATATTAAATATAAATAGAGATATGTGTATATATATATATATATATATATATATATATATATATATATATATATATATAGAGAGAGAGAGATATATATAAATATATATATATATATATATATATATATATATATATATATATATATATCAAATATAAATAAAGATATGTGTATAAATATATATATATATATATATATATATATATATATATATATATATATACATATATATATATATATATATATATATATATATATATATATATATATATATATATATATATATATATATATATATATATATTGTAACCCATCATTTACCCAGTTTCCCTACCCCTGAACCTACGCCACTATGCTGTGAATATTTAGTTGACAATTCGGCCGTGAGGGTTGGGGGAACAGAGACCTGTATTCGACTACCGAGTGGGTCAGTTCCATTCTTGGGGTCGCGAGAGACGAGATCAAGCTAGGAGAGTTGTTGTGTTTTTTTGGAATTTAACGGCAGAGCCGGAGTACTAGATTGATAAGCCAGGAAATATTTGTGATTGCCAGTTGTTGGTGAAAGCTTTGATACTGCCATCGGATCTATTCTGGAAACTTGTATGTTATTTAAATATTGAAGTGGATTATTCCAGCTTTTCGTAAATATCGTAATAACGCGGGTGTTCGCTTGTGAATACGCGCGCGGCTTAGTAGCTGAGACCGTACCTGACATTGTTAGCCCGTTTATCAGCCGGGATTAACTTCCGAAAGTGAAGCTTATTATTTTTTCTTCAAGAAAGCAACAAACATTATCCATATCGTGTGGTCCAAATCTACGTCGACATACCCCCTCCCCCTTGCCCCGCCCCAGCACGGCGCATCATTGAGTACGACTTCGAGAAGATCATCGAAACCCACGGACACAAGGACGGAGAAGCGTATGACGTTGGTTCGCAATTCATTTTCATTTTCTATTTACATTATTGGTTCAGTGCCTCATTTGTTTTTGTTTCGTGTTCAACTTATATTTGTATTGCCTACAAACTTGCAGTTGAACGTGTAAGATTATTTTATTATGAATGTAATTATCAGTAGAATACCGTAGGCCTACTATGAGTAACAGGAGTAGTTGGAAGGCTGCTAGCTAAAGAGATCGCTATCTCGTGTATTGGGGCTGCCTAATTCAATTTGATTACTAGCCCGACGATTCACGTTTCTTTGATTTGTTTTTCAACCGGTGTATACATATTGTTAATATTATATATCTAGTTATAGTTATAGTTATTTAGGGGAGTGTGTTGATGACGATCGACATATCTCACGATTGCACAGGGAGCTAGAGTGTACTCAAGTTCATTTGTAAAGTGTATTTATCATTGCATTATACCTATATTATAGCC
This sequence comes from Brachyptera risi, assembly GCA_964007535.1. Taxonomy (NCBI): domain Eukaryota; kingdom Metazoa; phylum Arthropoda; class Insecta; order Plecoptera; family Taeniopterygidae; genus Brachyptera; species Brachyptera risi. Next base: position 5,471,951 of record OZ023333.1, read on the forward strand.
TCCTTAGATTGATCTCGTATTCTCGTCTTGTTTACGTTATTCAACTCCCTATTATTTACGAATTATGAGTTTTCGTTATTTGTCTCATACAACCTACAAATAACGTGGCGCCCATACAATTTCCCTCTACCCCCCCTTACCAACCCATCTCCTCTCGAGCAGCGGCCCTCGACCATCGTCGGTGGAGAGGAATACGTCACATACCTTGGCGCCCAACGTGGGGCCTTCAACTTGAATTGCATTTAATTAACAACCGAATTAAACGAAAATGAAATGGACTATACTAGGCTGACGCGTGACGAGATTGTGTACGAGTTAAAGATTCGTGGCGTGGTGGATGTTGCAACGGCAGGCGAGATGAAGAAGCTACTTGCCTCTCTGTTAAAACTCGAACAGGCGGGACGGTCTCTAGGACCCACTCACACCACGTTGAACCCTGGCGAAGAGTTGACAGTTTGCCAAACCAAATTGAATGAGTTGAAGCTAGGAGTGGAGGCTTTTGCGGGTACCACTCGAGCGGATTCGGAATATCGTCGGCTGGACGTACGTATCGCCCATTTATTACGCCGATTGGAGAGGATAAAACCGGATGATGAGACCATTTCGACAACTAAATCTACTCTAATCCAAGGGACAGTTTTCATTTTTGAAAGTTTGTCAGGCAAGATCACTACAAGGACTGGGCAGGACGAGTCCCATTCGGACGATCCTGACTGCGACGAAGAACGCAACATTCGCGAGCTAGCTAACCGACTAGTTAACCTTGGGAGGAGTAATGACCGGGCTGCTCCTGGAAATGGAGTCATCCGAAAACAAATTCCAGTGATCAAGTGGGGTGTTACATTTTCTGGGGATGGCCACGGACTGAGTGCGAACGCTTTTCTTGAACGCGTAGAGGAGTTGAGGGAAGCCCGCAATGTCCCCCCAGAGGATTTGTTTTCGTCAGCGATTGATTTTTTCACCGACTCAGCTTTAATCTGGTTTAGGGCCGCGAGGAAGGACCTCCAGTCCTGGGTGGAGTTATCGAAATCTTTGAAAAGCGAATTTCAACCGGTAGACTACGAAGAGAACTTATGGGATGAAATCCGTGCAAGGACTCAGGGTAGTGAAGAGAAGGTTGGTATTTATTTAGCCGTGATGACAAATTTGTTCTCGCGTCTCGCAAAACCCCCAACCGAAGAAGAAAAACTGAAGATTCTATTACGAAATATATATATTTTTTTTAATAACATCGAAACTTGATACAAAATCATTGTTCCCCAATTAAGGCTATGGATGAAAGATAGGATCGTTTGGACGGGGCACCACAAGGGCGATCTTACCACCCCATTTTGATTATTTAAAACTAATGGTCTTCAACACCAGGACTGCGCTGTCTGTGACCATAATTTTTCGCAGTAGATAAAAGTCTTTCAGTATAAACACACGAATGTTGATATCTTCCACTTTGAACTAAGTCTCTTGGGCAATGATTAATTACTTCTTTCCCTTGACAGCAGATGTAAAATTGATCATTATACAAAAAGCACAAATTAAATTAGTGATAGGCCTATAATGTTATAATTAGGCCTATCGCTCTACTAATTAATGGTCGTGGCCAATTAGTACTTCATCCAAGCATTTGCTTCGAGGACTGTGGGAAACCACGAAAAACCACGTCAGGATGGATAAAAAAAGGTGTTTGTTGGTCTTGAGCTTTTTCTTCCAACTTCTTCTCTTCTTTTCTTCTCTTCTTGTTGTGTTTGATATATATATATTTTTTTCTTCTTCTTACTTCTTTTTTCTTTCTCTTTTTTTCTCTCTTTCTCTTTTTTTCCCCTCTCTTTTCCTTTATTCATTCATTCATTTCTTCTCCTCATTCCATTTCATTTTTTTACTTCATCTTCCTTTTGTCTTTCATTAATTAATTAATTTATTTTTATTCTTTTTCATTTTTTATTTTCTTTTTTCTTCTTCTTCTTTTATTATTTTTTTTTTTATTTTTCTCCATTTTCCTTTATTTATTTTTTTATTTTTTTTTTCTTCTTTTTTTCATTTTTATTTTCATTTTTTTTTAAATTTTTTTTTTATTATTTTTTTTTCTTTTTCTTTCTTTCTTCTTTTCATTTTTCTTCTTTTTCATTTCATTCATTCTAGTTATTGTATTTGATTATTATTCAACCCTTTTTTTCTTTCTTTTCTTGTTTTTTCTTGTTTTTTCTTTTTTTTCTCTTTTTTTCTTTTTCTGATTTTCTCAATATTGAATGCTTGTGAATTCTTGGACGTCTAAGGGAAACCATGGAAAACCATCAATCAGGATGAAAAAAAAAATGTTTCAAGCTGTTGATGCAACTTGATGTACGGTAGTCAGAACTGCTTCTCCTTGAGAATATATTCGTCACGATTGTAGTAGGAACTCTACTTCTGATATGTCTCTTCTCGTCTGCCAGTACAAAGCTGCCATTAGACAATCCCCAGACAAACCTTGATTTTTCAACAGAGCTCGGTGTTGATCAAGTGCTGGGCATACAAGTAGGTGTTCTGCATTTTGATCTTCCAGCTTGCACAGGGGACACATGGAACTTGCTTCAACCTATATTATATTATATATTTATATAATATATTTAATATATTACCGTATTACACAGACCGTATTTGTCTTCATCCTGTCAATTCTGTGAGTGAGCTTTCGTCGATCACCCGAATATTAGAGGAGAGTAAGATACGAATGAGGAAGTTTAGGCCTCCTCCATCTGGAAGGAAAGATTGTCTCGAACCAGACCTCGCTTATCATGCTCGACCTAGACCTCACCTAGCTGAGTGTGAAGTTAGGAAGCCATGCGGGGAGGAAAGTCCTGCTTTTCTATCAGATAAATCTGCTTGCTGGAATTGTGGCAATCGAAACCACAGGTTTACCCATTGTCCAGAGAAACCAAAGGTTTTCTGTTGGACTTGCGGGAAGAAAGACGTTACTAGATACTCTTGTCCCTCATGTTCTGTTCGCTACTCGGGAAACGACAACGCGGGACGTTAAGTCGGTCATCGTCCACCGCGCATATCAGTAATGGGCCGACGTCACAAGATGAATGGTTATGTTGGCTTAACACCGTAACGACAAGAACGGTATCTACACAATTGGGGCACATTCTTGCCGCAGTTCAAGGCGACGAACGACCGTACCTACGAGTCAAGATATTTGGGAAAGAGATGTTGGGTTTATTGGATTCAGGCGCTTCTCGGACCATATTGGGAAGACGTGGCTGGGAATCCGTGAAAACTCCCAATCTTTTGCTCACTCGCGCCGATACTGCGGTAGCTAAACTAGCAGATGGTCACCGTTGTGATGTTTTGGGGAGTGTCGCGTTGCCCATGGAGTTAGAGGGCCAAATGCGGATTATCTCGGTCTTAGTAGTGCCGTCAGTGACTACGAGCCTCATTTTGGGTTGGGATTTTTGGAAAACCTTCAAAGTGATACCAAATTTAGACCAGGGGGCGTGGATGTTCGATTCTCATCTCGATGGACCAACTGTAGCCGCGACAGAAATTTCGACCGAATTCCTAACTCTGAACCAAAGTGACGCACTTGAGGCAATGTTACGTGAATACTTACCGGACACTGATCAGCAGAAACTTGGCTGTACCACTCTAGTAGAGCACTATATCGACACCGGTGATTCCATCCCGATGAAGCAACGTTACTATCCGGTTTCGTCTATCGTTCAGCGTCAAATAAATATTGAGTTAGACGAGATGCTGAAAAGCGGGGTAGTGGAACCGTCAAACAGTCCGTGGAGCTCACCTCTATTGCTCATAGGGAAACGTGATGGTAAATCGTATAGATTCTGTGTGGACTTCAGGAAACTGAATGCAGTCACGAAGAAGGACGCCTACCCGTTGCCATACGTCACTGCGATACTGGATCAGCTTCGTGATGCACGAGTTATATCCACGCTGGATTTGAAGTCTGCTTACTGGCAAGTGAAGGTGGAGGAATCTAGTAAGGAGAAGACGGCTTTTGCCGTTCCCGGTCGAGGATTATACCATTTCCGACGTATGCCGTTTGGATTGCACAATGCTCCTGCGATATGGCAGAGGCTAATTGATCGCGTACTAGGTCCCGAGTTAGAGCCGCATGTCTTCGTATACCTAGATGACGTAGTCATAATTACTCCCACCTTTGATGAACATTTGGAGATTTTGAAGAAAGTGATCAGCAAATGGAAGGTGGCTGGTCTCTCCTTGAACCGGGATAAGTGTCAATTTTGTCGCTCGAGCCTGAAGTATCTGGGTTATATCGTCGACAAAGATGGACTCCATGTTGACCCCGAAAAGGTATCATGTATACTTAATTATCCAACTCCAACAAGCGTGACCGAAGTTAAGCGATTTGTTGGTTTGGCAAGCTGGTACCGGAGATTCATAGCTAACTTTGCAACCAAAATGGCCCCCCTGAATGAGCTAACAAAAGGAAAACGGAAGAATAGTGAGAAGAAAGCGTTCGTCTGGGGACCTGAACAAGAAGACTCGTTCAGGAGAATTCAACATGATCTTGTTGAAGCGCCTCTCCTCACCTGCCCGGCATTCGACCTTCCCTTTACGGTTCAGACAGATGCCTCCTCTGTTGGATTAGGGGCCGTGATCTCGCAAGAACTTCCCGACGGAGAAAAAGTAGTTGCATATGCAAGTAGGAGTTTGACTAAAGCAGAGCGTAACTACTCTACCACTGAACAAGAATGTCTCGCGGTGGTGTGGGCTATTGAAAAGTTCCGTCCGTATCTAGAAGGCGCTACGTTCACTGTAATAACGGACCATCATTCGCTTATTTGGCTTCACAATCTGAAGGACCCTTGAGGACGTCTTGCTCGTTGGGCAGTTCGGCTGCAACAATATTCCTTCGAGATTATACATAGACCGGGAAAAAACCATGCAGTTCCGGACGCCTTGTCTCGAGCGTTTCCTATATCCCTGATTAACGTAG